>OZ030028.1:25120000-25620000 GCA_964023405.1 Apodemus agrarius
TGGTATCGAACACACTTATGGAGCCAAGGATGACCCAGAACCCATGACCTCCCTGCCTCTCTGCCTTCCGGAGGCTGGGGTTCCGGATGTGTGCTCCTGTGACTGGCTAATGAAGACCCGGGACTGGAACCAGGTCTTTGTGCGTGCTAGGGCCACACGGAGAGCCTGGGAAACTGAGGAAACACATCCTCTCATGGCACCGGCCAAAGCAAGCGTGCAGAGGCAGAGATACCCAGTGCCAGAGGCCAGAAACAGCACAGAGCGAGCAAGCATCCTATAACCAACGCTAGACGCGCCCTGGGATTCTGGCAAGGGGCGGGGCAGGAGGGCTCTGGGTGTGCAGGCGACGGGAACTTGCTTGCTGGGACTCGGGGAGATTCACTGTTGCTGCTGCAGACCCAGGGTCTCAAGCAGCCCTGACGAACCTCACTCAAATTTGCAGTGCGGCAGAGGCCTGCTTGGGCGCGCTCTCTGTCCTCACTGTGCCCCGTGTTCTAGAGACCCCAGGACCCAGCCCGTCTGGGACACCTTGTAGCCTGGCCTCCTTCCCCACGCTGACTTCCTAGAGGGTTTCCGCTCTTATTGTTCTCCCAGCTGCCCGCCTGATTGCCTGATTTCGCTTCTGCGGGTCCTGACCCACCCTCACAAGCCGGGCTGGGAGGGGCGCAAACCCAGCCAGCTCCGCTAGGAAGTGGGGGCACAGAGCTGGGCTCCGGCTTTCTGACTGTTATTGTTGATGTTGTCGTTGTTGTTTGACACGGGCTTGGACTGCGGGTGTGGCTCAGCTGGGAGCGAGCTTGCCCAGTGTGCTCCCCAAGCACTGGATAAGCCAGGTGTGGGCAGTGCTAACCTGTAATCCCTGTGCTTGGGAGATAGACACAGCAGGATCGGGAGTTCAAATCCATCCTTGACTAGAGAGAGAGTTCGAGGCTAGTCTGGGCTACAGGAGACCCCTGTCTTAAAGAAGAAAAGTAACACAGGGTCTTGTTACATATTGCAAACTGTCCTCAAATTTTTTGATCCTCCTGCCTCAGCTTCCCGAGGGGTGGGAATAGAGGCATTTGCCACCAGGCTGAGCTCAGGTTAATAATTCCCACTACAGGAGGACCATGGAAGGGGAGGGGTGAGGAGTGGAGGGGGCCCTCCTCCCAGCGCCTCTTGATAGCGAGTGCTAGGTAGGAGCTCTCTGAGAGGGCTTGAACTGACCTGGGTTTCTACCCTGGGATACTTGTCAGTCACGTGATCAAATGATCGCTTCTGCCAAGCCTCCGTTTCCTTAACCAGACCGTAGGGGTGATCAGTGACTCTCCTGCCAAAGGCATTAGGGGGCAGTGTGGGGGAGGTGACGTCATGGATTCTAGTTCCTGGGTGTGGTGGCTTGTGCCTGTAATCTCAGCACTTGGCGGAGAGCGTGCTAGCACTCTGGAGGCAGAAACGGGGTGTCTCTGGGGAAAGTTGGCTAGTTAGGCTTAGCCAAACCCTCAAGATCTGGGTTCAAGTGGCATGCCCCGTTTTGTTCAAGGCATGTTTGTTTTCATCTTCTTATATGCATGGGCATTTAGCTGCACGAAATTCTGTGTACCATGTGTGCGCAGTACCTGTGGAGGCCAGAAGAGGGCGTCAGATGTCTTCAGAACTGGAGTTAATGGAAGTCAGGAGCCATCGTGTGGGTGCTGAGAATTGAACCCAGGTCTTCTGGAAGAGTGACCAGTGCTCTTAACTGGTGAGGCATCTCTCCAGCTCCCGGGGGATGATACCCCATCTTAATACAGGAAGTGAAAAGCAGTTGCGGACGAATCCTGACATCAACACACATGTACCCGACTACACGTGCGTGGCCACCACATGCAAGAAAAACACAAAACAAAACCATGCATGCCATACACGCGTACACACGAAAGATAGATGCATTAAAATAAAAATCCTTAAAATAAAAATCCTTGCCCATGTCTGTTATTATCCACAACCGTCTCCAACTCATGTGTTGCTTAACTCACATTTTCCGTGGCCAGGGAGGGGCGAGAGAAGGCTTTTGCTTTCAGCTGCTTGCTGCTCCAGGGCCCCAGGCTAGAGGCCGCAGCTGTAAAGAATTCCTTTCAGTCGGAGCCAGCGATGCTGTGATAAGCCTGAACCACAGGATACAGTATCACCAGGCTCAGAGAACACATCCCAGGCTGAAGATGTTGTGTGCCATTACCAGAACAGGAGCCATTCAAGGCAGGCAGGCTCTGGACTTGGGGGAAGGGGGTCTGTCAGGGTTGGGGGGGGTGTCTTTCTTACTGTCTTCCTTGTGCCTACCCACTCATCCACGCTTCTCATCAAACATCTGTCCCCACCCCATGGTTACACGGGCACACGCACACTCAGACACACACATACACACACATGCACACGCACATGCACACACACACACACACACACACACACACACATTCACACACACGGAATGAAAGCTCCAAATCTCGACCTTTAAAATTGTCGAATATCCTGGGCTCCCTGCAAGAATCACCTCGGCCTGCTGGATGCTCGGTCCAAACTAGGACCAGAGAGTACCCACAGGCTCAGAAGAGGATGAGACGACAGGACAGCGTCGGGGCTCTGAGACGCTGTCTTCTGGGCTTGCTGTGACTGTGACGCTGCTGATCACACCTGTACAACACCGGGCCTTCACACCGTCCACCGCGGGCGTAGGAGGGGCTTACAGGCCCCCAGCCCTCTCCGGAAGTCTATAAGCAGTGAATGGTTGCTGGGAGGGGGAGGGCGAGAGACTCTCTTCGGTGGCGCGGTCACTGGAAAGTTGCCGCCACTCTGGTAAGCAACTCTAATTAAACTTACTGGGTCACACACACACACACACACACACACACACACACACACACACACGAGACGTGAAAATGGAAGAGGGACCAGTTGGGAATCAGAAGGCGATCACCAGGAGTGGGAGGGGGGTGCCGAGAAGGCGTTGGGGTGACTTCAATCAAAATGCATTGCACATACATCTGAAAGTGTCCTAATGAAACTCATTACTGTGGATTTAATATATGCTAATGGAAAACGTGACATCTGCCGAATTCCTGACAGAGAAGCTTGGAGCCACGCCTTCGTGACGGAAGTCACGTGACTTCGGAGTCCCGAGAGCTTGGGCTCTCCGTGGTTGCAGACCCTGATGTCCGAAGGGTTAGGGCCCAAGCAAGATGGCTCAGCAGCTAAAGTCGCCCGCTGCCAAGCCTGGTGACCTGAGTTTGATCCCCAGGACCCACGTGGTGGTGAGAGAACCGACTCCCACAAGTTATCCTCCCACGGACCCCCCACACGCGCGGCGACACGCATATAATAAATAGATGTAATTTTGAAAAATAACTACCCGTGACTGAAGTAAACGTGAGCCACTTAAGGGGCTGAGGAGGGTGTGGCCTTGAGGAGGAGTGGTGTGTTTGCCTAGTGTACAGGAGGATCAGAAATCATGCTCAGTGACATAAGGAATTTGAGGCCAGCCTGGGCTACATGAAGAAAGACGCTTCTTGTTGAAAACAAAATCCGGTTGTGTGATGTCCGGAGGTCCCTTACCTCTTGGGTAGTCATCTTTTCCGCAGGCTAGCCCACCTCTCTCTGGTTGTCTTTCTTCCCAGGCTGCCCTCATGTGAGCCGCCGGGTTCTGGGAAGACCACCTGCTCCCTCTCGTCAAGCATGGAAGCTGGCTTAGAGGGTTAGGCTCAGGGTTGTTCCCGTGAGGTGGGGCTCCAAGGCAGAGACCCAAGGCTGTCCCCTGGCCTTCCAGTTGGTGGAACTCTAAGGGAGGACATGCAGACAGGACACCCAGTGGTCCCGGAGGCTCTTTTAAGAGATGCCAACAGCCTCCCTCTGGTGGGCTGGTGTAGAGTGGCAGCTGTCACCAACCTGGGACTAGGGACATGTGTACAGAGGATGTTGAGATGAATTTGTTGCCAAGGTAAGTCCGTCAGGCAAAACCCGGAGAGACCGGGGGCCTTACAGAAAGTCTGGGGAGCTCTCTGAATACAGCCCCCCCCCACCTCAGGGCAAAGACCTCAAGCAGACAGGGTGGAGGGGGTTGGTGGTGGCAGACACAGCTCCTGACCCAGCTGGACACAGGCTCCAGCCCTCCAGATGTGCAGCCAGCATTCCGCTGTGGAGACGGGGCGGGGCAGCAGCAAGGGGCCCAGATGGGCCGTGTTAACCCAGAAACAGCTCTTCAGGTCCAGATGCTCTGTGTTCAGCCAGCCAGCCAGCTTTGGTCTCCAGATGTGCGCCCGGGCTGGGGGGTGGGGGTGGGGGTGAGGAGTACATCAGCCCAGATGTGCACATTGTGAACAAGAGTGGCTGCAGGATCCAGCTGCTGCCACAGGGACCTGGAGGCTGGGCTTGAATTTCTCTATTGTATTTAGACTGGGGGGAGGGGGGCTCCCATCCAGAACCCCTAATCCCAGCACTCTGATCCCGGGGTTCAAGAAAGCATCAAGATTCGCAAATGCTAGCTTGCAGATGATAACAGAGCTCTGTGGTGGAAATAAGAACCAAGCCCAACCTGCCCAGGGCTCTATAAACCAGAGGCCAGCCAAAAATGAGTCCCGGTGGAGAGGAGGGGTCTGCGGTCCCTCGGGGCGCAGGTAACCTAAACTGGGGGTGTATCTCCATTGGCAGGCGCTTGCCTGGCGTGCCTGAAGCACCTTTTGACTCCTAGAACTGTCTTCACTACTCCTCGTAGCTCAGGCTTGCAATCCCAGTGTTTGAGGGTTGGAAGCACGAGGATTAGAAGTTCAAGGCCATCCTCAGCTACAGAATTAATTCAAGACCCGCTTGTCACATTGTCACGCACACACACACACACACACACACACATACACACACACACTGGTTGAATGGAGTCAGTGCACTGGAACCAGAGAGGAGTTGGGGACGTCTCTAAGAAGGAACTGGATGGCTCAGCCGTTAAGAGCACTGACCACTCTTCCGAAGGTTCTGAGTTCAAATCCCAGCACCCACATGGTGGCTCACAACCATCTGTAATGGGATCTGATGCTCTCTTCTGGTGTGTCTGAAGACAGCTACAGTGTACTTACATAAATAACATGAAGAAGGAGAAGAAGAAGAAGAAGGAGGAGGAGGAGGAGGAGGAGGAGGAGGAGGAGGAGGAGGAGGAGAAGGAGAAGGAGAAGATGGCCTCTAAAAGGAACCCCAGGGTCTGAACCTGCCTGGGGCAGTAGCAATTCTATCCCTACAAGCCAGAGGCCCCTTGCATATCCAGAACTGCCCCAGGGCTGTGGAGACGGCTCAGTGGGTAGAGTGCCTGCGACCAAGACTGATGACCTGAGTTTGAGAGAGGCCACGTGGTGCGAGGTGAGAACTGACTCCTGAAAGTTGTAGGTTGTCTTCTGACCTCCACATGTGTGTGATGGCACTTGTGTGTGTGCGCGCACACACGCACACCCAACACACACACACACACACACACACACACACACAGCCAATGAATAAATATGAGCTTGTGTGTCTGTGCACCACATGTGTGCCTGCTACCAGTGAACATCAAAAGAGGGTCTCTGATCCCCTGGAACTGGAATTACAGATCATTGTGAGTTGCACGCGATTGCCAGGATTTGAACCCAGGTCCTCTAAAAAAGTAGTCAGTGCTCTTAACCGCTGAGCCATCTCTCCGGCCCCTCAACCTAATTTCTCTTTTTTAAGTTTTAAGAATTGCCCAAGTGGAGCCTCCCGGCCCTACCAGAAATTGAAAAGCAAAGGTAACAAGACAAGAGGGAAACCCCATCCTCTCCTGACTATGAGGCAGGAAGGCATGGTGGCCAGAGGAGGCAGAGGTCAAAGGTCAAGCCTATCCAACCACCAGGCAGCTGAGGCCTGTGGCTAGGTAACAGTCCCTAAGCCCCGCTGAAGAAAGCGGAAGCAGAAGTGGAAGCTATAGGGCATACAGGGGGCTCGTTACAACCCGCTGGGGACAACGGGGGTCAGCGTCGTCGTGTGACTTGGGGTGGAGAGTCTAGCCACGGAGCCTTCAGACTGAGGCAATAAGTCCTCACAGGTTGTGTCGGGCCAGAGCTCTGGGGAGGGGGCCGCGCCTCTCGGCTCTGGCAAGCCCCACCTAGGGCCAAGCCCAGAGCTGGGGCTGGAGAGAGATTGTTGGTTCGGGAGTGGAGCATGAGGTCTCCAGGAGGGGAAGGCAGTCCGCAGCTGAGCCCCCCCCCCAACTCCTGCCAAGCCTGGGACAACAGAGAGGGACGTGGGGAGTGTTCCCGTGTGCGGAGGGTGGGGGACAGTTCGCAGGTGGGAAGCTACCCAGGCTCGGGGTGGGCTTGGTGGGAGGCTAATCTCCGGAGAGTCTAGCCCCACGCTTACACCAGAACAACCAGGATTCCATCCCTAAACTGGGGGTACCTTGGTCACTTATCCCCCCTTCCCCAGATCTATTATCTGCCTGGGGTGCTCTTCTCCAGCCGGCCCTCTCTGTAACTCCTGAAATCATTGCCTTATTTGGGGTCAGATGGGGTAAGGACCAGGCACACAGGGGGAGAAACTTAAACATCGCTCACCCAAGCTATGGCCCCAGAGAGGAGAGAGAGTCAGTCAGGAGCGGTGCTAGCAAGGTCAGGGAAGGGCCAGAGTCTGGGGATGGGGGGCCTCTCTCGCAATCAGGGCGAGACAGCCGAGGGCCCTGTGTGTCTTGGCTGAGCGAGACCCCTAGGCCGCCAGGTATGTAACAATTCTAGCCGTTTCCTGTAGTAATAATGAGAAAGGGGTTGGGATAAATATACGCGCAGCATAAATAAATAAGGCCCGGCCGAGGCTGCATAGCAGACAGATTGCGTGGAGCAGCCCGCCAGCCCTCCAGCCTGCTCCCCCCTCTGCCCCGCCGCCCGAGGCCTCCCCCCTGTCCTCACCGCTCCCCCCTTTGCTTTCTTCTAGCAAGCCAGAGACCACTCCACACTCAAAGGCCTGGGAAAGATGAACTGGTGACCCTCAGCGACAGGGCCTCAGAGTCCCTATGGGACTGTGACCCCCGGGACGCCAGCGAATCTAGAGGAGATAGCCAGGGGTAAGGGGCCAGCTGAGAGCATCATCGTCGTTACACAAGCACAGACTCTCCAACAGCCCCGGGGAGGCTGGGGTCTTGTTGCGGATCATAAATGGGGAAACTGAGGCTCGCAGGGTTCACTTACCCAGGCGCTTCACCTAGCCAAGACTTTAGACTCCAGAGCTAAGGCTCCGGTGCGAGGTGATCTCACTCCGGGGCTCTGTGCCGTTACCATGGGGCAACTAAAGGGCTCAGTGGCTAAAGCGCTTGCCACAAAAGCACAAGGGCCTGAGTTCAAATCCCCGAAGCCCACATAAAGCTGGGTGCAACCGTACCCCGCTGGGGTGCTCCTGGGGTGAGACATGGTGGGGACATGACTCTCTCTCGGCCAACTAGCCTGGTCTACAAAGTGGGGAGCGTGAGTCTGTCTGACATGAGGCAGAAGGCAAGGGATCGACACCGGCGCTTGTCCTCTGACCCTCCCTCCATACCTGCGCTGTGGTTCACACGCCCGCATTCACACACACACACACACACACACACACACACACACACGCACACCGATGTGTGTCGCTAAAAATCCCTTCCGCAGAGGAGTGTGAACACCTATTCCCTTCTTCCCAAGGTTCCGCTGACAAACCAAAGTTCCGCCCAGAGAACTGAGAGGTTTATAAGACTTTCCTATACAACAGGAGTCAAGGATTATGGGCTCACAAGAGTGGGTGACCCCGCCGGGCGTGGTGGCACACGCCTGTAATCCCAGCACTTGGGAGGTAGAGGCAGGCGGATTTCTGAGTTCGAGGCCAGCCTGGTCTACAGAGTGAGTTCCAGGACAGCCAGGACCACACAGAGAAACCCTGTCTCGAAAAACCAAAAAAAAAAAAAAAAAAAAAAAGAGTGGGTGACCCCCCCCCCCCGCAAAGCAGCTACCCTGGAAGGGCTACATGCAGTGTGACAATGCAGGGTGCCGATGACTTTCTTGTGACTAAAGAGTTGGCACCCCCCCTTCCCCTCGTCTTCCCCAGACTCCAACCCTCCCAAAGTCATGTGCCCGTAGGACAGGACTGCTTACAAATGGCTGGAAGGGATGGCTGGAAAATCAGGTGAGAGGGTCTGGTGAGCCAACCCAGGCCTCCCGTCTGTGAGGGAACACCAGCTTAGTAAGGGAGGAGGCCCAGCCCTGGGAATCTTATGCACACAGACACAAAAGTTGGTTGGTATTTCAGCTTGGAAGATAGTCCATCAATGAGCTGAGGTGAGGGCCTAGAGCACAGATAGGAAGGACACTCTAATCCTTCCCCCCAAGCCCTGGCCCCAGGCCAGCAGGGTCTTTAAAAGGCTGGGGTATTTATCTCCAAGGCTCTAAAGCAAATACAATATCCTAGGGCCAGAGATCCCAGAGGTCAGATTCCATGCAGCTTGTGCAAAGGTCCAGTGGTCAGCGCTGTATATACAGGAGCCCTACCTAACCAGTCTGCAGCTAGGCTAGCCATCAGGTGGGGCATTCAAGAGCAAAGCATGATGGTCCGCCCTCATCATGTTCTATACGCGGGGAAACTGAGGCTGAGACCAGGGCCAGAGCCTCCTCCAAGCATGGGAAAGCAAAAGCAGAGTTATAGGATCTAAGTAACTGTCTTCCAGGCCAGAAGTGTGGCCCGATTCAAGAAGCACCCCCAATGAGGCTTCTCTCATCCAGCTCCCCAGGCTGGTCGCCTTCTGAAGGGGCCTCCAGAGCCGGGCTTGGTGGGACAGGCCCATTATCCCAGCTTTGGGGGAAGATGAGAGAGAACTGCAGTTTCAGGGGCAACATGGACCTGTTGCTGAGACTTTAATCCCGGCGCCAAGGAGGCTGAGGCAGGCAGGTCTCCGTCTACATTGTGGGTTCCAGACCAGCCAGGGCTATGTCTTCTCAAAAAACCAACATCAATAATAAAAGCAGGGGACTGGATGCAATGGAAAAGGGGGAAGTGATAGAGGGGACACCCGGTGTCAACCTCCTGCCACCCGTGCATGTGTGCACATGTGCACAGATAATGACCCCCATGCCACACGGGGGGGGGGGAAGGGCGCGGGGGGGGGCGGGGGAGCTACTAAAAAATAAAACTGTCAGTGTCACACAGACAGTCTCACTCAGTTTGATGCCAGGGCTGATTTCATCCCGGTTCCTAACCACACCTGCTTACACTGTCCCCCACCCCCTACCCCCACCCCCCACCTTTCCTACCCCCCACGCCCCCACCCCCCCTCAGACCTTTGTCACCTCCTCTCCCTTCTTGGGTTTTGAACTCCTCTCCACCTGCTTTTTTTTTCTTCCTGTTTCTGTCTAGATGCTGAGGCCTTACCCTGGTCTCAGGCAGCTCAAAGCACCCTTCATAGGTCTGGTACTCAGGTTCCCCCAACAAATTGTGGGTGCTCTGGAACCCAGAAGGGGCTGCCCTTTAATCGGGGGCCTGTAGGTCACTCCACAGGCTGCAGCAACGGTGCCATCTTGAACAGAAAGAGGCCACTCTGAGGTCTCTCGAAGGCCTTCTTCAAGAGAGAGACTTCTTGCATCTTGTATTTGGAGGAGGAAGAGCGTGGAAGACATATCTAACCGAGACCATTTTCAGTCATAGGGGAGGCGCTTGCTGCCCTGAAAATGAGGAACGGGGTGAGGTGTGGGGATGAAGATTCTCTGAACCTCCCCTCCTCCCCCCCCACGCATGGATGCCAGGTCCGGAGCTAGGGAAAGGAGTGAGGGGTGATGGCTGACTCAGGAAAGCAGCTCCTCCTCTTTCCTCATAAGCATCACTCGGCTAAGGCCAGGACCAGAGCCGAGGCTAGCCCAAGTCTAAAGGAGCCAGCCTTTGCCAGTGAGAGGCTGTGGACACTGGATAAGTCTTCTCTTGCCTAGGAGAGATTGATAGTCGGTGGGGTGACATTTTTGGGGAAGAGAAAAGAATCTGTGGGAGAGTGGAGGACAGGAGGGGCAGATGTGCCTGGGGATGGACGGATGGGTGTGGGGTGGAGGGAGGGATGGATGGGTGTGGGGTGGAGGGAGGGATGGACGGGTGTGGGGTGGAGGGAGGGATGGACGGGTGTGGAGTGGAGGGAGGGATGGATGGGTGTGGAGTGGAGGGAGGGATGGACGGGTGTGGGGTGGAGGGAGGGATGGACGGGTGTGGGGTGGAGGGAGGGATGGATGGGTGTGGGGTGGAGGGAGGGATGGACGGGTGTGGGGTGGAGGGAGGGATGGATGGGTGTGGAGTGGAGGGAGGGATGGACGGGTGTGGGGTGGAGGGAGGGATGGACGGGTGTGGGGTGGAGGGAGGGATGGATGGATGTGGGGGTGGAGGGATGGATGGATGGATGTGGGGGTGGAGGGAGGGATGGACGGGTGTGGGGTGGAGGGAGGGATGGATGGGTGTGGGTGGAGGGAGGGATGGACGGGTGTGGGGTGGAGGGATGGATGGATGGATGTGGGGGTGGAGGGATAGAAGAATGAATGGGGGACGGATGGATCAGTGGGTGGCTGAGGGAGTGGGTGGCTGAACCTTTGGGTGGATAGGAGGATAGATGGGTGAATTGGAGGTGTTTGGACGGGTGGATAAATGGGTGAATTTTGAGTGGATGGCAGGATGGAAGGAAGGAGAAAGGAGGGAGAGAGAGGGAGGGAAGGAGGGAGGGAGCAATGGAGGGAGAGAGCGAGAGGGAAGGCAGAGAGAGGGAGGGGGAGAGGTAAAGATGGGAAGAAGGGAGGGAGAGAGGGGGTCTCCTATGGATAATTGGCAGGTGTGTGAGCACACCGACCCATTCCTGTGTGTCTGAAACTAAACTGTGTGTCTAAAACTACTTTCAGACTCGAAGAGAGCTACTCCAAACTTTTGTCTACATCTTTAACTGTGAGGTCCTGGCACCCCCAAGAGGCCAGAGTCCCTAACTGCCCAGATCCCTTTAAATCCCCTTAGCAGGGAGGTAGGAACCAGAGGCACTGAGACTCTGCAGCCTGGGAAATGTCCAGAGACCTGAGCTGACTGTGACACATTCCATGACCTTGGGAATGTCCGATCTCAGAGGCCCAGTTTTCTTGTGTGGAAAATGAGTCAAGCCAGATGCTCGGGTTGCTAGGAGACGAACCAAACGATGTGTAAAGTGTCCGAGGTTGAAATCACCTGGAATGTGATTTCCTTCCCAGAAGTGCCTGAGCCTGGGATTTCACGCCTGCATGCTCATAAGCGCAGGCACACGCGTGCACACGTCCACACAGGCACACATGACACCAGATAGCCTTCCAGTCCAGCAAGATAAAAAGATGGTAGGGGCAGGTGGAGGACACATTTATTCTCCGGGGGTTTCAGGCTGGGGCGGGAGGGGTCCAGACTCAGTGGTGGAAGATTCTGGAATTAAGAACTGAGGCAGGGGCCCTGAGGTCTCCTGGGGTTTGGCCTCCTGGGCCTGGGCCAGTTGGGCGGTGTGTTCAAAGGCAGCTTGAAGCAGGTGGGACGCAAGGCAGGTAGTCCAAGTGACAAGATAGGCCAGGTTCCAGGACGTGAGTGTGGTCCTGTGCTCCACCCACAAGTAGAGGCGTCTCAGCAGGGCCAGGGCTTCCAACAACACAGAGTTCTGCAGGAGGGTCTGGGCAGGGAGGAACACTGGTAAGGACTGGAAGGGTGGTTCAAGTCAGCCTCAGCACGGTGGAAGAAAAGAAACAAAGCCCGGTGTTCTCTGACACCCCTCGTGTGCAACATGCACATTTTTTTAAGTCACACTCTGTGAGCCTGGTGGTGGCTGTGCACCCCTTTGATCCTCAGCACTTGGGAGGCAGAGGCAGGCGGAGCTTTAAGAGTTCAACGCCAGGAGCTGGAGAGATGGCTCAGCGGTTGAGAGCACTGACTGCCCTTCCGAGGGTCCTGAGTTCAATTCCCAGCAACCGCATGGTGGCTCACAACCATCTGTAACGGGATCCATTGTCTTCTGGTGTGTCTTACAGTGTACTTATATATAATAATAAATAAATCTTAATAAAAAAAAAGACTTCAAAGCCAGTCTGGTCTACAGATGGAGTTCTGAGACAGCCAAGGCTTCTTAGAGAGACCCTGTTTGACAAAAGTTAAAAGCAATGTTGCACAGGGCTGTAGGGAGGGGCGTGAGGCTAAGAGCACGTGCTGCTCTTGCATAAGACTCCAGTGTGGTCTCTGTTAGCCACATTAGGTACGGTAGGCTCACAACTGCCTGTAGGTCCAGCTACAGAGGATGAGCTGCCCTCTTCTGGCTTCTGAGGACACACACACACACACACACACACACACACACACACACACTTTAAAAATAACAATAATTTAAAAGAAAGAGAAAAAGAGTCAGAGAGAGAATGTGGTAAGTGGCCCCCAGAACCTCCCCGTGGGCAGTACTGACCAGCTGTGGCCACACCCAGAGGCCCCAGGCTCATCAGCATCCCCAGCCTGCATCCCTGTAACCCACCTGGCTGGGCAGCCAGCCCAGACTGAACTGATGGGCTTTCTGCACCAGCTTCCAGGTTAGCAGCAGCAGCAGCAAAGCCACCAGCATCAGGCTGTGCAGGCAGGACAGAAACAGGTCCCTGACGGTGGCTGGAGACAGACCCAGAGGCTCACAGGCACAGAGGTGCCCCAGGGCCAGCCTCAAGGTGTGGGTGCAGCACAGCCCGACTCTGTAAGTCAGCCTGGGTCCCCAGAGCAACAGCCACATGGGGACCCACAGCAATGCCAGGCCAGCTCGAAGGACCAAGCCCAGAGCGCAGGTTATGAGGACTTCTGGAAGCAGGTGGGCCTGGTCACTGCCGGAACCCCGGGCTTCCTGGGCCAGCCCCAACACCCAGTGCTGAAAGATGGCCATCTTCAGGAGCAGAAAGCGGTACAAGTGGGTACGGTTCTGGATCAGCTGTAGGAAGACAGGGACACCGGTGTCACCAACCTGGGGTTGAACCCAATCGGTGCTTTAGAGATAGGGGCTGCCCAGACATTGCAAGCTAAGTCTCAGTTTCCTTATGGTACACAAGACACACAAGACAAGTATCTCATTCATTCATTCATTCATTCATTTGTTCATTCATTTGATTTTGGTTTCTTTTGAGACCCGGTCTCTCAAGGTGATCCTGACTGTTGTGGAGATTGCCGTGTAAACAAGGCTAGACTTAAACTCACAGAGATCCTCCTGCCTTTACCTCTGGAGTGCTGAGATGAAAGGCACATGCCACCATGCCATACAACCTTTTGTCCCCCTCTGTGTAGACCCAGCTGTCCCAGAACTCAATTTATAGAACAGGCTGGCCTTGAACTCAGAGATATGCCTACCTCTACCTCCCAAGATTTCTTTTTAAAATGCATGCGAGCATGCTGTCATAAATCAGAACCCATTACAGATGGTTGTGAGTCACCTAGTGGTTGCTGGGATTGGAACTCAGGACCTCTGGAAGAAGTCAGTGCTCTTATCTGCTGAGCCATGTCTCCAGCCCCCTCACAGTGACGTTTAAGTGTGGGGATGGAACCCGGCTGTGGCGTGCCTGAATAACATGCAGGAACCCTGGGTTCAAGCCCCAGCTCCTCAGAAAACCAAGAGAGGTGGAGCGAGCCCATCGTCTCAGCAGTTTGGAGGCAGGAGCAGAAGGATCTGCTGTTCAGGGTCCTCTGGCTATACAGGAAGTTCAAAACTAACCTAATGTATGTGGAATAAAACAATGAAGAGGGAATGCTCAGTGGTCCAAGCTCTTGCCCCACTAGCCTGGTGACCTCATTATGATCCCAGAGCCCATGGAAAGGGGAGAGGAGAGAAGCAACTCCCCAATCGTCCTCTGACGTCCACATAGGTGCCATGGCAAGCAAACACCCACCACACACTCACACACAGGGATCAGGGTTAATAACAATTAAACACTAATAGGTAGAGCTGACCTCGCCTCTGCTTAACTGTGAAATTTGAACACAGGGCTGGCTGATTTCTCCTAAATACCTGGGCTTGCCTAGAATCCTGGTTGCCCTTGGCGTGAGGGAAGCTGGGCATAAAGGTATCATTAGGGACAGAGAGGTGTGCAGACATGGGAGAGGGTGGCAGATTTAATGGGAGACCTACTGTGGGAAGTGTAGGAGGAGAGACTGAAGATTCCCAGGTCTCTCATCTGAGTGACAGGTCGCTCAAGGCTGTCTTCTGCTCCCCAGGAAGTGTGATTAATGGGGGTTGGGGGCTGTAATGGAGAATTCCTCAGTGAAGAACATGCCTCTCTGGTTGAATGAGAAAGCCTCCAGCCCTCAGGTGACACGAAGATCAAGCTGGACCGACCCCCTCTAATGCCCTATATCGACGGGAGCATCGAGGTCTAGGAACTGTGGGTTCTGAAGGACTAGGATGAAAACAGGCATGGGGCACGTGGCTGCTGTTGAGCAGAGGTCAGGAGTTCAAGGCTAACCTGGGCTATACAGTGAGTTTTGGAACTAGCCTGGGCTACATGGTGAGTTTGAGGTCAGCCTGGACCACATAGTGAGATAGCAGGGGAAGTGAGGAGGTAGAAGTGGAGGAGGAGGAGGAGGAGGAGGAGGAGGAGGAGGAGGAGGAGAATAGAGCCCTTGCTGCTGAAGCATGAGGATCAGCGAGTTCCTGTCTCAGTGCCCAGATAATAAGCAGTGCACACATGGCCTAGTGCATGCACGGGCCTGGGCACACACCGCCCAGAGCACCCATGGCCCAAGGCAAACATGGCTGAGGGCACACATGGCCGAGGGCACACATGGCCGAGGGCACACATGGCTCAGGGCACACATGGTCCAGGGTATGCATGGGTCAGGGCACACATGGGTCAGGGCACACATGGGTCAGGGCACACTGCCGGACACAATAAAATTAAGGAACAAATGTATCAGCACCAAGTTCCAAGGATCAAAGAAATAATGGAGAGAGAGAGAGAGAGAGAGAGAGAGAGAGAGAGAGAGAGAGACGGAGGGAGAGAGAGGGAGGAAGGGGAAGGGAGAGGGGGAGGGTCTCCTCTGGCTTCCATGTGCACACACAGGCATTTGCACACATGTGCATACATCACACCCACACCCACACACATGCACACTGGAAAGAAGAAGGGAGAGAATGAAAGAGAGGAGGCAGGGGAGGGAGGAGGGGGAGGGAAGGAAAGAGAGTGTAGGCCAATGAGATGGCTCAGCAGGTAAAGGCACCGTCTGCCAAGCCTGCTACCTGAGTCCAGTCCCCAGGACACGCATGGTGGAAGGAGAGAACACACACACAGAGAGACACACACAGAGACACAGACACACACAGACACACAAACACACACACACACTCTCTCTCCATATATATATATATATATATATATATATATATATATATAATCTTTTTAAGGGAAAGAAAAGAAAGGAAGGGCCAGGTGTGATAATGTACATCTTTAGTCTCAGCATAAGGGAGGCAGAGGCAGGTAGATCTCTGAGTTCACATAGAAAGTACCAGGACACCAGGTAGGACCTTGTCTTAAACACACATACCACACCACACACCACACCACACCACACCACACCCACCACACCACTCCACACCACACCACACCTCACCACACCACTCCACACCACACACATGGAAGAGAGGAGAGAAAGGAGGGGGAGGAGGAGAGGGGAGAACGGTTTCCACAGTACTCTGGACACGGGGCTTTCAGGGCTTTGCTGTTTATCCCTTGGTGGCTGGGAATGGCTGACTCTCTCCTCCCCTGTCCAGACCGTGCTTACCAGCGCAGAGAGCCTCCCAACCCGCAGCAGAGTCCTGAGAAGGCCGACTCTGACCCAGGGAGAGGCCTCCATGTCTGGCCTCCATCCATTCCTCCAGCCGGGAGAGGCAGGGTGACCTCACAGATGCCACAGGGTGGGGGTCCAGTTGCCATGGGGACCCAGTTGCCACATGACACATTCCCCTTTTCCCTAGATGCCCTCACCTGCTCCTCTGAGCTCGTCTGGCTACATGGTCATCACAGAGCAGACGACTGATCACTAGGACTGATTCTCTGTCTCCTCCTGGGAGGGAACCCAGAGCCCATTTCAGAATCGTCCAGTTTACCTGCGGACATGGGAGGTGGAGAGACTGGAATATGGAGTCAGAAGAACAAGACGAAGGGGCAGGTGGTGCAATTTGAATGGACTTTCCTTCCAGGTTGTCCCCAAGGTTATCATATTTGCCATAGGAGGAACCCCAGTTTAGCTTCCTCAACGGAGACCCCTCTGTCCTCGCCCCCAGGTCTCTCCCCCTGTCCCGTCTCTCTCCCCTTCAGTTTCAGGCTGAAGAACGAGTGTGCAGTCTTGGAGTTTCCCCATTCAGAAGACCAGAGATGACCAGCTGGGAGCACGGAGGAATCAGTGTGTTCAGCCTTGCACCGCGCCAGGGGGCGCCATTCCGCTTTCCTCCCTGAAGAAGCAGGATCACATCCCAAGAACAAGACCTAAAGGAGCTCCGAGCGGCTGCAGTACCGCGTTCCGGTCGCGAGGGGGCAGAAGACACCGCAGTGGCGAGCAGGGCGCTTGGCAGGCATGAAAGTTTCTCATTTTGCGAGGCTGATTTCCTGGTGACAACCTCTTTGAGGCACCTGAGAGGCACCTTGTGCATTTCCTGTCAATGCCTGGGTTACAAGAAGGGAAGCACCCCGAGATAAGGAGACTCCTTTATGAGTCTTCCTTCTATTTAACGCTCTTGTTAGATGTGCAGAACTCTGGATTGAAAACAGGGCTTTCTCGGCCATGGCCCTGTCTGGCCTCCATTTCTCCGTGTGTCTGAGGCAAACTTCTGAGACTCCTGCCCCGTGTCCTGATATTTCACCTTTTTTTGGTTTTGTTTTGTTTTTGTTTTTTCAGACAGGGTTTCTTTGTGTAGCTCTGGCTGTCCTGGAACTCACTCTGTAGACCAGGCTGACCTCAAACTCAGAAATCTGCCTTCCTCTGCCTCCCTCATGCTGGTATTAAAGGCATGCACTACCACTGTCCGGCCTCTATTTCACATTTTTTTGACGTGATTTTTTTTTTAAAAATTATGTGCTTGGAAAGAGCATGATTTTTTTAATTATTTGTTTATTTATAATGAGCAATTTCATTGTAGTCGTCTTCAGTCATTTTTTCTTCTTCCTCAGGAACTGCTTCCTCTGATTCAGCTTGGTTCAGTCTCACTGGAACTGGCTGTTTTTAGAGAGAAAAAAAATACAAGTTTCCATATGAATGTGCATGATGGCATATCAATGACTATTGTATACTTGAGAAAAAAATGAAAGAACAGATCAGAAATAGAATAATGGAGCCAGGTCTGGTGGCACATGTCTTTAATATGAACACTTGGGAGGCAGAGACAAGGTGGATCTCTGGGTTCAAGGCCAGCCTGGTCTACATAGTGATTTCTGGGACAGTTGGGGCTACACAGAGTAACCCTGTCTTCAAAAAACAAGAGGGCAGGAGAGAAAGAGTCATAGAAAGACAGAGAAAAGGAACCAGAAACAGAGATACAGAGAAAGACAGAATGAAACAGAGAAAGAGAAAGAGGAGGAGGAGGAGAAGGAGAAAGAGAAGAAGGAGAAGGAGAAGGAAGGAGAAGGAGAAGGAGAAGGAGAAGGAGAAGGAGAAGGAGAAGGAGAAGGAGAAGGAGAAGGAGAAGGAGAAGGAGAAGGAGAAGGAGAAGGAGAAGGAGAAGAAGAAGAAGAAGAAGAAGAAGAAGAAGAAGAAGAAGAAGAAGAAGAAGGTGGTCAAGTACCATGCCAATAGGTAAAGCACTTGCTGTCAAGACTATTGACTTGAGTTTGACCGAAGACCAGAGACACACACAGTACAAGGAGAGAATCAGCTTAAATGTGGAGTTGGTAAAGTACAGGACGAACATGTGCTAGACTAAATTACACTTGTAACATGGAAAAGAAAAAAAGAAAAGAAAAGAAAGAGCTCAGAGGATGAGGTTAATCTCCTCAACACCAACCCTGAATGGCATGGTAGAACAATAGAAACTACAGCCCCAAGTTGTCTTCTGACCTCCACAGGCTAGACCCTTATGTGTACACCCACACCACAGGAAAAAAAGATGAAGGAAGAAAGCAAGGGAGGGAAGGACGGAGGGTGGGATGGAGGGAGGAGAGAGAGAGAGAGAGAGAGAGAGAGAGAGAAGCTTAATTTTTTTAAAAATCAAAGGACCTGTGGAGCCTGGAAGCAATGATAGTTAACAACAAAGGGAACTGAAAGAACCTCGAAGATTGTGTGAAGCCAGTCCAATCTCATTAGTAATCAGGAGGAAAGACACTGAGATGCTATCTCCCCCCCCCTTTTTTTTTTTAGCAAAAATGAGTCAGGGGTGGGCACATCATGCACCAGTGACTTTATGGGGCAAATGGAAATTCATGTGGGACCTCAGAGATCCACACAGGAAATGATCGTGCAGAGCTGCCCATGAACACATGGGAAGATACAACTAGAGATAGACTGAAAGCTGGATGATTGGCTCAGCAGTAGAGCCCCTGCCTAGAATCTCCCAGGGAGGGGCTGGGGGTGTGGCTCAGTGGTAGAGCCCCTGTCTAGAATCCAGCAGTGAGGAGCTGGGGGTGTGGCTCAGTGGTAGAGCCCCTGCCTAGAATCCTCCAGGGAGGGGTGGGGGTGTGGCTCAGTGGTGGAGCCCCTGCCTAGAATCCAGCAGTGAGGAGCTGAGTGTGTGGCTCAGTGGTAGAGCCCCTGGCTAGAATCCCCCAGGGAGGGGCTGGGGGCGTGGCTCAGTGGCAGAGCCCCTGCCTAGAATACCATAGTGAGGGGGCCAGAAGACTCAACCTACCATTTAAGTGCTCTAATTTCTACTGATCTTACTTCACAATCCCCATTGACAATAGGACCCCTTATGGAAATGTTTACTCATGAATAAAGATAAGTGCAGAACTCCAGACAGGTCTTATCAGTAAAGAGATGGATAAATACAACTGGAAACTCCTTTGAGGGATGACTCAAGGTTGGCTGTATGGGTTGATGAGGAAAGGGTTGAAAAACAAGGTTAAGTAAGAACAGAGAGACCCCAGGGAGCTCTCTGTAGAGTGGCAGCATTAATCGATGTTTCTGAGGCTCAGGAGACACAGGAATGCCCACACAGCCAGGGGCACAACCCTTCAGGTTTGCATCTGTACCCTGGAGAGGACCCTGTGCTCCACCACTCCTCACCCCAATCACACCCAGAGACAGCTTGACCAGAAGGAGTTCTGACACACCCACGATCCTGGGAAATGCAGAGACCAAAAAAACAAACAAACAAACAAACAAAAAGGTAGCAGAGACTGAAGGAAAGGCCATCCAGAGACTGCCCCACCTAAAGATCCATCCTACCTGCACACACCAAATCCCGGCAGTACTGATGATGCCAAGAAGTGCTTGCTGACAGGAGCCTGGCATGGCTGGTCCCTGAGAGGCTCTGCCAGAGCCTGACCAATACAGATGCAGATGCTCACAGCCAACCATCCTCCTGAGCCCAGGGACCCCAATGGAAGAGTTAGGGGAAGGACTGAAGGAGCTGAAGGGGATTGCAACCCCATAGGAAAAACAACAACAACTAACCGACCACCCAGAGCTCCCAGGGACTAAAACATCAACCAAAGAGTACACATGGAGGGACCCATGGCTCCCGCTACATAGGAAGCAGAGGATGGCCTTATCTGTCATCAGTGGGAGGGGAGGCCCTGGGTCCTGTGGAGGCTTGATACCCCAGTGGGAGGGGATGCTAGAGCCATGAGGTGGAAATGGGGGGGGTAAGGGAGGGAGCACCCTCATAGCAGCAAAGTGGGGGGGGGAGGGGATGGTGGTTTGCTGAGGGGAAACCAGAGCGGGTCATTTGAAATGTAAATAAATAAAATAGTCAATAAAATATATACATGGGTGCCCCAAGTCAGTATGGAATACTCTGTATATTGTTCTGGACATGCAATGTATATGGTAAATATAGTAAAGACTTAGCAGATGTGATGGTGTGCACCTGTAATGCCAGCCACAGAGGCTGAGGCAAGGGGACTGGTGAGTTCCCAGCCAGGCTGGGCTGCCCTGGACACCCTGTCAGAATCATTTTTAAAAACTTTATTTATTATGATATGAGTCATAGTTACTGTCCTATTGCTGGGAGAGATGTCATGGTCAAAGCTTAGGCCAGAGAGCTTTAATTGGGGATTGTTTATAGTCTCAGAGGATTAGTGTGTAACCTGCATAGCAGGGAGCACGGTGAGTGGGAGGCGGGCATGGGGCTATAGCTACCCCTGAGAGCTTGCCTCCTGAGCTGCAGGCAGCAGGCAGAGAGCTACCCTGGGCCTGGCACAGGCCTTTGAACCTTCAGAGTCCACCCCAAGTGATTCACCGACTCCAGCAAGGCCACGCCTCCTAATCCTTCCCAAACAGTTCCACTAACTGGGGAGCAGAAATGGAGGCCTGTTGGCCTCTGGGGACCATTCTCCTTCAAACCACCCGAGCACATTTCTGAGGGAGGAAAGAGACTGCACAGAGGTCAGAGGAGGCTGACTTTGCTCTTCCTCCTTTATACAGTTCCAGGGATCTAACCCAAACCACCAGGCTTTCCTGGCAAATGCCTTACCCACTAAGGATTCTCACTTGGCCTCCCATCAAATGTTTTTTCAAAGATGGCTGGGGTGTAGCTTAGTGGTAGAGCACCTGCCTAGCATATGCAAGTGTGTCCTCCCCCAGCCTTTGAGTGTGGGGGCTGGTTTTCCCTTGAAGTAAGTTCTGGCCCTTTGTTCTCCAAAGAACAATACAGCCTCCAGTTTATTACCTGGGATCCAAGGCTAGCCAGCACCTGAGCTATCCTGGGGCGGAGCGCTGAAGTCCTAGGATCTGTCAGACCTACAGTTTCCTGATCAAGCAGGCTACCCACTGAGCAGTGTGGAGCCAACACACGCTGAGCCCATTCTCAACCTTGCAAGGGAGTGACTCACCAGATAGCCCTTAAATGTTCAGATCACCAAATAAACTTTGCATCTCGAACAGCAACTGTTGTCCTGGTGCCTTTCTTTTTTCTTCTCCCTCCCCCATCTATGCCCAGCTTCTCTTCCAGGGACCCAGTTCACTGTAGCTGACAGCAACATGCAAGGCCCTCAGTTTAGTCACCAGTAGAGGGAAGGGAAGAGAAGGGAAGGGAAGGGAAGGGAAGGGAAGGGAAGGGAAGGGAAGGGAAGGGTTGAAGGGAGGGACAAATGTGAGAGAGAAAGAGAGAAGGAGAAAGAGACCGACAGACACAGGGGGGAAGAGAGACAGGATAAAGAAGGGTTAAAATTTAGGTCAGGGATGTGGCTCAGCTGGTAATATGACTGCCCGGCCTGCACACAGCTTCGGGCTTGGTCCTCAGCCCTGTATAAACTAGACACAATGGCACATGCTTGTAATTCCTGCACACACTCCAGAGATGGACACAGGATAAGGAGTTCAAAGCCCTCCTTGTCTACACAATGAGTCTGAGGTCAGCTTGGGCAAAAATCAGACCATCCAGAAGATGATGGAAAATAAGGGAATGGGAGGGGGTGGGGATGATCAGGAAGCAAGAGAAGAAAAACCAGAGGAAGGAAAATGCCCGTCTCAATGCCCACCAGGCTACAGCCAGCCTCCTCCAAGACTCCCTCTCCTCAGTGGCACCTCCCTATTATGCTCTGGGACAGCCCAGTCCAAAATGACTGCCTGGTCCTGATGACAGCACTTCAACCTGTCTGCTACCTGGCTTCTTCTGAAACTGAGCCTGTAACCTCCAGTCAGACTGCACAACATATAGTTCACTCAGGGTTCATGCTGGCCAGTTTCCTGTCAACTTGACACAAGCTCCACCTGTGTTTGGTTAGAGGGCGCCTAGATTGAGAGCATGCTCATACCGTGTGGGAGCTGTTTGGCAAGGCTAAGGAGGCGTGGCCTTGGTGGAGTGGGTGTGTCATTTGGGATGGACTCTGAAGTTTCAAAAGCCTGTGCCAGGCCCAGACTGGCTCTCTGCCTTCCGTGGGGCATTGGATGGATGTCTGCTGTGGGAGGGCCCGGCTCACTGTGGGCGGAGCCATGTCTGGGTTGGTCCTCCTGCTGGATCAAAGCAGGCTGAGCACACCACATGAAGGAGCCAATGACCCAGTATTTCTCCATGGCCTCCCATCAGCCTCTGCCTCCAGGTCTCCGCCTTGACTTCTTGCGCTGAGTGCTCAGGATAATGGACTACAAGCTGTAAACTGAAATACACTGTCTTAGGGTTTCTATGGTTGTGCAGAGACACCATGATCACAGCAACTCTTATAAAAGAAAAGCATTTCACTGGGACTGCCTGACATCTTAGTCCATTAATGTCATGGCGGGAAGCATGGCCGCACGCAGGCAGACACGGTGCTAGAGAAGGAGCTGAGAGTTCTACATCTCGGTCTGAAAGCAGCAGAAGTGACTGCATGCAACACTGGGCGGGGCTTGAGCATATGAAACCTTAAGGCCCGCCCCCAAGTGACACACTTCCTTTAGCAAGGCCACACCCCCTAATAGTACCCCTTGCTCTGGGTCAAGCATTCAAACACAGGAGTCTATTGAGGCCACTGCAGAAACCCTTTCCTCCTGGAGTTTGGTCACAGCGTTTTGTCAAAGCACTAGAGACCCTAAGTCAGGGTGTGAAAAGGTGGCAGGAAGCCTGGTGACTGTGCACCTGTTCTAAGAACAAGCCCCGCGGGTGCAGTGCAGCAGGGACAGAGGCGTGGCTCCACGCTGTTGCTGGAGGCAACTGGACAAGTTCTGTAATCTTTCAGGGATCTCTTCTCAGGAAGCCAGCTCCTTGGCTGCACAACAGAAGAATCTGAACCCAGACATGGTGCATGAGATAACCTGGCGGGGTATGCTAAAGAGGCAGAAGCAAGATCACAAGTTCTAGGCCAGCCTTTGTCCTGCTTTGGGCTGGTGAGATGGCTCAGTGATCAGGAAGCTTGGCACCAAGCCTGATGTTGTGAGTTCGATCCCCGGGGCACACTTCAGTGGAAGGGGAGAACTGATCCCTATGGCCTGAACACAGTACACATGAAAATAAATACACGTTAAGCATTTTTAAATGCAAAATGGAATTTCATAATTGAAATTTTTTAAATTATACACTAGATAAATAAATGAATTATTTGTAAAGTGCCAATTATGGGGGAAAGGGAAAGAACCCTTCACCAGCTGAGCATCTAGAATTCCATAGAGTTAACTCTGCCTTTAAGGCCATTTATATGTGAGCCTGCGGTTTCTGAAGACTCTTACCAGAGATTCCCTTTACAACTAAAGCCGCCAGTCCTGACCACTGCCTTGTGCATTCGCAGCAGTTTTCTCAGATTGCTTTCCAACATGAGGCCCCTCCAGAGCCATCCTATGGTCACAGAAAGCTAAAGAGGAGGGACATGTCTGAGCAGCAGGAAGATGTAACTCACTGCCCAGCAGAACTAGGTAGGTATCTCTCTGTCTACTATGAAGAAACCTAGGCGGACCCTTGGGGAAGTGCGTGCACGCGCATGCTCACTGCTGTATCTTAGTTTCTTCCCAAGACCCTCTCCGTCCTCTTAACTCTTAGGTTTAAAACATGTGTGTGGTGGTTTGGATAGAAACGGCCCCCATTCCTGTGCTTGAATGCTTGGAGCAGACAGAGTTGCACTCTTAGGAGGCGTGGCCTTGCTGGAGGAAGTGCGTCACTGTGGGGGCGGGCTCTAAAGTCTCCTGTGCTGGAGCTCTCCCAGGGGAAAGGGAGCCTCCTGCTGGCCGCCTGTGGGAGACAGTTCTCCCTCTGGCTGCCTTCACTTCAAGATGCAGAACTCTCAGCTCCTCCTCCAGCACCATGTCTGCCCGCATGCTGCCATGTTTCCCACCATGAGGATAATGGACGGAACCTCTGAAACTGTGAGCCAGCCCAGTTAACTGTTTTCCTTTATAAGTGCTGTCATGGCTATAGTGTCTCTTCACAGGAATGGAAATCCTGACTAAGACCAGATGTATAAAAATAAATCCCTGAATAAACTCAACTCCTTCTAAATACAGAAGCCTTTTAATGTAGTTTCTCATGTTGTGATGACCCCCAACGATAAAATTATTCTTGTTACTACTTTATAACTGTAATTATGAAGTAGTTATGAATCATAATGTAAATGTTTTAGGAGACAGAGTTTTACATTGGGGTCACGACCCACGGGTTGAGAAGCCTTGACTTAGCAGTTAAAGACACTTGCCATCAAGTCTTACAACCTTAGGTTCAAACTCTAGGAACCCCACAGCAGAAGGAGAGAAATGACTTCAGCTCCTGCCTGAAGGTTCCTGTCCTGTTTGGGGTCCTGCCCCGACTTCTTTGACTGTGCTGAGGAAGCATAAGCTAAATAAGCCCTTTCCTTTCCTAGTCCTTTTTGGTTGTGGTGTTTTGACCCAGGCTGGCCCTCATTGAATCACCAGTGGTTCAGGCAACTCCTTCACAGAATGATGCCAACACATGTGAACACATCCCGGGATTTTCTACACAACTTGAACTTCCCTGCAAGTGTCTCCTCTCCCCGCCTCAGCAATGGCTGACCACATCTGGAACCAGGTAGGGGCCTCTCCAGCCTGGTTAGTCTCCCAGAGAAGGTTTCTGTCCTAAGGGAACAACTACAGAATGGTCTCTTAAGAGAGTGTGAGGTAAAGAAATTCAAAAGGTAGAGAGGCCACCTCATGCCGTGCCATCTGTCTGCAGAGTCACCAATGAGACTGGAAAAGCCACCGCAGAGCCAGTGCAAGGGGGACATTTGCAGAGAGCAGGGCCCCTCCCAGCAGCAGGGGGACTGAACTGGCCCCGCCCATGTAGAGTCAGGCCTCTGTCTTAGTTGGGGTTTCCACTGCTGTGAGGAGACACCATGACCAAGGCAGCTCTTAGAAGGACAACACTTAACCGGGGCTGCCTTACAGGTTCGTGGGTTCAGTCCACTATCATCATGGCGGGAAGCATGGCAGCGTGCGGGCAGACATGGCGGGAAAGGAGCTGTGAGAGTTCTACATCTTCATCCAGAGGAAGCCAGGGGCAGACTGTCTCTTCCACAGTGGGTGGAGCTTCAAAGCCACCCCCACAGTGACACACTTCCCCAAGAAGGACACATCTACTAGGACAAACCCACACCTCCTGATAGTGCCACTCCCTGGGCCCACCATGTTCAAACCACCACATCTGTTTTTGGACCAATAGTGTGTGAGAGAAGCCATGGGTGACGTGTGTTGTCCAGGACAGGAGCTAAACCACCCATCAGTCTTCACCCTGACTCCCTCATTCTGCCTTCACTCACTGACCTTGTCTCCAGTCCCTCACAGAGGCAACTCAAGCCTGTTACATGATGCAGATGACCATGAGAGCCGTGTGCATGCTATGGCAGCGCTGTCTGGAAGGCACTGCATCCAGCCACACCCTCCAATCTCCCCCATCTTCCACAAGCCCTCCCAAACATGGACCGCTACAGCCGTGTCCACTTCCAAATGTTCCATCTCTCACCACATGGGCAGCTCACAGCTCACAGGAGCCTTGGCCACCCCAGTGTGGCCAGAGAGAAGTGACTGGCTCCAGTTCCAGGGAAGCCATGGCTCAGAGTCCCTTGGAGTCAGGACAGGGAAACTGAGGTTTAATGGAGGGAGGGTGGCCAGGACACCACCTCAGGACTACAGATTCTAAGATCTGATGGTGCCCTTTAGACGGATGCTGAGAAAGCCTTCCCTGTGGGGTCAAAGGTAGTCAGAGACTCCACTAACACCAGTATCTGTGGAATGTGTGAGTTAGCAAGTGTGGTCACAGCAGCTGACACAGGGATCCAGGGATCTGATGTTCTTTGTGATTATGGCAGAGGGAAGGCCAGAGCAGAAACTTAGTTCCTGTCCACATGTCAGATCCTCAGACTCCATCCTCCTCCTCTTCCTCCTGCTCCTCCTCCTCCTTCCTCTAAGACAGTTTCTTTTTGTGGTCCTGACTGTCCTGGCCTCTATAGACCAGGCTGAGCTTGAACATGGAGAGCTGTCTGCTTCTGTGTCCCTAGTACTGATGCTAAAGGCATAGGACACACACACACACACACACACACACACACACACAGAGCCCTTCCTTAAAGTACCTTGTGTCACGTGTTTGCTCAGAGCAACAAGTAGAAGAAAGACACCTGGGTTCACAGGAGCCATCAAGTCACATGAGGAGCACCCAGCCCTACCCTTCCTCACATACAATCCTCCTCCTCCTCCCCTCCTCCTCCTCCTCCTCTTCCCCCTCCACCCCTCCTCCCCTCTTTCCTCCCCCTTCCCTTCTTCTTCCTCCTCACCTCACCTCACAGCTCAGAACTTCTGAAGGAAGGTTTTAAGCATGGGGACCTTAGATCAGAGCCCAACCCCCACATGAGCGTCCACATGTGGAGGCAGACACCTGTGACCCCAGCACTGAGGGAGCACAGACAAGGGGATCCCTGGAGCTTGTAGAAAATCCAACAGGTCTAGAAGATTCCATGAGGTCAAGATTCAGTGACTGAATCTATCTCAATGATCAGGCAGAGAAAGGATGAGAAAGACATCTCACTCTGGCCTCCACGCGTGTTTGCTCCCATCACACGCGTGGACAAGCACACATACATATAAGACACATACACGACATATGGAGCTGGGCTGCAGTCTCCTGTGGGCTGGCATGTGTGCGGCCCTAGTACGACCAGCCAGGAGAAGCTGGTTATCAATACCAGTGATTATCTTCCACAAGCCAGTGGCAGAGGTGCCGGGACAAAGGTCTATCAGTAATATCAGAGTTGAGCCTGGTGACAAGGCCCTCAGGAAGGTGTCACAGTGGGCCAGGATGACAGCAGGCTGGCTCAGTCTCTTCTTTCCCATCCCCCAGCCACCAGGAAGCCCAGGCATTACTGTTCTGGGGTCTTAATTTCCCTTTTTCTCTATTTCCAGTCACCCCAAATTGAGAGAGCAACCATGGACCAAAGAAACATCTCTATCCACTTCCGGTTTGGGTGAACTATGACCCCTTAGAGGTTCCTAGGTGACATGGGCAGCTTCACCGCCAAGAGGCCCACTGCAGCATGGTGCCCGCTCAGCAGGCTGCACCCACAGAGTCCAGTGCACAGCTTGTGGATGGCTCTGTAGACCTCTCTGTTCTCCCCCAGGTCAATGACTCTAGAACCTGGAGAGAGGCCTCCTGAGGAAGCTCTCCCGCTCCAGGAGTGAGCGTGTTGACCATCAAACATCTGCAGAATAGGGTCATAGGATGATCTGAGGTCAGTCTGAAAATAAGCAACTCTAATGGTAGAGGGATACTTACCTGGGGCGTCATGTTGGGTCCTGAAAGTCTGTTACGGAGGAAGTGATAGTGTGATGGGATGTTGACGAGGAGCAGGACGCCTCCCAACATCAGCAGCAGGGAGCTGGTCCAGGCCAGGTAGAGTGCAGCACCCACCTCTGCTTTCTTGGAGTAGCCCAACAAGGGGTTAAAAAAGCCATGGATGACGTTGTGTGTTACCCAGGACAGGGATATCATTATCAAAAGGTTGACACTAAGAAGCATCACACTGACTACCGTCCGGAACTTTTCTTCAATTATATTGTTAAAACACTTGTCGCTGAGACACCCACACAGGCACAGCAGCAACCACAGTGAGGCTCCAATGATGTAGATGACCATGCAGACTCGAGACACTTTTAGGTCCTGTGCTACTGTTATCAGGGTGTTATATCCTATACACTGCTTCTCTCCGGTTCCCTCAAGTTGGCAGATTTCCCACAGACCCTCCCAAATTCTGGCATCTGGGTCAGTCTCTTCATCTGGAAATGTCACCCTCCAAGCAGACAGCCCGCAGCTCACACTGGCACACAGCAAACCCACCATTATCACGAGGCAGCTGATGCGCACTTGTGTTGAGAAGGCCATGGCTCAGAGTCTTCCGAGGGCAGGAACATGAAGACAATCCGGGGTCCAGCTCTAGAGATGCAGGATTCTGAGAGCCGAGGATGGAATTTTAAAGAATTGTGGGCCGGGCGGGGGGTGGCCCACGCCTTTAATCCCAGCACTTGGGAGGCAGAGACAGGCAGATTTCTGAGTTCCAGGACAGCCAGGGCTATACAGAGAAACCCTGTCTCGAAAAACCAAAAAAAAAAAAAAAAAAAAAAAAAAAAAAAAAAGAATTGGGGACCACGCTGTGATGCAAGGATGAGATGCCCCTGTCACCAAGGATGATCTAAGTAGTCAAATGTCGAGCTCCAACAAGTTTAACCACAGCAGTTGGCACAGAACTCTACCTGTTGAAACAGACTGAGCTTCCAGCAGGCTCTGGCAGAGGGCGGGGCAGAGGGAGGAGCTTCTGTTCCTGATGCTTGCTTTCTCTTTCTCTTTCTTTCTTTCTTTCTTTCTTTCTTTCTTTCTTTCTTTCTTTTCTTTTCTTTTTTTTTTTTTCTTTTCTTTTTTTTGGATTTGATTTTTTGAGACAGGGTTTCTCTGTATAGCCCTGTGTGGAGAGCCTTATTGGGGTGCCATGCTGCCTGACAGGACTTGACTTTGGCCAAGGACAAGGGCTTCAAGCAGGAATTCGACTTTGAGGCATAATAGGGAAGTAGATTAAGGCAGGAGTTTGTATCTTAGAGTGGGACTAAACGAGCTTCAGGCAAGACTCTGGACTTGGACCAGGAAGTAGGCTAAGGTATTTTGGTCATCCTTACACACCATTGGACGATTTTGCGTTTATTGTCTTGTTTGTTCTTCGTTGTACTACTTTTGACCTTTATTCCTGCATGTAATTAAACTGGTATAAAAGGGGGTTGAAAATTATTAAACCCGCCCTTCAGTCTCAGCATTGACTGGGGCCATACTGCAGTTTCGTCTATTGTCTCTTTCTTTTCTTTTCTTTTTTTCTTTTTCTTTTTTTTCTTTCTTTATTTTTGGGAAGGGTGTCTTTTTTTTTTTCGAGACATGGTTTCTCTGTGTAGCACTGGCTGTCCTGGAACTCACTCTTTCTTTTCAATTCTCACTCCTCTGGAAAACCTGTTGACTGAGTGAGTGGGCTTGGTCACCCCTGACTGTCCTGGAACTCACTCTGTAGACCAGGCTGGCCTCAAACTCAGAAATCCCCCTGCCTCTGCCTCCCAAGTGCTGGGATTAAAGGTGTGTGCCACCACCACCTGTCTTCTTTCTTTTATAATGAGTGTGTGTAACTGAGCAGGCTTGATAATGTGTGTGTATGTTCATGTGTGCATGCAAGTACATGTGTGCGCCTGCATGTTGGGGATCACGTTATCCTGGAGCTCGCCAGTGAGGCTGGACCAGCTGGCTCGGGAGCCCAGAAGTGCCTCATGGCTCCGCCTCACTGCCTTGGCTTTACCAGCAAACACCACCACATCCAACATTTTTATGGGGCATCTGGGAATTGAACTACATCCTCCAATCTATACCCCAACTCTGGTTCTGTGGACTTCTGAACCCAGACCCAGCAAAGCCAACTTAAAACCTCAATTCTGGCCAGGCAGTGGTGGCGCACGCCTGTAATCCCAGCACTCGGGAGGCAGAGGCAGGTGGATTTCTGAGTTCAAGGCCAGCCTGGTCTACAGAGTGAGTTCCAGGACAGCCAGGACCACACAGAGAAACCCTGTCTCAAACAAACAAACAAACAAACAAACCAACCTCAATTCTGAGCAAGAGTTTCCAACTAATACTAAGAAATCCCCTTTTCTCTGTACATGAGTACCCACAGTCACACGCAGATACAATATATGCTCAAAGATATTTAAAATTTTTTAATTAAAACTTAATTTAAGGGGGAGGAAAGCTCCTTTCTGCTCTTGGTTTTTGGTCTAAGTAGGGTACCAGGCAGCAGAAACAGCAGAGTCTGGCCCTAGCTTCCTTTCTTGACTCCCTGCCAGGAACTGTCCGGGCGTGGTTGGCCATGATACCACTCTCTAGCCAATGGGAAGAAGGTAAAGGTTCAGCAGGGAGGTTTCCTGATAGGACAAGATTCTCGTTGCAGTGCTCTCTGTCCTCCTTAATGGTCCCTCACCTTTTTAGAATTGAGGACTGCTCCCTGTTTTGTTTTGTGTTTAGAGACTGAGTTTATCTGTGTAGCCCTGGCAATCATGGAACTGACTTTGTAGACCAAACTCAGAGATCCTCCTGCCTCTGCCTCCTGAGTGCTGGGGTCACAGATGGGTGCCACCCCTGACCAGCACTGGGAAGGATCCCAGACCTCAGGATGCAGAGGCAAGCAAAGGCTTTGAGTTCAAGGACAGCCTAGGTGTCCCCACCCCCATTAATTTATTTATTCCCTCTACATCCCAATTTATTTATTCATTTTACATCCTCCTCACAGTCCCTCCTCACACGTCTCCTCCCATGCCCCCTTCCCCATCACCTCTGGGAAGGGGGAGGTTCCCCTGGGCACCACCCACCTGGCCTCCTCAGGTCATCATAAGACTAGGTCCATCCTTTCCCACTGAGGCCAGACAAGGCAGCCCAGTCATGGGAGCAGGATCCACAGGCAGGGAACAGTCAGGGTCAGCTCCCATTCCAGCTGTTGGGGCGCCACATGAAGAGCAAGCTGCACATCTGTTCCACATGTGCAGGGCACCTAGGTCCAGCCCATGTAGACTTCTTGGTTGGTGGTCCAGTCTCTAGGAACCCCAAGAGTCCAGGTTCCTTGGCTGTTGGTCTTCTTGTGGTGTCCCTGTCCCCTTCGGGTCCCTCAATCCTTCTCCCAGCCCTTCCGCAGGACTCCCTGAGCTCCATCTAATGTCTAGCTGTGGGTCTCTGCATCTGTTTTGTTTAGCTGCTGGGTGGAGCCTCTCAGAGGACAGTTATGCTAGGCTCCTGTCTGCAAGCATAACAGAGTATCATTACTAGTGTCAGGGATTGGTGTTGCCCATGAACCGGGTCTCAAATTGAGCAAAGAAACACCATGTCCAAAGGCAACATGTACAAGAAAGACTTTAACTGGGCTTACAGCTTCAGAGGTCAGAGTTCATGGTGGTTTCAGGACAAAGGCATGGCAGCAGGAACAGCCGGGACCTCACGCCTTGGTCAGCGAGGGAGAAGCAGACAGAGCACAGTGCAAATGGTGCCAGTCCACTCAGAGCAGAAAGCCCACGGGAGGGTCACATCTTCTCCAACAAGGCCACACCCCCTAACCCTTCCAAACAGTTCCACCAATCGGGAACTAAGTCTCAGCCCAGAGGAGCCATTCTCATTCCAGCACACACTGGAGGGTGACATAGCGAGTTCCAGGCGGGTCAGGGCCAGTGTGATGTCATGAGGCCCTGCCTGCAGAAGAAAGAAAACCAGATGCTTGGCACCGGAAGAGAAACAAGTAGATCTCTGGAGTCCACTCAAGTGTGCACACACACATGCTTATGCACCTGGACAACCATGTATACAAAAACACACAAATACAGACACACACTGTCTCCATCACCACTCTGTTGTGAGGAAACACCATGACCAAGGCGACTCTTATGGAGGAATGCATATAAGGCATCACAGTTAATTGGAGCAGGATCCACAGGCAGGCAACAGAGTCAGGGTAAGCGCTCCTTCCAGTTGTTGGGGGACCCACATGAAAATTTAAAAATAAGAATAATTTAAGAGATAGAAACAGAGAGAAAAATGGTAAGTGGCCCCCAGGACCTCCTCGAGGCCAGTACTGACCAGCTGTGGCCACACCCAGAGCCCCCAGGCTCATCAGCATCCCCAGCCTGCATCCCTGTAAACCACCTGGCTGGGCAGCCAGCCCAGATTGAAGTGATGGGCTTTCTGCACCAGCTTCCAGGTTAGCAGCAGCAGCAGCAGCAGCAGCAGCAGCAGCAGCAGCAGCAGCAGCAGCAAAGCCACCAGCATCAGGCTGTGCAGGCAGGATAGAAACAGGTCCCTTACGGGGGCTGGAGACAGACCCAGAGACTCACAGGCACAGAGGTGCCCCAGGGCCAGCCTCAAGGTACGGGTGGTCCAAGCTCTTGCCCCACTAGCCTGGTGACCTCATTATGATCCCAGAGCCCATGGAAAGGGGAGAGGAGAGAAGCAACTCCTCAACTGGTCTGCTGACGTCCACATAGGTGCCATGGCAAGCAAACACCCACCACACACTCACACACAGGAATCAGGGTTAATAACAATTAAACGCTAATCGGTAGAGTTGACCTCGCCTCTGATTAACTGTGAAATTCAAACACAGAACTGGCTGATTTCTCCCAAATACCTGGGCTTGCCTAGAATCCTGGTTGCCCTTGGCGTGAGGGAAACTGGGCATAAAGGTATCATTAGGGACAGAGAGTTATGCAGACATGGGAGAGGGTGGCTGATTTAATGGGAGACGTACTGTGGGACGTGTAGGAGGAGAGACTGAAGATTCCCAGGTCTCTCATCTGAGTGGCAGGTCGCTCAAGGGTGTCTTCTGTTCCCCAGGAAGGGGGATTAATGGGGGTGAAGTTGTAATGGAGAATTCCTCAGTGAAGAGCATGCCTCTCTGGTTGAATGAGAAATCCTCCAGCCCTCAGGTGACAAGATGATCATCCAGGACCCACCCCCCAAAAACCCTATGTCCCCAGGATCATCGAGGTCTAGGAACTGTGGGCTCTGAAGGACTAGGATGAAAACAGGCATGGGGCACGTGGCTGCTGTTGAGCAGAAGTCAGGAGTTCAAGGCTAACCTGGGTTATACAATGAGTTTTGGAACTTGTCATGGCTACATGGTGAGTTTGAGGCCAGCCTGGATCACATAGTGAGATAGCAGGGGATTGAGGAGGTAGAAATGGAGGAGAAGGAATAGGAGGAGGAGGAGGAGGAGGAGGAGGAGGAGGAGGAGGAGGAGGAGAATAGAGCACTTGGTGCTGAAGCATGAGGATCAGCGAGTTCCGGTCTCAGCGCCCAGATAATAAGCAGTGCACACATGACCTAGTGCATGCACGGGCCTGGGCACACACCGCCCAGAGCATCCATGGCCCAAGGTAAACATGGCCGAGGGCACGCATGGTCCAGGGTATGCATGGCTCAGGGCACACATGGGTCAGGGCACACATGGCCCAGGGCATGCATGGCCCAGGGCACACATGACCCAGGGCACACATGGCTCAGGGCACACATGGGTCAGGGCATACATGGCCCAGGGCACACATGGGTCAGGGCACACTGCTGGAGACAATAAAATTAAGGAACAAATGTATCAGCACCAAGTTCCAAGGATCAAAGCAATAATGGAGGGAAGGAGAGAGAGAGAGACTGGGGGGGGGCAGAGAGAGGGAGGGAGGGAGGAAGGGGAAGGGAGAGGGAAAGGGGGAGCGTCTCCTCTGGCTTCCATGTGCACACACAGGCATTTGCACACATGTGCATACATCACACCCACACACATGCACAGTAGAAAGAAGAAGGGAGAGAATGAAGGAGAGGAGGCGGGGCAGGGAGGAGGGGGAGGGAAGGAAAGAGAGTGTAGGCCAATGAGATGGCTCAGCAGGTAAAGGCACCGTCTGCCAAGCCTGCTACCTGAGTCCAGTCCCCAGGACACGCATGGTGGAAGGAGAGAACACAGAGAAACAGACACAGACACAGACACACACACACACACAGACACACACACACACACACACTCTCTCTCTCTCTCTCTCTCTCTCTCTCTCTCTCCATATATATATAATCTTTTTTTAACATTTATTTATATTTTATGTATATAAGTAACTGTCTTCAGACACTCCAGAAGAGAGTGTCAGATCCCATTACAGATGGTTCTGAACCACCATGTGGGTGCTGGGATTTGACCTCAGGACCTCTGGAAGAGCAGCCAGTGCTCTTAACCGCTGGGCCATCTCTCAGCCCCCTTATATAATCTTTTTAAGGGAAATAAAAGTAAGGAAGGGCCAGGTTTGATAATGTACATCTTTAGTCTCAGCATAAGGGAGGCAGAGGCAGGTAGATCTCTGAGTTCACATAGAAAGTACCAGGACACCAGGTAGGACCTTGTCTTAAACACACACCACAGCACAGCACAGCACAGCACAGCACACCACACAACACCACACCACTCACATGGAAGAGAGGAGAGAAAGGAGGGGGAGGAGGAGAGGGGAGAACGGTTTCCACAGTACTCTGGACACGGGGCTTTCCCGGCTTTGCTGTTTATCCCTTGGTGGCTGGGAATGGCTGACTCTCTCTCCGCTCCCCTGTCCAGACCATGCTTACCAGCGCAGAGAGCCTCCCAACCCACAGCAGAGTCCTGAGAAGGCCGACTCTGACCCAGGGAGAGGCCTCCATGTCTGGCCTCCATCCATTCCTCCAGCTGGGAGAGGCAGGGAACCTCACAGATGCCACAGGGTGGGGGTCCAGTTGCCATGGGGACTCAGTTACCACATGACACATTCCCCTTTTGGTCATCACAGAGCAGACGACTGATCACTAAGACCAATTCTCTGACTCCTCCCGGGAGGGAACCCAGAGCCCATTTCAGAATCGCCCAGTTTACCTGCAGACATGGGAGGTGGAGAGACGGGAACATGGAGACAGAAGAACAAGATGAAGGGGGAGGAGGTGGAATCTGAATGGCCTTTCCTTCCAGGTTGGCCCCGAGGGTATCAGATTTGCCATAGGAGGATCCCCAGTTTAGCTTCCTCAACGGAGACCCCTCTGTCCTCGCCCCCAGGCCTCTCCCCCTGTCCCGTCTCTCTCCCCTTCAGTTTCAGGCTGAAGAATGAGTGTGCAGTCTTGGAGTTTCCCCATTCAGAGGACCAGGGATGACCAGCTGGGAGCACGGAGGAATCAGTGTGTTCAGCCTTGCACCGCGCCAGGGGGCGCCATTCTGCTTTCCTCCCTGAAGAAGCAGGGCCACATCCCCAGAACAAGACCTAAAGGAGCTCTGAGCGGCTGCAGTACCGCGTTCCGGTCGCGAGGGGGCAGAAGACACCGTAGTGGCGAGCAGGGCTCTTGGCAGACATGAGAAAGTTTCTCATTTTGCAAGGCTGATTTCCTGGTGACAACCTCTTTGAGGCTCCTGAGAGGCACCTTGTGCATTTCCTGTCAATGCCTGGGTTACAAGAAGGGAAGCACCCCGAGATAAGGAGACTCCTTTATGAGTCTTCCTTCTATTTAACCCTCTTGTTATGTGCGCAGAACTCGGGATTGAAAACAGGGCTTTGCAGGCCATGTGCCCCGCATAGCCTCCATTTCACCGTGTGTCTGAGGCAAACTTCTGAGATTCCTGCCCCGTGTCCTGATATTTCACCATTTTTTTTGTTTTTCTTTTGTTTTTGTTTTGTTTTTGTTTTTCCAGACAGGGTATCTTTGCGTAGCTCTGGCTGTCCTGGAACTCACTCTGTAGACCAGGCTGACCTCGAACTCAGAAATCCGCCTGCCTCTGCCTCCCACATGCTGGGATTAAAGGCGTGTTCCACCACTCTCAGGCCTCTATTTCACATTTTTTAACGTGATTTTTTTTTTAAAAATTTACGTGGCTTGGAAAGAGCAGGGATTTTTTAAATGATTCGTTTATTTATAATGAGTAATTACATTGTAGTTGTCGTCAGACACTTCTTCTTCCTCTTTCTTTCCTTCTTCCAATTGCTCTGACCCAGCTTGGTTCAGTGTCACTGGAACTGGCTGTTTTTAGAGAGAAAAAATACAAGTTTCCATATGAATATGATGGCATATCAATGACTATTGTATACTTGAGAAAATAATGAAAGAACAGATCAGAAATAGAATAATGGTGCCAGACATGATGGCACATGTCTTTAATACCAACACTCAGGAGGCAAGAGGCAAGGTGGATCTCTGGGTTCAAGGCCAGCCTGGTCTACATAATGATTTCTGGGACAGCTGGGGCTACACAGCGAAACTCTGTCTCTTCTCAGGAATCCAGCTCCTTGGCTGCACAACAGAAGAATTTGAAGCCAGACATGGTGCATGAGGTAACCTGGCGGGCTATGCTAAAGAGGCAGAAGCAAGATCACAAGTTCTAGGCCAGCCTTTGTCCTGCTTTGCGCTGGTGAGATGGCTCAGTGATCAGGAAGCTTGCCACCAAGCTTGATGTTGTGAGTTCGATCCCCGGGGCACACTTCAGTGGAAGCGGAGAACCGATCCTTATGGCCTGCACACAGTACACGTTGAAATAAATACACGTTAAGCATTTTAAAATGCAAAATGGAATTTCATAGTTGTGATTTTTAAATTATACACTAGATAAATGAAAATTATTATTATTATTATTATTATTATTATTATATTGTTTTTTTTTCAAGACAGGGTTTCTCTGTGTAGCCCTGGCTGTCCTGGAACTCACTTTCTAGATCAGGCTGGCCTCGAACTCAGAAATCCACCTGCCTCTGCCCCCCAAGTGCTGAGATTAAAGGCGTGTGCCACCACTGCCCGGCTGAAAAATTATTTTTAAAGTGAGAATTATAGGGAAAGGGAAAGGGAAACCCTTCACCAGCTGAGCATCTAGAATTTTCATACAGTTAATTCTGCCTTTAAGGCCTTTCTTCTTTTCCACATAAACCTGCGGTTTTTGAAGAATCTTACCAGAGATTCCACTTACAACAAAAGCTGTGTGTCCTGACCACTTCCTTCTGCGTTCACAGCGGTTTTCTCAGATTGCTTTCCAACTCGAGGCCCCTCCAGAGCCTTCCTATAGTCCCAGAGACTGAAGAGAGGAGGGACATGTCTGAGCAGCAGGAAGATGTATTGTCTGCGTGACCAGAACAGCCTAGGTATCTCCCTGTCTACTATGAAGAAACCTAGGCGGACCCTTGGGGAAGCGCGTGCACGCGCATGCTCACTGCTGTATCTTGGTTTCTTCCCAAGATCCTCTCAGTCCTCTTAACACTTAGGTTTAAAACGTGTGTGGTGGTTTGGATAGAAACGGCCCCCATTCCTGTGCTTGAATGCTTGGTGCAGACAGAATGGCACCCTTAGGGGGCGTGGCCTTGCTGGAGGAAGTGCGTCACTGTGGGGGCGGGCTCTGAAGTCTCCTGTGCTGGAGCTCTCCCAGGGGGAAGGGAGCCTCCTGCTGGCCGCCTGTGGGAGACAGTTCTCCCTCTGGCTGCCTTCACTTCAAGATGCAGAACTCTCAGTTCCTCCTCCAGCACCATGTCTGCCCGCATGCTGCCATGTTTCCCACCATGACGATAACGGACGGAACCTCTGAAACTGTGAGCCAGCCCAGTTAACTGTTTTCCTTTATAAGTGCTGTCATGGTCATAGTGTCTGTTGTTCCCGGGTTTCGGCACTGAATGTTGGGTTCATAAAAAGAGGGAGGTTAACCAAAACAAACAAACAAACAAGCCGGGTGGTGGTGGCACACACCTTTAATCCCAGCACTTGGGAGGCAGAGGCAGGTGGATTTCTGAGTTCGAGGCCAGCCTGGTCTACAGAGTGAGTTCCAGGACAGCCAGGGCTGCACAGAGAAACCCTGTATCACAAATATGAAATGAAATGAAATGAAATGAAATGAAATGAAATGAAATGAAATGAAATGAAATGAAATATAAAATAAAATAAAAATAAAATAAAATAAAAAATAAAAAATATAAGCATCTATTAAATGCCGCCACATGTAAAGAACAGATAGACATCCAGTGACAGCGCAGGTTCTCAAAGTGATATTAACATTTAATAAAGGGCTAGGGATACCCATGTCCAAGTAGCGTCCATTAAAGTGCAATCCCGGCCGGGCGTTGGTGCTGGCAGATGCCTTTAATCCCAGCACTTGGAATTCAGAGGCAGGCAGATTTCTGAGTTTGAAGCCAGCCTGGTCTACAGAGTGAGTTCCAGGACAGCCAGGGCTATACATAGAAACCCTGTTTTGAAAAAACAAAAAACAGAAAACAAAAAAACCCACCAACAACAAAAAGTGCCCATCGCTGTCTCTAGAAGGCTGTAAATTTCTTTCCAGGAGGGGAGGATGGACTCTGGCTGGCCCAGACATTTTTCGTAGCACAAGACTCCTGGGAATATCCCAGTCTCTTGGGGGCTCTTTGCTTTAATATTCTGCTAACAGAATATTTATAATATATTCATGCTGGAGAGATGGTTCAGCGGTTTAGAGCACTGACTGCTCTTTCCGAAGGTCCTGAGTTCAAATCCCAGCAACCAAATGATGGCTCACAACCATCCTGGTGCCCTCTTCTGGAGTGTCCGAAGACAGCTGTAGTGTACTTACATATAGTAATAATAATAATAATAATTTTTTTTTTTTGGTTTTTCGAGACGGGTTTCTCTGTGTAGCCCTGGCTGTCCTGCAACTCACTCGGTAGACCAGGCTGGCCTCCAACTTAGAAATCTGCCTGCCTCTGCCTCCCAAGTGCTGGGATTAAAGGCGTGCGCCACCACTGCCCGGCTAATAATTATATCTTTAAAAACAAAACAGAACGTATTCATTTGTGCCAGACCAGTGACAATGGGAAGAGCCTTGGGGCGGTTAGGGGGGTCTCTGAGTGGGCCAGGATGGAACTAGCCTGGCTCTGTCCTAACAGGCCCATCCCCCCACAGCCATCAGTACTGGCATTGGCTTCCTGGACATCTCTTGCGTTCCTTTTAGGTACTCCTGTAGGCTATTCTTGATCACTCCAGATGGAAAACAATGAAATTATTCCATCTGACTCCAACCTGGCGAAATAAATTGTTAGGGGTGGGGGTGGCCAACAGTCATTGAGTCACTGGTGGTTCAGGCAACTCTGTCACAGAATGACGACACCCCATGAGAACGCATCTCAGGATTGTCTACACAACTTGAAAGCTCCCTGCAAGCATCTCCACTCCCCGCCTCAGCAATGGCTGACCACATCTGGAACCTGGGGAGGGGCCTCTCGAGCCTGGTAAGTTTCCCACCTCTCCCAGAGAGGGTTTCTGTCCTAAGGGAACAACTACAGAATGGACTACCCCCCCACCCCCACCCCAGTCTCCAGACAGGGTTTCTCTGTGTAGCCCTGGCTGTCCTGGAACTCACTCTGTAGACCAGGCTGGCCTCAAAATCAGAAATCCTCCTGCCTCTACCTCCCAAGTGCGGGGATTAAAGGCGGGCGCCACCATCGCCAGGCTCAGAATGGACTCTTAAGACAGTGTGAGGTAAAGAAATGCAAAAGGTAGAGAGGCCACCTCATGCCTTGCTGTCTGTCCTCAGAGTCGCCAACCACCCTGGAAAAGCCACCGCAGAGCCAGTGCAAGGTGGACATTTGCAGAGAGCAGGGCCCACCCAGCAGCAGGGGGACTGAACTGGCCCAGCCCATGTAGAGTCAGGCCTCTGTCTTAGTTGGGGTTTCCACTGCTGTGAGGAGACACCATGACCAAGGCAGCTCTTAGAAGGACAACACGTAACTGGGGCTGCCTTACAGGTTCGTGGGTTCAGTCCACTATCATCATGGCGGGAACCATGACAGAGTGCGCGCAGACATGGCGCTAGAGGAGCTGAGAGTCCTCCATCTTCATCCAGAGGAGGCCAGGAACAGACTGTCTCTTCCACAGTGGGTGGAACTTCAAAGCCCACCCCCACAGTGGCACACTTCCCTAAGAAGGCCACATCTAGGACAAACCCACACCTCCTGATAGCGCCACTCCCTGAGCCCACCATGTTCAAACCACCACATTCCCCACATCTGTTTTTGGACCAATAGTGGGTGAGAGAAGCCATGGGTGACGTGTGTTGTCTAGGACAGGAGCTAAACCACCCCATCAGTCTTGACCCTGACTCCCTCATTCTGCCTTCACTCACTGACCTTGTCTCCAGTCCCTCACAGAGGCAAACTCAGGCCTGTTACATGATGCAGATGACCAGGAGAGCCGTGTGCATGCTATGGCAGCGCTGTCTGGAAGGCACTGCATCCACCCACACCCTCCAATCTCCCCCATCTTTCACAAGCCCTCCCAAACATGGACCGCTACAGCCATGTCCACTTCCAAATGTTCATCTCTCACCAAGTGGGCAGCTCACAGCTCACAGGAGCCTTAGCCACCCCAGTGTGGCCAGAGAGAGGTGACTGGCTCCAGTTCCAGGGGAGCCATGGCTCAGAGTCCCTTGGAGTCCGGACAGGGAAACTGAGGATTAGTGGAGGGAGGGTGGCCAGGACACCACCTTGGGACTACAGATTCTAAGATATGATGGTGCCCTTTAGACGGATGCTGAGAAAGCCTTCCGTGTGAGGTCAAAGCTAGTCAGAGACTCCACTAACACCAGTATCTGTGGACTGTGTGAGTTAGCAAGTGTGGTCACAGCAGCTGACACAGGGATCCAGGGATCTGACCTTCTATGTGATTATGGCAGAGGGAAGGGCAGAGCGGAAACTTCATTTCCTGTCCACATGTCAGATCCTCTGCCTCCGTCCTCCTCCTCCTCCTCCTTCTCTTTCTCCTCCTCCTCCCCCTCCTCCTCCTCCTTCCTCTAAGACAGTTTCTCTTTGTGGTCCTGACTGTCCTGGCCTCTATAGACCAGGCTGACCTTGAACATGGAGAGCTGTCTGCTTCTGTGTCCCTAGTGCTGATGCTAAAGGCATGGGACACACACACAAACACACACACATACAGCCCTTCCTTAAAGTACCTTGTGTCAGGTGTTTGCTCAGAGCAAGAAGTAGGTAAAAGACACCTGGGTTCACAGGAGCCATCAAGCCATATGAGGAGCACGCCGCCCTACCCTTCCTCCCATACAACCCTCCTCCCCTCCTCCTCCCCCTCTTCCCCCTCCCTTTCTTCTTCCTCCTCACCACACACCTCACAACTTCTGAAGGAAGGTTTTAAGCATGGGGACCTTAGATCAGAACCCAACACCCACGTCAGCGTCCACATGTGGAGGCACACACCTGTGATCCCATCACCGAGGGAGCACAGACAAGAGGATCCCTAGAGCTTGTAGAAAAGCCAACAGGTCTAGAAGATTCCATGAGGTCAAGATTCAGTGAGTGAATCTCTCTCAAAGATCAGGCAGAGAAAGGATGAGAAAGACATCTCACTCTGGCCTCCACGCGTGTTTGCTCCCATCACACGCGTGGATAAGCACACATACATATAAAACACATACATGACATATGGAGCTGGGCTGCAGTCTCCTGTGGGCTGGTATATGTGTGACCTCAGTGACTTCCTGCCAGAAGCAGCTGGTTATCATTGCCAGTGATTATCTTCCACAAGCCAGTGGCAGAGGTGCCAGGACAAAGGGCTATCAGTAATTTCGCAGTTGAGCCTGGTGACAAGGCCCTCAGGAAGTTGTCACAGTGGTCTAGGATGACAGCAGGCTGCCGCAGGCTCTTCTTTCCCATCCCCCAACCACCAGGAAGCCCAGGCATTACTGTTCTGAGATCTCAATTTCCTTTTCCTCTATTTCCAGTCACCCCAAATTGAGAGCAACCACAGACCAAAGAAGCATCTCTATCCATGTCCAGTTTGGGTGAACTATGACCCCTTAGAGGTTCCTAGGTGACTTGGGCAGCTTCATCGCCAAGAAGCCCACCACAGCATGGTGCCCGCTCAGCAGGCTGCACCCACAGAGTCCACTGCACAGCTCGTGGGCAGCTCCCTAGACCTGTCTGTTCTCCCCCAGGTCAATGACTCTAGAACCTGGAGAGAGGCCTCCTGAGGAAGCTCTCCTGCTCCAGGAGTGAGCTTGTTGACCATAAAACATCTGCAGAATAGGGTCATAGGATGATCTGAGGTCAGTCTGAAAATAAGCAACTCAAATGGTAGAGGGATACTTACCTGGGGCATCATGTTGGGTCCTGAAAGTCTGTTACGGAGGAAGTGATAGCATGATGGGATGTTGACGAGGAGCAGGGCGCCTCCCAACAGCAGCAGCAGGGAGCTGGTCCAGGCCAGGTAGAGTGGAGCACCCACCTTTGCTTTCATGGAGTCGCCCAACAAGGGGTTAAAGTAGCCATGGATGGCGTTGTGTGTTACCCAGGACAGGGATATCATCACCAAAAGGCTGACACTAAGAAGCATCACACAGACTACTGTCTGGAACGTGGCTTGAATTGTACTCAGCGAACGGCCTAAGCAGACCCACCAACACGGGTACAGCAGCAACCACAGCGAGGCTCCAATGATGCAGATGACCATGCATACCCGAGACACTTTTAGGTCCTGTGCTACTGTTATCCGGATGTTATATCCTTTACACCTCATCTCTCCGGTTCCCTCAAGTTGGCAGATTTCCCACAGACCCTCCCAAATTCTGGCATCTGGGTCAGTCTCTTCATCTGGAAATATCACCCTCCAAGCAGGCAGCGTGCAGCTCACAATGGCACACACCAAACCCACCACTGTCACGAGGTAGCTGATGCGCACTTGTGTTGAGACATCCATGGCTCAGAGTCTGCTGATGGCAGGACCAGGAAGAGAGTCAGGGGTCCATCTCTAGAGATACAGGATTCCGAGATCCGAGGATGGAATTTTAAAGAATTGGGGACCACCCTGTGATGCAAGGATGAGATGCCCCTGTCACCAATGATGACTTAGGCAGTCAAATGTCGAGTTCTAGCAAGTGTGACCACAGCAGTTGGCACAGGACTCTATCTGGTGAAACAGACTGAGCTTCCAGCAGGCTCTGGCAGAGGGCGGGGCAGAGGGAGGAACTAATGTTCCTGATGCTTCCCCTGACTAGATCCCCCTGTTTCTTTTTCTTTCTTTTTTCATAATGAGTGTGTGTGCACCTGAGCAGGCTTGTTAAATGTATGTGCATGTTCATGTGTGCATGCAAGTACATGTGTGCGCCTGCGTGTTGGGGATCACGTTAGCCTGGAGCTCGCCAGTGAGGCTGGACCAGCTGGCTAGGGAGCCCAGAAGTGCCTCATGGCTCCGCCTCACTGCCTCGGCTTTACCAGCAAACACCACCACATCCAACATTTTTATGGGGATCCTGGGACTGGGGGGTGTGGCTCAGTGGTAGAGCCCCTGCCTAGAATCCCCCAGGGAGGGGCTGGGGCGTGGCTCAGTGGTAGAGCCCCTGCCTAGAATTCCACAGTGAGGGGGCCAGAAGACTCAACCTACCATTTACATGCTCTAATTTCTACTGATCTTACTTCACAACCCCATTGACAAAAGGAACCCTAATGGAAACGTTTACTCATGAATAAAGATAAGTGCAGAACTGCAGCCAGGTCTTCTTATCAGTAAAGAGATGGATAAATACAACTGGAAACTCCATTGAGGGATGACTCAAGGTTGGCTGTATGGGTTGATGAGGAAAGCGTTGAAAAACAAGGTTTGGAAAAACAGAGAGCCCTAGGGAGCTCTGTAGCTTGGTAGCTTTAATAGATGTTTCCCAGACACAGGAGACACAGGAACACCCACCCAGCCAGGGGCACAATCCTTCTGGATTGCATCTGCACCAGGGAGAGGACCCTGTGCTCCAGCACTCCCCACCCCAATCACATCTAGAGACAGCTTGACCCTGAGTAATTCTGACACATCCCTGATCAAAGGAAATGCAAAAAAAAAGGAGCAGAGACTGAAGGAAAGGCCATGAGACTGCCCCACTAAAAGATCCATCCTACCTGCACACACCAAATCCCGACAGTACTGATGATGCCAAGAAGTGCTTGCTGACGGGAGCCTGGCATGGCTGTTCCCTGAGAGGCTCTGCCAGAGCCTGACCAATACAGATGCAGATGCTCACAGCCAACCATCCTCCTGAGCCCAGGGACCCCAATGGAAGAGTTAGGGGAAGGGCTGAAGGAGCTGAAGGGGATTGCAACCCCATAGGAAAAACAACATCAACTAACCGACCACCCAGAGCTCCCAGGGACTAAACCACCAACCAAAGAGTACACATGGAGGGACCCATGGCTCCCACTACATCTGAAGCAGAGGATGGCCTTATCTGTCATCAATGGGAGGGGAGGCCCTGGGTCCTTGGAGGCTTGATACCCCAGCATAAGGAGATGCTAGGGCCATGAGGTGGAAATGGGGGGGGCAGTAAGGGACAGAGTACCTCATAAAGGCAAAGGGGAGGGGAGGGGATGGGGGGTTTGCTGAGGGGAAACCGGAACGGGGACATTTGAAATGTAAATAAATAAAATAGCCATTAGAAAAGTCTATATGTGTTCCCCAAGTCACTATGGAATACTCTGTATATTGTTCTGGATATGCAATGTATATGGCAAATATAGTAAAAACTTAGCTGATGTGATGGTGTGCACCTGTGATGCCAGCCACAGAGGCTGAGGCAAGGGGACTGGTGAGTTCCCAGCCAGGCTGGGCTGCCCTGGACACCCTGTCAGAATCATTTTGAAAAATTTAATTTATTATGATATGGGTCCTAGTTACTGTCCTATTGCTGGGAGAGATGTCATGGCCAAGGAAGCTTAGGCCAGAGAGCTTTAATTGGGATTGTTTATAGTCTCAGAGGATTTGGGTGTAACCAGCATAGCAGGGAGCACAGTGGGTGGGAGGCGGGCATGGGGCTAGAGCTACCCCTGAGAGCTTGCCTTCTGAGCTGCAGGCAGCAGGCAGAGAGCTACCCTGGGCCGGGCACAGGCCTTTGAACCTTCAGAGTCAAGCCCAAGTGATCCACCGACTCCAGCAAGGCCACGCCTCCTAATCCTTCCCAAACAGTTCCACTAACTGGGGAGCAGACATGGAGGCCTGTTGGCCTGTGGGGACCATTCTCCTTCAAACCACCAGGGCACATTTCTGAGGGAGGAAAGAGACTGCACAGAGGTCAGAGGAGGCTGACTTTGCTCTTCCTTCTTTATACAGTTCCAGGGATCTAACCCAAACCACCAGGCTTTCCAGGCAAATGCCTTACCCACTAAGGATTCTCACTTGGCCTCCCATCACACCTTTTTTCAAAGATGGCTGGGGTGTAGCTTAGTGGTAGAGCACCTGCCTAGCATATGCAAGTGTGTCCTCCCCCAGCCTTTGAGTATAGGGGCTGGTTTTCCCTTGAAGTAAGTTCTGGCCCTTTGTTCTCCAAAGAACAATACAGCCTCCAGTTTATTACCTGGGAGCCAAGTCCTTGGATCTGTCAGACCTACAGTTTCCTGATCAAGCAGGCTACCCACTGAGCAGCGTGGAGCCAACACTCCTGGAGCCCATTCTCGATCTTGCAAGGAAGTGACTCACTCGATAACCCTTAAATGTTCTGTTCACCAAATAAACTTTGCATCTAGAACAGCAACTGTTGTCCTGGTCCTGTTCTTTTTTCTGCTGCTCCCCCCCATCTATGTCCAGCTTCTCTTCCAGTGACCCAGTACTAGAGCTGGCATCAACATGAAAGGCCCTCAGTGTAGGACCCAGTAGAGGGAAGGGAAGAGAAGGGAAGGGAACGGAAGGGAAGGGAAGGGAAGGGTAGTGAAGGGAAGGGAAGGGTTGAAGGGTTGAAGGGTTGAAGGGTTGAAGGGTTGAAGGGTTGAAGGGAGAAATGTGAGAGAGGAAGAGAGAAGGAGAAAGAGACCGACAGACACATGGAGGAAGAGAGAGACAGGATGAATAAGGGTTAAAATTTAGGTCAGGGATGTGGCTCAGTTGTTAATATGACTGCCCGGCCTGCACACAGCTTCGGGCTTGGTCCTCAGCCCTGTATAAACTAGATACAATGGCACATGCTTGTAATTCCTGCACACACTCCAGAGATGGAGACAGGATAAGGAGTTCAAACAAAAGAATTTGAAGCCAGACATGGTGCATGAGGTAACCTGGCAGGCTATGCTAAAGAGGCAGAAGCAAGATCACAAGTTCTAGGCCAGCCTTTGTCCTGTTTGGGCTGGTGAGATGGCTCAGTGATCAGGAAGCTTGCCACCAAGCCTGATGTTGTGAGTTCGATCCCTAGGGCACACTTCAGTGGAAGGGGAGAACCCATCCCTATGGCCTGCACACAGTACGCGTCGAAATAAATACACTCTAAGCATTTTAAAATGTAACATGAGCCGGGCGTGGTGGCACACACCTGTAGTCCCAGCACTTGGGAGGCAGAGGCAGGTGGATTTCTGAGTTCGAGACCAGCCTGGTCTACAGAGTGAGTTCCAGGACAGCCAGGGCTACACAGAGAAACCCTGTCTCTAAAAAACAAAAACAAACAAACAAAAAAAAAAAACAAGAAAAAAAAGTAACATGGAATTTCATAGTTGTGATTTTTAAATTATACACTAGATAAATGAAAAATTATTATCATTATCATTAATATTATTGTTGTTACTATTATTATTGTTGTTGTTATATTTTTTTTGAGACAGGGTTTCTCTGTGTAGGCCTGGCTGTCCTGGAACTCACTTTCTAGACCAGGCTGGCCTCGAACTCAGAAATCTGCCTGCCTCTGCCTCCCAAGTGCTGAGATTAAAGGCATGTGCCACCACCACCCAGCTGAAAAAATTATTTTTAAAGTGAGAATTATGGGGAAAGGGAAAGAAACCATTCACCAGCTGAGCATCTAGAATTTCCATACAGTTAATTCTGCCTTTAAAGCCTTTCTTCTTTTCCACATAAACCTGCGGTTTTTTGAAGAATCTTACCAGAGATTCCATTTACAACAAAAGCTGTGTGTCCTGACCACTTCATTCTGCGTTCACAGCCGTTTTCTCAGATTGCTTTCCAACTCGAGGCCCCTCCAGAGCCTTCCTATAGTCCCAGAGACTGAAGAGAGGAGGGACAAGTCTGAGCACCCGGAAGATGTATTGTCTGCGTGACCAGAACAGCATAGGTATCTCCCTGTCTACTATGAAGAAACCTAGGCGGACCCTTGGGGAAGCGCGTGCACGCACATGCTCACTGCTGTATCTTGGTTTCTTCCCAAGATCCTCTCTGTCCTCTTAACTCTTAGGTTTAAAACATGTGTCTGGTGGTTTGGATAGAAACGGCCCCCATTCCTGTGCTTGAATGCCTGGAGCAGACAGTGCCACTCTTAGGAGGCGTGGCCTTGCTGGAGGAAGTGCGTCACTGTGGGGGCGGGCTCTGAAGTCTCCTGTGCTGGAGCTCTCCCAGGGGGAAGGGAGCCTCCTGCTGACCGCCTGTGGGAGACAGTTCTCCCTCTGGCTGCCTTCACTTCAAGATGCAGAACTCTAGCTCCTCCTCCAGCACCATGTCTGCCCGCATGCTGCCCTGTTTCCCACCATGACGATAACGGACGGAACCTCTGAAACTGTGACCCAGCCCAGTTAACTGTTTTCCTTTATAAGTGCTGTCATGGTCATAGTGTCTGTTGTTCCCGGGTTTCGGCACTGAATGTTGGGTTCATAAAAAAGAGGGAGGTTAACCAAAACAAACAAACAAACAAGCCGGGTGGTGGTGGCGCACACCTTTAATTTCCAGCACTTGGGAGGCAGAGGCAGGCAGATTTCTGAGTTCGAGGCCAGCCTGGTCTACAGAGTGAGTTCCAGGACAGCCAGGGGTACACAGATTAACCCTGTCTCAAACAAAACAAAACAACCCAAAAAAAAAAAATGAGAGAGGCTTAGAGAATGGTATAAGGCACTGTGGGGAAGAGGGTGGCTAGGCGGGCCCATGTCCAGGCACCCTTTCCCCCTGAGCGACCAGACACACACAGACATGGTATAGAATAGAGTTTATTCAGGGCAGAGGATGGGAGTTAATGGGGTCGTGGAGGCAGATAAAGAGAGAGAGAGAGAGAAGTGGAGGCCTGCCATGACCACGTGGAGAGAGGGGGGAGGGGAGGAGAGCCCATAGGGGCAGAGAGGAGAGAGTGCCAAGAGGCAAGAGTGATGAGAGAAAGAGAGAGAGAGAAGAGAGAGAGGAGGGTCATGCTGCCCCTTCTATAGTGGGCCAGGTCTATGGGGCGGGGCATACCTGGCTGTTGCCAGGTAATAGTGTGGTGAAGCTTAGACAGAATCCTAACAGTGCCTTCACGGTAATAGAAATCCTAAAACCAGATGTTTAAAGAAAAAAATCCCTGCCGGGCGGTGGTGATACACACCACAGCTACACAGAGAAACCCTGTCCCAGAAAAAAGAAAAGAAAAGAAAAGAAAAGAAAAGAAAAGAAAAGAAAAGAAAAGAAAAGAGGCGTTTATTAAATGCAGCCACATGTGAAGAACAGACCGAGACATCCAGTGACAGCGCAGGTTCCCAAAGTGACATTAACATTTAATAAAGGGCTAGGGATACGCATGTCCAAGTAGCGTCCATTAAAGTGCGATCCCGGCCAGCGGTGGTGGCGCACACCTTTAATCCCAGCACTTGGGAGGCAGAGGCAGGAGGATTTCTGAGTTCGAGGCCAGCCTGGTCTACTGAGTGAGTTCCAGGACAGCCAGGATTATACAGAGAAACCCTGTCTCGAAAAAAAAAAAATGGTACCCATCTCTGTCTCTAGAAGGCTGTACATTTCTTTCCAAGAGGGGATGATGGATCTACTTCTCCTCCTAACCCCCCCTCTGACTCTGGCTGGCCCAGACTTTTTTCATATCACAAGACTCCTGGGAATATCCCAGTCTCTTGGGGGCTCTTTGCTTTCATATTCTGTTAGCTAAGGTTCTCTTTAGAATATATTCATTTGTGCCAGACCACGCACAATCGAAAGAGCCTTTGGGGGATTGGGGGGGTCTCTGAGTGGGCCAGGATGGAACTAGCCTGGCTCTGTCCTAACGGGCCCATCCCCCAACAGCACTCAGTACTGGCATTGGCTTCCCGGACATCTCCTGTGGTCCTTTTAGGTACTCCTGTAGGCTATTCCTGATCACTCCAGATGGAAAACAATGAAATGATTCCATCTGAGTCCAACCTGGCAAAATAAATTGTTAGGGGTGGGGGTGGCCGACAGTCATTGAATCACCCGTGGTTCAGGCAACTCTGTCACAGAATGGCGACACCCCATGAGAACGCATCCCAGGATTGTCTACACAACTTGAAAGCTCCCTGCAAGCGTCTCCTCTCCTCGCCTCAGCAATGGCTGACCACATCTGGAACCTGAGGAGGAGCCTCTCGATCCTGGTAAGTCTCCCAGAGAGGGTTTCTGTCCTAAGGGAACAACTACAGAATGGACTCTTCCCGCCCCCCTCTCCAGACAGGGTTTCTCTGTGTAGCCCTGGCTGTCCTGGATCTCACTCTGTAGACCAGGCTGGCCTCGAACTCAGAAATCCGAATGCCTCTGCCTCCCAAGTGCTGGGATTACAGGCGTGCGCCACCACCACCCAGCCAGAATGGACTCTTAGGAGAGTGTGAGGTAAAGAAATTAAAAGGGTAGAGAGGGCACCTCATGCCTTGCTGTCTGTCCTCAGAGTCGCCAACCACCCTGGAAAAGCCACCGCAGAGCCACTGCAAGGTGGGCATTTGCAGAGAGCAGGGCCCCTCCCAGCAGCAGGGGGACTGAACTGGCCCAGCCCATGTAGAGTCAGTCCTCTGTCTTAGTTGGGGTTTCCACTGCTGTGAGGAGACACCATGACCAAGGCAGCTCTTATAAAGGACAACACTTAACCGGGGCTACCTTAGAGGTTCGTGGGTTCAGTCCACTATCATCATGGCAGGAAGCATGGCAGCGTGTGTGCAGACATGGCGCTAGAGGAGCTGAGAGTCCTCCATCTTCATTCAAAGGAGGCCAGGGGCAGACTGTCTCTTCCACAGTGGGTGGAACTTCAAAGCCCACCCCCACAGTGGCACACTTCCCCAAAGAAGGACACATCTACTAGGACAAACCCACACCTCCTGATAGTGCCACTCCCTGGGCCAAGCATGTTCAAACCACCACATCCCCCACATCTGTTTTGGGACCAATAGTGGGTGAGAGAAGCCATGGGTGACGTGTGTTGTCCAGGAAAGGAGCTAAACCACCCCATCAGTCTTGACCCTGACTCCCTCATTCTGCCTTCACTCACTGACCTTGTCTCCAGTCCCTCACAAAGGCAAACTCAGGTCTTTTACATGATGCAGATGACCATGAGAGCCGTGTGCATGCTATGGCAGCGCTGTCTGGAAGGCACTGCATCCAGCCACACCCTTGAATCTCCCCCATCCTCCTCAAGCCCTCCCAAACATGGACCACTACAGCTGTATCCACTTCCAAATGTTTCATCTCTCACCACATAGGCAGCTCACAGCTCACAGAAGCCTTAGCCACCCTAGTGTGCCCAGAGAGAGGTGACTGGCTCCAGTTCCAGGGGAGCCATGGCTCAGAGTCCCTTGGAGTCTGGACAGGGAATCTGAGGTTTAGTGGTGGGAGGGTGGCCAGGAGACCACCTCAGGACTACAGATTCTAAGATCTGATGGTGCCCTTTAGACGGATGCTGAGAAAGCCTTCCCTGTGAGGTCAAAGGTAGTCAGAGACTCCACTAACACCAGTATCTGTGGAATGTGTGAGTTAGCAAGTGTGGTCACAGCAGCTGACACAGGGATCCAGGGATCTGACCTTTTATGTGATTATGGCAGAGGGAAGGGCAGAGCAGAAACTTCAGTTCCTGTCCACATGTCAGATCTTCTGCCTCCGTCCTCCTCCTCTTCCTCCTCTTCCTCCTCTTCCTCCTGCTGCTTCCTCTAAGACAGAGTTTCTCTTTGTGGTCCTGACTGTCCTGGCCTCTATAGACCAGGCTGACCTTGAACATGGAGAGCTGTCTGCTTCTGTCTCCCTAGTGCTGATGCTAAAGGCATGGGACACACACACACACACACACACACACACACACACACACACAAACTATAAGCCCTTCTTTAATGTACCTTGTGTCAGGTGTCTGCTCAGAGCAAAGTAGGAGAAAGACACCTGGGTTCACAGGGGGCATCAAGCCACATGAGGAGCACCCAGCCCTACCCTTCTTTACATACAACCCCCCTGATCCTCCCCTCCCTCCTCCCCCTCCTCACCACACAGCTCAGAACTTCTGAAGGAAGGTTTTAAGCATGGAGACCTGAGTTCAGAGCCCAACACCCACTTGAGCGTCCACATGTGGAGGCGCACACCTGTGATCCCAGCACTGAGGGAGCATAGACAAGAGGATCCCTGGAGCTGGAGAAAGGCCAACAGGTCTAGAAGATTCCATGAGGTCAAGATTCAGTGAGTGAATCTATCTCAAAGATCAGGCAGAGAAAGGATGAGAAAGACGTCTCACTCTGGCCTCCACGCGTGTTTGTTCCCATCACACGCGTGGACAAGCACACATACATATAAGACACATACATGACATATGGAGCTGGGCTGCAGTCTCCTGTGGGCTGGCATGTGCGCGGCCCTAGTACGACCAGCCAGGAGCAGCTGGTTATCAATATCAGTGATTATCTTCCACAAGCCAGTGGCAGAGGTGCCAGGACAAAGGGCTATCAATAACTTCAGAATTGACCCTGGTGACAAGACCCTCAGGAAAGTGTCACAGTGGGCCAGGATGACACGAGGCTAGCTCAGTGTCTTCTTGTCCATTTCCCAACAACCAGGAAGCCCAGGCATTACTGTTCTGAGATCTCAATTTCCTTTTTCTCTATTTCCAGTCACCCCAAATTGAGAGAGCAACCACAGACCAAAGAACCATCTCTATCCATGTCCAGTTTGGGTGAACTATGACCCCTTAGAAGTTCCTAGGTGACTCGGGCAGCTTCGTCACCAAGAAGCCCACCGCAGCATGGTGCCCACTCAGCAGGCTGCACCCACAGAGTCCACTGCACAGCTCGTGGGCGGCTCCGTAGACCTGTCTGTTCTCCCCCAGGTCAATGACTCTAGAACCAGGAGAGAGGCCTCCTGAGGAAGCTCTCCCACTCCAGGAGTGAGTGTGTTGACCATCAAACATCTGCAGAATAGGGTCATAGGATGATCTGAGGTCAGTCTGAAAATAAGCAACTCTAATGGTAGATAGATACTTACCTGGGGTATCATGTTGACTCCTGAAAGTCTGTTACGGAGGAAGTGATAGCATGATGGGATGTTGACGAGGAGCAGGACGCCTCCCAACATCAGCAGCAGGGAGCTGGTCCAGGCCAGGTAGAGTGCAGCACCCATCTCTGCTTTCTTGGAGTAACCCAACACGGGGTTAAAGGAACCATGGATGACGTTGTGTGTTACCCAGGACAGGGATATCATCACCAAAAGGCTGACACTAAGAAGCATCACACCGACTACTGTCTGGAACGTGGCTTGAATTGTTCTCCGCGAACTGTCTAAGCAGAGCCACCAACACGGGCTCAGCAGCAACCACAGCGAGGCTCCAATGATGTAGATCACCATGCAGACTCGAGACACTTTTAGGTCCTGTGCTACTGTTATCAGGGTGTTATATCCTTTACACCTCATCTCTCCGGTTCCCTCAAGTTGGCAGATTTCCCACAGACCCTCCCAAATTCTGGCATCTGGGTCTGTTTCTTCATCTGGAAATGTCACCTTCCAAGCCCGCAGCGTGCAGCTCACACTGGCACACACCAAACCCACCACTGTCATGAGGTAGTTAATGCGCACTTGTGTTGAGAAGGCCATGGCTCAGAGTCTTCTGAGGGCAGGACCAGAAAGAGAGTCAGGGCTCCAGCTCTAGAGATGCAGGATTCCGAGAGCCAAGGATGGAATTTTAAAATATTGGGGACCACCCTGTGATGCAAGGATGAGATGCCCCTGTCACCAACGATGATCTAGGTAGTCAAATGTCGCGCTCCAGCAAGTGTGACCACAGCAGTTGGCACAGGACTCTATCTGGTGAAACAGACTGAGCTTCCAGCAGGCTCTGGCAGAGGGCGGGGCAGAGGGAGGAGCTTCTGTTCCTGATGCTTCCCCTGACTAGATCCCCCTGTTTCTTTTTCTTTCTTTCTTTCATAATGAGTGTGTGTGCACCTGAGCAGGCTTGATAAATGTGTGTGCATGTTCATGTGTACATGCAAGTACATGTGTGCGCCTGCGTGTTGGGGATCACGTTAGCCTGGAGCTCGCCAGTGAGGCTGGACCAGCTGGCTAGGGAGCCCAGAAGTGCCTCATGGCTCCGCCTCACTGCCTTGGCTTTACCAGCAAACACCACCCCGTCCAACATTTTATGGGGTTCCGTGAATTGAACGTAGGTCCTCTGATCAATACCCCAACTCTGGTTCAGTGGACTTCTGAACCCAGACCCAGCAAAGTCACCTTAAAACCTCAATTCTGAGCAAGAGTTTCCATCTAATACTAAGAAATCCCCTTTTCTCTGTACATGGGTACCCACAGTCCCACACAGTTACCATATACGCGCACCCAGACATTAAAAATTTTTAATTAAAACATAATTTAAAGGGGAGGAAAGCTCCTTTCTGCTCTTGGTTTTTGGTCTAAGTAGGGTACCAGGCAGCAGAAACAGAAGAGTCTGGCCCTAGCTTCCTTTCTTGACTCCCTGCCAGGAACTGGCCAGGCATGGTTGGCCATGATACCACTCTCTAGCCAATGGGAAGAACGTAAAAGTTCAGCAGGGAGGTTTCCTGATAGGAGAAGATTCTCGTTGTAGGGCTCTCTGTCCTCCTTAATGGTCCCTCTTCTTTTGAGAAAAGAGGACTACTCCCATTGTTTTGTGTTTAGAGACTAAGTTGGTTTTTTTCCCCCCTGTGGAGCCCTGGCAATCATGGAACTGACTTTGTAGACCAAACTCACAGATCCTCCTGCCTCTGCTTCCCGAATGCTGGGATCACAGATGGGTGCCACCCCTGACCAGCACTGGGAAGGATCCCAGACCTCAGGATGCAGAGGCAAGCAAAGGCTTTGAGTTCAAGAACAGCCTAGCTCTCTCCCCCCACCCCGTGAATTTATTTATTCACTTTACATCTCAATTTATTTATTCACCTTACATCTTCCTCACAGCCCCTCCTCACAGGGCTCCTCCCACCAAGTCCCTTCCCCATCACAACTGAGAAGGGGGAGGTTCCCCTGGGCACCACCCACACTGCCTCCTCAAGTTAAGGCTAGGTCCATCCTTTCCCACTGAGGCCGGACAAGGCAGCCCAGTCAGGGGAGCAGGATCCACAGGCAGGGAACACAGTCAGGGTCAGCTCCCATTCCAGCTGTTGGGGGCCTCACATGAAGAGCAAGCTGCACATCTGTTCCACATGTGCAGGGTGCCTAGTTCCAGCCCATGTAGGCTTCCTGGTTGGTGGTCCAGTCTCTAGGAACCCCAAGAGTCCAGGCTCGTTGGCTGTTGGTCTTCTTTTGGTGTCCCTGTCCCCTTCGGGTCCCTCAATCCTTCTCCCAGCCCTTCCGCAGGACTCCCTGAGCTCCATCTAATGTCTAGCTGTGGGTCTCTGCATCTGTTTTGTTTAGCTGCTGGGTGGAGCCTCTCAGAGGACAGTTATGCTAGGCTCCTGTCTGCAAGCATAACAGAGTATCATTACTAGTGTCAGGGATTGGTGTTGCCCATGGACCAGGTCTCAAGTTGAGCAAAGAAACATCATGTCCAAAGGCAACTTGTACAAGAAAGACTTTAACTGGGCTTCCAGCTTCAGAGGTTAGAGTTCATGATGATTTCAGGGCAAAGGCATGGCAGCAGGAACAGCCGGGACCTCACGCCTTGGTCAGCGAGGGAGAAGCAGACAGAGCACACTGCAAATGGTGCCAGTCCACTGAGAGCAGAAAGCCCACGGGAGGGTCACATCTTCTCCAACAAGGCCACACCTTCTAATCCTTCCTAACAGTTCCACCAATCGGGAACTAAGTCTCAGCCTAGAGGAGCCATTCTCATTCCAGCACACACTGGAGGGCGACATAGCGAGTTCCAGGCAGGCCAGGGCCAGTGTGATGTCATGAGGCCCTGCCTGAAAAAGAAAGAAAGAAAACCAGATGCCTGGAACCGGAAGAGAAACAAGTTGATCTCTGGAGTCCACTCAAGTGTGCACACACACATGCTTACATGCCTGGACAACCATGTATACAGAAACACACAAATACAGACACACAGTGTCTTAACCACCATTCTATTGTTGTGAGGAAACACCATGACCAAGGAACTCTTATGAAGGAATGCATGTAATCCGGGCTGGCTTACAGTTTCAGAGACTTAGTCCATTATCATCATGGTGGGGGCATAAAGCCAGAGTAGCAACTGAGAGCCACATCCTGATCTCCAGGGGGAGAGAGAGCCTGGGCCTGGCTTGGGCATTTGAAACCACAAAGCCCATCCCCCAGTGAACACTTCATCCAACAAGGCCACACCTCCTGATCCTCTGATCCTCTGATCCTTCCAAAGAGTTCCACTCCCTGGTGCCTAAGCATTCAAGTGCATGGGGGTCGATCCTATTCAAACCACCATATAGACTTACACATGCAGTTAAAAACAGAGAAGGGATTGCTGCAGACAACGGAGTTGATAGTATTTATTAAACAAATTGACACGAATCTCACTGTTCACACAGTGAAAGTCTGCTCTCCATTCCTGCCACAGGGCAGCAGCATTGAGGAGAAGGAGGCCACACGAGCCATCACTCTGCACCCCACATTCAGTATCACCTCCACAATGTGACAGGTTGGTGGAGCCATCTCCAGAGAGCATCAGGAAGGAGATCTCTCCGTGCTGGTCCATGGGTATTGTAGTCAATGCTGCTGCCCTGTGGCAGGAATGGAGAGCAGACTTTCACTGTGTGAACAGTGAGATTCCGATCAATTTGTTTAATAAAGACTATCAGCTCTGTCGTCTGCAGCAATCCTTTCTCCTCTGTTTTTAACTGTGTGTGTAAGTCTATGTGGTGGTTTGAATAGGATCCAGCCCCATGCACTTGAATGCTTAGGCCCCAGGGAGTGGAACTCTAGAAGGATCAGAAGGTCAGGAGGTGTGGCCTTGTTGGATGAAGTGTGCCACTGGGGGAGGGGCTTTGGGGTTTAAAAATGCCCAAGCCAGACCCAGGCTCTTTCCCCCTGGAGACCAGGATGTAGCTCTCAGTTGCTACTCTGGTTCACATCTCCCTTAGGGAAGGAAATTTTTTTACTGAATATATTCTTTATTTATATTTCATTTCCCTTTTCCTGGTTCCCCGCCCCCAATAGGTCCCCTCCCTATGCCCTTTTCCCTCCCCCTATTCCCCCATCCTCCCCTTCCTACTTCCCTGTTCTGGTATTTTGGTTTTATGCCCCCACCACTATGATAATGGACTAAGTCTCTGAAACTGTAAGCCAGCCCTGCTTACATGCATTCCTTCATAAGAGTTGCCTTGGTCGAGTCGGGCGGTAGTGGCGCACGCCTGTAATCCCAGCACTCTGGGAGGCAGAGGCAGGCAGATTTCTGAGTTCGAGGCCAGCCTGGTCTACAGAGTGAGTTCCAGGACAGGCAGGGCTATACAGAGAAACCCTGTCTCGAAAAGCCAAAACAAAAAAAACAAAAAAAAAAAAAACAAGAGTTGCTTTGGTCATGGTGTTTGCTAACAATAGAATGGTGATTAAGACAGTGTGTGTGTCTGTATTTGTGTGTTTGTGTATACATGGTTGTCCAGGCACATAAGAATGTATGTATGCACACAACTGTGGAGTCCAGAGATCAACTTGTTTCTCTTCAGATGCCAAGCATCTGGTTTTCTTTTTTTCAGGCAGGGCCTCATGACATCACACTGGTGCTGACCCGCCTGGAACTCACTATGTCGCCCTCCAGTGTGTGCTGGAATGAGAATGGCTCCTCTGGGCTGAGACTTAGTTTCCGATTGGTGGAACTGTTTGGAAGGGTTAGGGGGTGTGGCCTTGTTGGAGAAGATGTGACCCTCCCGTGGGCTTTCTGCTCTCAGTGGACTGGCACCATTTGCAGTGTGCTCTGTCTGCTTCTCCCTCGCTGACCAAGGCGTGAGGTCCCGGCTGTTCCTGCTGCCATGCCTTTGCCCTGAAACCACCATGAACTCTAACCTCTGAAGCTGTAAGCCCAGTTAAAGTCTTTCTTGTACAAGTTGCCTTTGGACAAGGTGTTTCTTTGCTCAACTGGAGACCCAGTCCATGGGCAACACCAATCCCTGACACTATTAATGATACTCTGTTATGCTTGCAGACAGGAGCCTAGCATAACTGTCCTCTGAGAGGCTCCACCCAGCAGCTAAACAAAACAGATCCAGAGACCCACAGCTAGACATTAGATGGAGCTCAGGGAGTCCTGCGGAAGGGCTGGGAGAAGGATTGAGGGACCGGAAGGGGACAGGGATACCACAAGACCAACAGCCAACGAGCCAGGACTCTTGGGGTTCCTAGAGACTGGACCACCAACCAAGAAGCCTACATGGGCTGGGCCTAGGTGCCCTGCACATGTGGAACAGATGTGCAGCTTGCTCTTCATGTGGGTCCCCAGCAGCTGGAATGGGAGCTTACACTGACTCTGTTCCCAGCCTGTGGAGGATATCCTTTTTTTTTTTTTTTTCCGAGCCAGGGTTTCTCTGTATAGCCCTGGCTGTCCTGGAACTCACTCTGTAGACCAGACTGGCCTTGAACTCAGAAATCTGCCTGCTTCTGCCTCCCAAGTGTTGGGATTACAGGCGTGCACCACGACGCCTGGCTCTGTTCCCTGCCTGTGGATCCTGCTCCCCTGACTGGGCTGCCTTGTCTGGCCTCAGTGGGAAAGGACGGACCTAGTCTTATGACTTGAAGAGGTCAAGTGGGTGGGTGCCCAGGGGAACCTCCCCCTCCCCAGAGGTGATGGGGAAGGGGGCATGGGAGGAGCCACGTGAAGAGGGGCAGGGAGGAGGATGCAAAATGAATAAATACATTGGGATGGAGAGGGAATAAATAAATTAATGGGGGACACCTAGACTGTCCTTGAACTCAAAGCCTTTGCTTGTCGCTGCATTCTGAGGTCTGGGATCCTTCCCAGTGCTGGTCAGGGGTGGCACCAATCTTTGACCCCAGCATTCGGGAAGCAGAGACAGGAGGATCTGTGAGTTTGGTCTACAATGTCATTTCCATGATTGCCAGGGATACACGGATAAAAATAAAAAATCAGTCTCTAAACACAAAACAATGGGAGTAGTTCCCTTTTCTCAAAAGGTGAGGGACCATTAAGAAGGACAGAGAGCACTGCAACGAGAATCTTGTCCTACCAGGAATCCTCCCTGCTGAACCTTTACGTTCCTCCCATTGGCTAGAGAGCGGTATCATGGCCAACCATGCCCAGACAGTTCCTGGCAGGGAGTCAAGAAGGAAGCTAGGGCCAGACTCTGCTGTTTCTGCTGCCTGGTACCCTACTTAGACCAAAAAACAAGAGCAGAAAGGAGCTTTCCTCCCCCTTTAAATTATGTTTTAATTAAACTTTTTAAATGTCTGAGTGAGTGTATATGGTATCTGCATGTGACTGTGGGTGCCCATGTACAGAGAAAAGGGGATTTCTTAGTATTAGATGGAAACTCTTGCTCAGAATTGCGGTTTGAAGGTGACTTTGCTGGGTCTGGGTTCAGAAGTCCACAGACCAGTTAGGTGTATAGATCGGAGCACCTAACGTCAAATCCTAGGACCCCATAAAAATGTTGGATGGGGTGGTGTTTGCTGGTAAAGCCAAGGCGGTGAGGCGGAGCCATGAGGCACTTCTGGGCTCCCGAGCCAGCTGGTCCAGCCTCACTGGCGAGCTCCAGGCTAACGTGATCCCCAACACGCAGGCACACACATGTACTTGCATGTACACATAACATGCACACACATTTAAGAAGCCTGCTCAGGTGCACAAACACACATTATAACAAGAAAGAAAAAGAAACATGGGGATCTAGTCAGGGGAAGCATCAGGAATGGATGCTCCTCCCTCTGCCCCACCCTCTGCCAGAGCCTCCTGGAAGCTCAGTCTGTTTCACCAGATAGAGTCCTGTGCCAACTGCTGTGGTCACACTTGCTGGAGCTCGACATTTGACTACCTAGATCATCGTTGGTGACAGGGGCATCTCATCCTTGCTCTGTGCCGCTGTGCATCACAGGGGATGGGCTGGCCCCCGATCTTCTAACATTCCACCCTCGGCTCTCGGAATCCTGCATCTCTTGAGCTGGACCCCTGACTCTCTTCCTGGTCCTGCCCTCAGAAGACTCTGAGCCATGGTCCCTGTAAGACAAGTGGTCATCAACTTCCTCGTGACAGTGGTGAGTTTGGTGTGTGCCAGTGTGAGCTGCGCGCTGCCTGCTTGGAGGGTGACGATTCCAGATGAAGAGACGGACCCAGATGCCAGAATTTGGGAGGGTCTGTGGGAAATCTGCCAACTTGAGGGAACCGGGGAGATGCGGTGTATAGGATATAACAGCCGGATAACAGTAGCACAGGACCTAAAAGTGTCTCGAGTCTGCATGGTCATCTACATCATTGGAGCCTCGCTGCGGTTGCTGCTGTGCTCGTGCTGGTGGCTCTGCTTTGACAGTTTGCAGAGTACAACTGAAGCCAAGGCCTGGACGGTAGTCGGTGTGATATTTCTTAGTGTCAGCCTTTTGGTGATGATACCCCTGTCCTGGGTAACACACAACGTCATCCATGGCTTCTTTAACCCATTGTGGGGCCAAAAAGCAGAGATGGGTACTGCACTCTACCTGGCCTGGACCAGCTCCCTGCTGCTGCTGTTGGGAAGCGTCCTGCTCCTCGTCAACATCCCATCATGCTATCACTTCCTCCGTAACAGACTTTCAGGACCCAACATCGATACCCCAGGTAAGCAACCCTCTACCATTTGAGTTGCTTATTTTCATACTGACCTCAGATCATCCTATGACCCTACTCTGCAGATGTTTCATTGTCAATACGCTCACTCCTGGAGTGGGAGAGCTTCCTCAGGAGGCCTCTCTCCAGGTTCTAGAGTCATTGACCTGGAGGGAGAACAGACAGGTCTACGGAGCCGCCCAAGAGCTGTGCAGCAGACTCTGTGGGTGCAGCCTGCTGAGCGGGCACCATGCTGCGGTGGGATTCTTGGTGACGAAGCTGCCCAAGTCACCTAGGAACTTCTAAGGGGTCATAGTTCCCCCAAACTGGAAGTGGATAGAGATGGTTCTTTGGTCTGTGGTTGCTATCTCAATTTGGGGTGACTGGAAATAGAGAAAAAGGGAAATTGAGATCCCAAACAGTAATGCCTGGGCTTCCTGGTTGTTGGGAAATGGACAGGAAGAGACTGAGCTAGCCTCGTGTCATCCTGGCCCACTGTGACACCTTCTTGAGGGTCTTGTCACCAGGCTCAACTCTGAAGTTACTGATAGCCCTTTGTCCTGGCACCTCTGCCACTGGCTTGCGGAAGATAATCACTGGTATTGATAACCAGCTCCTCCTGGCTGGTCGTACTAGGGCTGCACACATGCCAGCCCACAGGAGACTGCAGCCCAGCTCCATATGTCATGTATGTGTCTTATATGTATGTGTGCTTGTCCACGCGTGTGATGGGAACAAACACGGGTGGAGGCCAGAGTGAGATGTCTTTCTCATCCTTTCTCTGCCTGATCTTTGAGATAGATTCACTCACTGAATCTTGACCTCATGGAATCTTCTAGACCTGTTGGCCTTTCTCCAGTTCCAGGGATCCCCTTGTCTGTGCTCCCTCAGTGCTGGGGTTACAGGTGTGCGCCTCCACATGTGGACGCTCACGTGGGTGTTGGGCTCTGATCTAAAGTCCCCGTGCTTAAAACCTTCCTTCAGAAGTTCTGAGCTGTGTGGTGAGGAGGGGGAGGAGGGAGGGGAGGATCAGGAGGGTTGTATGTGAAGAAGGGTAGGGCTGGGTGCTCCTAATGTGGCTTGATGCCCCCTGTGAACCCAGGTGTCTTTCTCCTACTTTGCTCTGAGCAGACACCTGACATAAGGTACATTAAAGAAGGGCTTATAGTTTGTGTGTGTGTGTGTGTGTGTGTGTGTGTGTGTGTGTGTCCCATGCCTTTAGCATCAGCACTAGGGAGACAGAAGCAGACAGCTCTCCATGTTCAAGGTCAGCCTGGTCTATAGAGGCCAGGACAGTCAGGACCACAAAGAGAAACTCTGTCTTAGAGGAAGGAGCAGGAGGAAGAGGAGGAAGAGGAGGAGGACGGAGGCAGAGGATCTGACATGTGGACAGGAACTGAAGTTTCCGCTCTGCCCTTCCCTCTGCCATAATCACATAGAAGGTCAGATCCCTGGATCCCTGTGTCAGCTGTGACCACACTTGCTAACTCACACATTCCACAGATACTGGTGTTAGTGGAGTCTCTGACTAGCTTTGACCTCACAGGGAAGGCTTTCTCAGCATGCGTCTAAAGGGTACCACCGGCTCTTAGAATCTGTAGTCCTGAGGTGGTCTCCTGGCCACCCTCCCTCCACTAAACCTCAGATTCCCTGTCCGGACTCCAAGGGACTCTGAGCCATGGCTCCCCTGGAACTGGAGCCAGGCACCTCTCTCTGGGCACACTAGGGTGGCTAAGGCTTCTGTGAGCTGTGAGCTGCCCATGTGGTGAGAGATGGAACATTTGGAAGTGGACACGGCTGTAGCGGTCCATGTTTGGGAGGGCTTGTGGAAGATGGGGGAGATTGGAGGGTGTGGCTGGATGCAGTGCCTTCCAGACAGCGCTGCCATAGCATGCACACGGCTCTCATGGTCAGGTGCATCATGTAACAGGCCTGAGGTTGCCTCTGTGAGGGACTAGAGACAAGGTCAGTGAGTGAAGGCAGAATGAGGAAGTCAGGGTGAAGACTGATGGGGTGGTTTAGCTCCTGTCCTGGACAACACACGTCACCCATGGCTTCTCTCACCCACTATTGGTCCCAAAACATGTGGGGGATGTGGTGGTTTGAACATGCTTGGCCCAGGGAGTGGCACTATCAGGAGGTGTGGGTTTGTCCTAGTAGATGTGTCCTTCTTTGGGGAAGTGTGCCACTGTGGGGGTGGGCTTTGAAGTTCCACCCACTGTGGAAGAGACAGTCTGCCCCTGGCCTCCTTTGAATGAAGATGGAGGACTCTCAGCTCCTCTAGCGCCATGTCTGCACACATGCTGCCATGCTTCCCGCCATGATGATAGAGGACTGAACCCACGAACCTGTAAGGCAGCCCCAGTTAAGTGTTGTCCTTCTAAGAGCTGCCTTGGTCATGGTGTCTCCTCACAGCAGTGGAAACCCCAACTAAGACAGAGGCCTGACTCTACATGGGCTGGGCCAGTTCAGTCTCCCTGCTGCTGGGAGGGCCCTGCTCTCTGCAAATGCCCACTTTGCAGTGGCTCTGCGGTGGCTTTTCCAGTGTGGTTGGCGACTGAGGACAGACAGCAAGGCATGAGGTGGCCTCTCTACCCTTTTAATTTCTTTACCTCACACTCTCCTAAGAGTCCATTCTGGCTGGGTGGTGGTGGTGGCGGCGGCGCACGCCTTTAATCCCAGCACTTTGGAGGCAGAGGCATTCGGATTTCTGAGTTCGAGGCCAGCCTGGTCTACAGAGTGAGATCCAGGACAGCCAGGGCTACACAGAGAAACCCTGTCTGGAGAGGGGGGCGGGAAGAGTCCATTCTGTAGTTGTTCCCTTAGGACAGAAACCCTCTCTGGGAGACGTGGGAAACTTACCAGACTAAGCGGCCCCTCCCCAGGTTCCAGATGTGGTCAGCCATTGCTGAGGTGGGGAGAGGAGAGGCTTGCAGGGAGCTTTCAAGTTGTGTAGACAATCCTGGGATGTGTTCTCGTGGGGTGTCGTCATTCTGTGACAGAGTTGCCTGAACCACCGGTGATTCAATGAGTGTTGGCCACTCCCACCCCTAACTCTTTATTGTGCCAGGTTGGACTCAGATGGAATCATTTCATTGTTTTCCATCTGGAGTGATCAGGAATAGCCTACAGGAGTACCTAAAAGGAACACAGGAGATGCCTGGGAAGCCAATGCCAGTACTGAGTGCTGTTGGGGGATGGGCCCGTTAGGACAGAGCCAGGCTAGTTCCATCCTGGCCCACTCAGAGACCCCCCCCCAATCCCCCAAAGGCTCTTTCGATTGTGCCTGGTCTGGCACAAATGAATATATTCTAAAGAGAACCTTAGCTAACAGAATATGAAAGCAACGAGCCCCCATGAGATTGGGATACTCCCAGGAGTCTTGTGATATGAAAAAAGTATGGGCCAGCCAGAGTCGGAGGGGGGGGGAGGGGGGAGAAGGGGGAGAAGTAGATCCATCATCTCCTCCTGGAAAGAAATGTACAGCCTTCTAGAGACAGAGATGGGCACCGTTTTCTTTTTTTTGTTTTTTTGTTTTGTTGTTTTGTTGTTGTTGTTTTTGTTGTTTTTGTTGTTTTTCGAGACAGGGTTTCTCTGTATAATCCTGGCTGTCCTGGAACTCACTCTGTAGACCAGGCTGGCCTCGAACTCAGAAATCTGCCTGCCTCTGCCTCCCAAGTGGTGGGATTAAAGGTGTGAGCCACCACCGCTGGCCGGGATTGCACTTTAATGGACGCTACTTGGACATGCATATCCCTAGCCCTTTATTAAATGTTAATATCACTTTGGGAACCTGCGCTGTCACTGGATGTCTCGGTCTGTTCTTCACATGTGGCTGCATTTAATAAACGCCCATTTTCTTTTCTTTTCTTTTCTTTTCTTTTCTTTTCTTTTTTCCGACACAGGGTTTTTTTCTTTAAACATCTGGTCTTAGTCAGGATTTCCATTACCCTGAAGACACTGTTAGGATTCTGTCTAAGCTCCACCCCACTATTACCTGGCAACAGCCAGGTATGCCCCGCCCCATAGACCTGGCCCACTATAAAAGGGGCAGCATGCCCCTCCCCCCCATCACTCTTGCAGCTCTCTCCTCTCTGCCCCTAATGGGCTCTCCTCCCCCTCTCTCCACGTGGTCATGGCCAGCCACTTCTCTCTCTCTCCCTCCACTACCCCATTAACTCGCATCCTTTGCCCTGAATAAACTCTATTCTATACCATCTTTTGTGTTTCTGGTCCCTCACCGGGAAAGGGTGCCTGGACATGGGCCCGCCTAGGCACCCCCTTCCCCACAGTGCCTTATACCATTCTCTAAACATCTCTCTTTTTGGTTTTTTGTTTTGTTTTGTTTTGTTTTGTTTTGTTTTGTTTTGTTTTGTTTGACACAGGGTTTCTCTGTGTAGCCCTGGTTCTCCTGGAACTCACTCTGTAGACCAGGCTGGCCTCGAATTCAGAAATCCGCCTGCCTTTGCCTCCCAAGTGCTGGGATTAAAGGCGTGTGCCACCACCGCCCGACTTGCTTGCTTGTTTGTTTGTTTGTTTTGGTTAACCTCTCTCTTTTTATGAACCCAACATTCGGTGCCGAAACCCGGGAAAAACAGACACTATGACCATGACAGCACCTATAAAGGAAAACAGTTAACTGGGCTGGCTCACAGTTTCAGAGGTTCCGTCCGTTATCGTCATGGTGGGAAACATGGCAGCATGCGGGCAGACATGGCTCTGGAGGAGGAGCTGAGAGTTCTGCATCTTGAAGTGAAGGCAGCCAGAGGGAGAACTGTCTCCCACAGGCGGCCAGCAGGAGGCTCCCTTCCCCCTGGGAGAGCTCCAGCACAGGAGACTTCAGAGCCCGCCCCCACAGTGACGCACTTCCTCCAGCAAGGCCACGCCTCCTAAGAGTGCCACTCTGTCTGCTCCAAGCATTCAAGCACAGGAATGGGGACCGTTTCTATCCAAACCACCACACACATGTTTTAAACCTAAGAGTTAAGAGGACAGAGAGGATCTTGGGAAGAAACCAAGATACAGCAGTGAGCATGCGCGTGTACGCGCTTCCCCAAGGGTCCGCCTAGGTTTCTTCATAGTAGACAGGGAGATACCTATGCTGTTCTGGTCACGCAGACAATACATCTTCCGGGTGTTCAGACATGTCCCTCCTCTCTTCAGTCTCTGGGACTATAGGATGGCTCTGGAGGGGCCTCAAGTTGGAAAGCAATCTGAGAAAACGGCTGTGAACGCAGAAGGAAGTGGTCAGGACACACAGCTTTTGTTGTAAATGGAATCTCTGGTAAGATTCTTCAAAAACCGCAGGTTTATGTGGAAAAGAAGAAAGGCCTTAAAGGCAGAATTAACTGTATGGAAATTCTAGATGCTCAGCTGGTGAATGGTTTCATTCCCTTTCCCCATAATTCTCACTTTAAAAATAATTTTTTTCAGACGGGTGGTGGTGGAACATGCCTTTAATCTCAGCACTTGGGGGCAGAGGCAGGTGGATTTCTGAGTTCGAGGCCAGCCTGGTCTAGAAAGTGAGTTCCAGGACAGCCAGGGCTACACAGAGAAACCCTGTCTCGAAAAAAAAAAACAAATATAAAAATAATAATAATAGTAATAACAATAATATTAATGATAATAATAATTTTTCATTTATCTAGTGTATAATTTAAAAATCACAACTATGAAATTTCATGTTACATTTTTTTCTTTTTTTTTTCTTTTTTTGTTGTTTTTTTTTTTAGAGACAGGGTTTCTCTGTGTAGCCCTGGCTGTCCTGGAACTCACTCTGTAGACCAGGCTGGTCTCGAACTCAGAAATCCACATGCCTCTGCCTCCCAAGTGCTGGGACTACAGGCATGTGCCACCACGCCCGGCTCATGTTACATCTTAAAATGCTTAGAGTGTATTTATTTCAACGTGTACTGTGTGCAGGCCATAGGGATGGGTTCTCACCTTCCACTGAAGTGTGCCCTAGGGATCGAACTCACAACATCAGGCTTGGTGCCAAGCTTCCTGATCACTGAGCCATCTCACCAGCCCAAACAGGACAAAGGCTGGCCTAGAACTTGTGATCTTGCTTCTGCCTCTTTAGCATAGCCCGCCAGGTTACCTCATGCACCATGTCTGGCTTCAAATTCTGTTGTGCAGCCAAGGAGCTGGCTTCCTGAGAAGAGATCCCTGAAAGATTACAGAACTTGTCCAGCTGCCTCCAGCAACAGCGTGGAGCCACGCCCCTGTCCCTGCTGCACTGGACCCGCGGGGCTTGTTCTTAGAACAGGTGCACAGTCACCAGGCTTCCTGCCTCCCTTGCAGATCCTGACTTAGGGTCTCTAGTGCTTTGACAAAACGCTGTGACCAAACTCCAGGAGGAAACGCTTTCTATGGTGGCCTCAATAGACTCCTGTGTTTGAATGCTTGGCCCAGAGCAAGGGGTACTATTAGGGGTGTGGCCTTGCTGGAGGAAGTGTGTCACTTGGGGGCGGGCCTTAAGGGTTCATCTGCTCTAGCCCCGCCCAGTGTTGCATGCAGTCACTTCTGCTGCTTTCAGACCAAGATGTACAACTCTCAGCTCCTTCTCTAGCACCGTGTCTGCCTGCGTGCGGCCATGCTTCCTGCCATGACATTAATGGACTAAGATGTGAGGCAGTCCCAGTGAAATGTTTTTCTTTTATAAGGGTTGCCGTGGTCATGGTGTCTCTGCCCAGCCATAGAAACCCTAACTAAGACAGTGTATTTCAGTTTACAGCTTGTAGTGCATTATCCAGGGCACTCAGGGCAAGAACTCAAGGCAGGGACCTGGAGTCAGGGGTGAGGCAGAGGCCATGGAGAAATACTGGGTCATTGGCTCCTTCATGTGGTGAGCTCAGTCTGCTTTGATCCAGAAGGAGGACCAACCCAGACATGGCTCCGCCCACAGTCAGCCGGGCCCTCCCACAGCAGACATCCATCCAATGCCCCACAGAAGGCAGAGAGCCAGTCTGGGCCTGGCACAGGCTTTTGAAGCTTCAGAGTCCATCCCAAATGACACACCCACTCCACCAAGGCCACGCCTCCTAATCCTTCCCAAACAGCTCCCACGAGGTATGAGCATGCTCTCAATCGAGGCGCCCTCTAACCAAAAACACAGGTCGAGCTTGTGTCAAGTTGACAGGAAACTGGCCAGCATGAAACCTGAGTGAATTATATGTTGAACGTCTGACTGGAGGTTACAGACTCAGTTTCAGAAGAAGCCAGGTAGCAGACAGGTTGAACTGCTGTCATCAGAACCAGGCAGTCATTTTGGACTGGGCTGTCCCAGAGCAGAATAGGGAGGTGCCACTGAGGAGAGGGAGTCTTGGAGGAGGCTGGCTGTAGCCTGGTGGGCATTGAGACAGGCATTTTCCTTCCTCTGGTGTATCTTCTCTTGCTTCCTGATCATCCCCACCCCCTCCCATTCCCTTATTTTCCATCATCTTCTGGGTGGTCTCATTTTTGCCCAAGCTGACCTCAGACTCATTGTGTAGACAAGGAGGGCTTTGAACTCCTTATCCTGTCTCCATCTCTGGAGTGTGTGCAGGAATTACAAGCATGTGCCATTGTTTCTAGTTTATACGGGGCTGAGGACCAAGCCCGAAGCTGTGTGCAGGCCGGGCAGTCACATTACCAACTGAGCCACATCCCTGATCTAAATTTTAACCCTTCTTCATCCTTTCTCTCTCTTCCCCCATGTGTCTGTCGGTCTCTTTCTCCTTCTCTCTTTCTCTCTCACATTTCTCCCTTCAACCCTTCCCTTCCCTTCCCTTCCCTTCCCTTCCCTCCCCTTCCCTTCCCTTCCCTCCCCTTCCCTTCCCTTCCCTCCCCTTCCCTTCCCTTCCCTTCTCTTCCCTTCCTTGTACTGGTGACTAAACTGAGGGTCTTGCATGTTGCTGTCAGCTACAGTGAACTGGGTCCCTGGAAGAGAAGCTGGGCATAGATGGGGGGAGGGGGTGGCAAAAAAGAACAGCACCAGGACAACAGTTGCTGTTCGAGATGCAAAGTTTATTTGGTGATCTGAACATTTAAGGGCTATCTGGTGAGTCACTCCCTTGCAAGGTTGAGAATGGGCTCAGCGTGTGTTGGCTCCACACTGCTCAGTGGGTAGCCTGCTTGATCAGGAAACTGTAGTCTGACAGATCCAAGGACTTCAGCGCTCTGCCCCAGGATAGCTCAGGTGCTGGCTAGCCTTGGCTTCCATGTAATAAACTGGAGACAGTATTGTTCTTTGGAGAACAAAGGGCCAGAACTTACTTCAAGGGAAAACCAGCCCCCACACTCAAAGGCTGGGGGAGGACACACTTGCATATGCTAGGCAGGTGCTCTACCACTAAGCTACACCCCAGCCATCTTTGAAAAAATGTGTGATGGGAGGCCAAGTGAGAATCCTTAGTGGGTAAGGCATTTGCCGTGAAAGCCTGGTGGTTTGGGTTAGATCCCCGGAACTGTATAAAGGAGGAAGAGCAAAGTCAGCCTCCTCTGGCCTCTGTGCAGTCTCTTTCCTCCCTCAGAAATGTGCCCTGGTGGTTTGAAGGAGAATGGTCTCCACAGGCCAACAGGTCTCCATGTCTGGTCCCCAGTTAGTGGAACTGTTTGGGAAGGATTAGGAGGCGTGGCCTTGCTGGAGTTGGTGAATCACTTGGACTGGACTCTGAAGGTTCAAAGGCCTGTGCCAGGCCCAGGGTAGCTCTCTGCCCGCTGCCTGCAGCTCAGGAGGCAAGCTCTCAGGGGTAGCTCTAGCCCCATGCCTGCCTCCCACTCACCGTGCTCCCTGCTATGCTGGTTACACCCAAATCCTCTGAGACTATAAACAAGCCCCAATTAAAGCTCTCTGGAATAAGCTTCCTTGGCCATGACATCTCTTTCAGCAATAGGACAGTAACTATGACTCATATAATAATAAATTAAAATTTTTAAAATGATTCTGACAGGGGGTCCAGGGCAGCCCAGCCTGGCTGGGAACTCACCAGTCCCCTTGTCTCAGCCTCTGTGGCTGGCATTACAGGTGCACACCATCACATCTGCTAAGTCTTTACTATATTTACCATATACATTGCATGTCCAGAACAATATACAGAGTATTCCATAATGACTTGGGGCACACATGTATATATTTTATTGACTATTTTATTTATTTACATTTCAAATGACCCGCTCCGGTTTCCCCTTAGCAAACCCCCCATCCCCTACCCCCCCACTTTGCTGCTATGAGGGTGCTCCCTCCCTCCCCCCCCATTTCTACCACACGGCTCTAGTGCCCCCTTATGCTGGGGTATCAAGCCTCCACAGGACCCAGGGCCTCCCCTCCCATTGATGACAGATAAGGCCATCCTCTGCTTCCTATGTAGTGGGAGCCATGGGTCCCTCCATGTGTACTCTTTGGTTGGTGGTTTAGTCCCTGGGAGCTCTGGGTGGTCGGTTAGTTGATGCTGTTTTTCCTATGGGGTTGCAATCCCCTTCAGCTCCTTCAGTCCTTCCCCTAACTCTTCCATTGGGGTCCCTGGGCTCAGGGGGATGGTTGGCTGTGAGCATCTGCATCTGTATTGGTCAGGCTCTGGCAGAGCCTCTCAGGGAACAGCCATGCCAGGCTGCTGTCAGCAAGCACTTCTTGGCACCATCAGTACTGTCCTACTGCAGGTAGGATGGATCTTTAGGTGGGGCAGTCTCATGGCCTTTCCTTCAGTCTCTGCTCCAGTTTTTTTTTTTTTTTTTTTTGTCTCTGCATTTCCCCAGGATCATGGGTGTGTCACAACTCCTGCTGGTCAAGCCTTCTCTGGGTGTGATTGGGGTGGGGAGTGCTGGAGCACAGGGTCCTCTCCTGGGTGCAGATGTAAATCTGAAGGATTGTGCCCCTGGCTGGGTGGGCGTTCCTGTGTCCCCTGGGCCTGGGAAAAATCAATTAACACTGCCATGCTACAGAGCTCCCTGAGTGTCTCTGCTTTTACTTAATCGTGTTTTCCAGACCGTTCACACATTTATTCCAGCCAACCTTGAGTCATCCCTCAAAGGAGTTTCCAGTTGTATTTATCCATCTCCTTACTGATAAGAAGACCTGTCTGCAGTTCTGCACTTATCTTTATTCATGAGTAAATGTTTCTATAAGGGGTCTTTTAGTCAGTGGGGTTGTGAAGTAAGATCAGTAGAAATTAGAGCATGTAAATGGTAGGTTGAGTCTTCTGTCCCCCTCACTGTGGGATTCTAGGCAGGGGCTCTACCACTGAGCCACGCCCCCAGCCCCTCCCTGGGGGTATTCTAGGCAGGGGCTCTACCACTGAGCCACACCCCCAGCTCCTCACTGCTGGATTCTAGGCAGGGGCTCTGCTGCTGAGCCAACCATCCAGCTTTCAGTCTATCTCTAGTTGTATCTTCCCATGTGTTCATGGGCAGCTCTGCAAGACCATTTCCTGTGTGGATCTCTGAGGTCCCACATGAATTTCCATTTGCCCCATAAAGTCACTGGTGCATGATGTACCCACCCCTGACTCATTTTTGCTAAAAAAAAAAAAGGGGGGGCGGGGATAGCATCTCAGTGTGTCTTTCCTCCTGATTACTAATGAGATTGGACTGGCTTCGCACAATCTTCGCAGTTCTTTCAGTTCCCTTTGTTGTTAACTATCATTGATTCCAGGCTCCACAGGTCCTTTGATTTTTAAAAAAATTAAGCTTCTCTCTCTCTGTCTCTCTCTCTCTCTCTCTCTCTCTCTCTCTCTCTATCTATCTCTATCTCTATATCTCTCTCTCTCCTCCATCCCTCCCTCCGTCCTTCCCTCCCTTGCTTTCTTCCTTCATCTTTTTTCCTGTGGTGTTTGTGTACACATGACAAGGGTCTAGCCTGTGGAGGTCAGAAGACAACTTGGGGCTGTAGTTTCTATTGTTCTACCATGTCATTCATGGTTGGTGTTGAGATTAACCTCATTCTCTGAGCTTTTTCTTTTCTTTTATTTTTTTCTTTTCCATGTTATGAGTGTAATTTAGTCTTGCACATGTTCGTCCTGTACTTTACCAACTCCACATTTTAGCAGCTGATTCTCTCCTTGTAACGTGTGTCTCTGGTCCGGGGTCAAACTCAAGTCAATAGTCTTGACAGCAAGTGCTTTACTTATTGGCTTGGTACTTGACCACCTTCTCCTTCTCCTTCTCCTTCTCCTTCTCCTTCTCCTTCTCCTTCTCCTTCTCCTTCTCCTTCTCCTTCTCTTTCTCCTCCTCCTTCTCCTCTTTCTCCTTCTCTCTGTTTCATTCTGTCTTTCTCTGTATCTCTGTTTCTGGTTCCTTGTCTCTGTCTTTCTATGACTCTTTCTCTCCTGCCCTCTTGTTTTTTGAAGACAGGGTTACTCTGTGTAGCCCCAACTGTTCCAGAAATCACTATGTAGACCAGGCTGGCCTTGAACCCAGAGATCCACCTTGCCTCTGCCTCCCAAGTGTTCATATTAAAGACATGTGCCACCAGACCTGGCTCCATTATTCTATTTCAGATCTGTTCTTTCATTATTTTCTCAAGTATACAATAGGCATTGATATGCCATCATGCACATTCATATGGAAACTTGTATTTTTTTTTCTCTCTAAAAACAGCCAGTTCCAGTGAGACTGAAGCAAGCTGAATCAGAGGAAGCAGTTCCTAAGGAAGAAGAAAAAGTGTCTGCAGATGACTACAATGAAATTGCTCATTATAAATAAACAAATAATTAAAAAAATCATGCTCTTTCCAAGCACATAATTTAAAAAAAAATCACGTCAAAAAAATGTGAAATAGAGGCCGGACAGTGGTAGTGCATGACTTTAATACCGGCATGTGGGAGGCAGAGGCAGGCAGATTTCTGAGTTCGAGGTTAGCCTGGTCTACAGAGTGAGTTCCAGGACAGCCAGGGCTACACAAAGAAACCCTGTCTGAAAAAACAAAAACAAAAAAAAGGTGAAATATCAGGACACAGGGCAGGAGTCTCAGAAGTTTGCCTCAGACACACGGAGAAATGGAGGCCAAGCGGGGCACCCGGTTTGCAACGCCCTGTTTTCAATCCAGAGTTCTGCACATCTAACAAGAGCGTTAAATAGAAGGAAGACTCATAAAGGAATCTCATTATCTTGGGGTGCTTCCCTTCTTGTAACCCAGGCATTGACAGGAAATGCACAAGGTGCCTCTCAGGTGCCTCCAAGAGGTTGTCACCAGGAAATCAGCCTTGCAAAATGAGAAACTTTCTCATGCCTGCCAAAGGCCCTGCTCGCCCCTGCGGTGTCTTCTGCCCCCTCGCGACCGGAACGCGGTACTGCAGCCGCTCGGAGCTCCTTTAGGTCTTGTTCTGGGGATGTGATCCTGCTTCTTCAGGGAGGAAAGCTGAATGGCGCCCCCTGGCGCGGCGCAAGGCTGAACACACTGATTCCTCCGTGCTCCCAGCTGGTCATCCCTGGTCCTCTGAATGGGGAAACTCCAAGACTGCACACTCATTCTTCAGCCTGAAACTGAAGGGGAGAGAGACGGGACAGGGGGAGAGGCCTGGGGGCGAGGACAGAGGGGTCTCCGTTGAGGAAGCTAAATTGGGGTTCCTCCTATGGCAAATCTGATACCCTCGGGGGCCAGCCTGGAAGGAAAGGCCATTCAAATTGCACCACCTGCCCCTTCGTCTTGTTCTTCTGTCTCCATATTCCCGTCTCTCCACCTCCCATGTCTGCAGGTAAACTGGGCGATTCTGAAATGGGCTCTGGGTTCCCTCCCGGAAGGAGACAGAGTAGTGGTCCTAGCGATCAGTCGTCTGCTCTGTGATGTCCATGTAGCCAGACGAGCTCAGAGGAGCAGGTGAGGGCATCTAGGGAAAAGGGGAATGTGTCATGTGGGAACTGGGTCCCCATGGCAACTGGACCCCCACCCTGTGGCATCTGTGAGGTCACCCTGCCTCTCCCAGCTGGAGGAATGGATGGAGGCCAGACATGGAGGCCTCTCCCTGGGTCAGAGTCGGCCTTCTCAGGACTCTGCTGCGGGTTGGGAGGCTCTCTGCACTGGTAAGCACAGTCTGGACAGAGGAGCGGAGAGAGGCAGCCATTCCCAGCCACCAAGGGATAAACAGCAAAGCCCTGAAAGCCCCGTGTCCAGAGTACTGTGGAAACCATTCTCCCCTCTCCTCCTCCCCCTCCTTTCTCTCCTCTCTTCATTGTGTGGTGTGGTGTTGTGTGGTGTGCATGTGCCTGTGCGTGTGTGCATGTGCTTGTGCGTGTGTGCGTGTGTGCGTGTGCGCGTGTGCGCGTGTGCGCGTGTGTGCGTGTGTGCGTGTGTGCGTGTGTGCGTGTGTGTGTGTGTGTGTGTGTGTGTGTGTGTGTTCTCTCCTTCCACCATGCGTGTCCTGGGGACTGAACTCAGGTAGCAAGCTTGGCAGACGGTGCCTTTACCTGCTGAGCCATCTCATTGGCCTACACTCTCTTTCCTTCCGCTCCCCCTCCTCCCTCCCCTGCCTCCTCTCTTTCATTCTCTCCCTTCTTCTTTCTAGTGTGCATGGCTGTGGGTGTGGGTGTGATCTATGCACATATGTGCAAATGCATGTGTGTGCACATGGAAGCCAGAGGAGAACCTCTCCCTCCCTGCCTCCCCCCTCTCTCTCCCTCCCTCTCTCCTTCCCTCTCTCCCTCTCTCTCTCCCTTATTTCTTTGATCCTTGGAACTTGGTGCTGATACATTTGTTCCTTAATTTTATTTTTTCCAGCAGTGTGCCCTGAGCCATGGGTGCCCTGGGCCATGGGTGCCCTGGGCCATGTGTGCACTGCTTATTATGTAGGCACCGAACTCGCTGATCCTCATGCTTCAGCAGCAAGTGCTCTATTCTCCTCTTCCTTCTCTTCCTTCTCTTCTTCCTCCTCCTCCTCCTCCTCCTCCTCCTCCTCCTCCTCCTCCTCCTCCACTTCTACCTCCTTGCCTCCCCTGCTGTCTCACTATGTGGTCCAGGATGGCCTCACTCACCATGTAGCCCAGGCTAATTCCAAAACTCACTGTATAGCTCAGGCTAGCCTTGAACTCCTGACCTCTGCTCAAAAGTAGCCACGTGCCCCATGCCTGGTTTCCCATCCTAGTCCTTCAGAATCCACAGTTCCAAGACCTCGATGCTCCCATGGATATAAGGCATTAGAGGGGGTCAGTCCTGGATGATCTTCGTGTCACCTGAGGGCTGGAGGCTTTCACATTCAACCAGAGAGGCATGCTCTTCATTGAGGAATTCTCCATTACAGCCCCCCTCCCCTGTTAATCCCACTTCCTGGGGAACAGAAGACAGCCTTGAGCGACCTGCCACTCAGATGAGAGACCTGGGAATCTTCAGTCTCTCCTCCTACACTTCCCACAGTAGGTCTCCCATTAAATCGGCCACCCTCTCCCATGTCTGCACATCTCTCTGTCCCTGATGATACCTTTATGCCCAGCTTCCCTCACGCCAAGGGCAACCAGGATTCTAGGCAAGCCCAGGTATTTGGGAGAAATCAGCCAGCCCCGTGTTTGAATTTCACAGTTAATCAGAGGCGAGTTCAACTCTACCTATTAGTGTTTAATTGTTATTAACCCTGATTCCTGTGTGTGATGTGTGGTGGGTGTTTGCTTGCCATAGCACCTATGTGGACGTCAGAGGACGATTTGGGGAGTTGCTTCTCTCCTCTCCCCTTTCCATGGGCTCTGGGATCATAATGAGGTCACCAGGTTAGTGGGGAAGAGCTTGGACCACTGAGCATTCCCTCTTCATTGTTTGGTTCCACGTAGATTAGGTTAGTTTTGAACTTCCTGTATAGCCAGAGGTCCCTGAACAGCAGATCCTTCTGCTCCTGCCTCCAAACTGCTGAGATGATGGGCTCGCTCCACCTCTCTTGGTTTTCTGAGGAGCTGGGGCTTGAACCCAGGGTTAGTGCACGTTAGTCAAGCACGCCACAGCCGGGTTCCATCCCCACGCTTAAATGTCACTGTGAGGGGGCTGGAGACATGGCTCAGCAGATAAGAGCACTGACTGCTCTTTCAGAGGTCCTGAGTTCAATTTCCAGCAACCACAAGGTGGCTCACAACCACCTGTACTCAGTTCTGAACTGTGACAGCATGCTCACATAGAGTAAAAAAAAAAAAGAAAAGAAAAGAAAAGAAAGAAAGAAACTTGGGAGGTAGAGGCAGGCATATCTCTGAGTTCAAGGCCTACCTGATCGAGTTCTGGGACAGCCGGGTCTACACAGAAGGGTCAGGGGAGATGGCAGGGCATGATGCCACAGGCCTTTAACCGCAGCTCTCCAGAGGTAAAGGCAAGAGGATCTCTGTGAGTTCAAGGCCAGCCTTGTCTACACAGCAATCTCCAGGACAGTCAGGACTACCTTGAGAGACGCTGTCTCAAAACAAAATGAATAAATGAAGAACAAATGAATGAATGAATGAATGAGAGACTATTCTTGTGGATCTCAAGGAAACTGAGACTGAGCTCTCAATGTCTGGGCAGCCCCATCTCTAAAGCACCGGGTGGCTCAGCCCCCTTCCACTGGGAGGGGCTGAGTTGTAGAGCAAGTGCCCAACTAGCAAGCACCAGCCCAGTCCCTCTGAGAGCCCCAGGGACACCCCTGCCCCAGACAACAGTGCATGAGGGGAGGGCCTCTCTCTGCTATGGATTCCTTTATCTGTAGTCAGAGGAGACCACATTGTGACTTTATGTTGTAGCTGTTTCTCTGTAACTGACAAGTCTCTTCCTCAGGCTCTAAAGTGTTAAACTATGATGGGGATCCAAGGAGAGGAAAACACTTGCGTGCAGGCTGTCAGGAGACTCCCTGGATGCTGCTGCCATGATCAGCAGTGTTCTGGTGGGATTCCCGTGGATGCAGCTCCCTGAGTCTCCTAGGAACCTGCGACCCCAGTGAAGTCACTGGTCCCCTAACCCAGACTTGGATGGAGTCATTCCATGGGCTACAGTTACCATCTAGATCCGGGGTGACTGACTAGGAGCAGAGTTAAAGGAACAGAGCTGGGCAAGGGGATGTTAAAGTCAGAGCAGCTGCTGGTTGGGGGATGGGCAAGCAGGGACTGAGCCAGTGTGGTGCCAGCCCGGCCCGCTCTAAAACACTCCCAAGGTCTTCATGTCACCGAGCTCAACTCTGAAGTTACTGATAGTCTGTGGCCCTGGCACTTGTGCTGCTGCTCTGGAGAAGATAAACCTGGGTATTGATAACCACCTTCCTGGCTGCCAGTCCCTGTGGCAGGATAGTAACCTTGTAAGTCAGCCACGGAGAGCTGTAGCCCTGCTGAGTTCAATGAGATGATGAGGATGGGGTGGTGGTGGTGGTGATGGTGTGTGTGTGTGTGTGTGTGTGTGTGTGTGTGTAGGACAAGGTTCATGTCCATCAGTTTCCCACTGTCTTCTGAGGTTGGATCTCCTTAGCACTGGTCAGTGTGGCCTGCCTGGCCAACCAATGGCGGCAGGACCAGGCTGTGTGTTCCCTAAAGAGCTGGGATCACAGAGGTGTGAGCCCGGGCCGGGTCGGGGTTTTACACCTGCAATGGCCTGTGAGCTCAGGACCTCATGCTGCAGCAATGGCTCCCCCACCATCCCCTCAGACGCACACTGACCTGGAGTTGCACTAGCCTGATGGGCTTTGGCAGAAACTCTTCTCATCCCTCCCCTCTACATAATGCTTGTCTGCAAAGTGCTTCCTGAGGTGCTGGTCTGAGAGGCTGTGCTGTATTGCTCTCCCTTTCCCCAGAGGTTTCCCGCTGGGGGTGCTCTGGAGCAGGGAAGGTTAGGGTGTGCAAAGATGGCCGCCCTGGGTGTTCCTCCTGTATGTGGGTGACCCCTGTGACCTCGGGTGGTGGGGCTTGTTCCTCTTCCCACTGCTGGGACAAAATGCCTGACAGAGGCTGCTTGAAGAGGGTAGCAAGAGTTCAGTGTGATTCATAATGGAGGACAGGACAGTGACAGCCTGGGAACAGGGGGGCGAGGCCTCTGGTGACACTCCCTCTGCAGTCAGGAGGCAGAGGGGGATGGGCGCTGGGGCTCAGTTGGCTTCTCTGATTTTCTTTTGTGGTGGTGGGGGTGGGGTTGGGGTTTGGGGTCAGATGGGGCAGAGAGGTGGTGGTCAGGGCAAAGATGGAGGGGCAGAGCAGAGGGTGGAGGAGGAGGAGTGAGGGCGAAGATGGAGGGGTGGAGGAGAGGGTGGAGGAGCTAGAGTCTAGGGGCGAGGGCAGAGGGGCAGAGGGTGGCTGGGGTGTGGCACAGAGGGCAGGATTGAGGCGGGGTTTCACTGGGTGGCACTGGTTGATGTGAACTCATTCTGTGGACCACACTGGCTGTGAGCTCACAGAGATCCCCCTGCCTCTTCCTCCTGTATTTCCAGTATCTTGATCCCATGGAGGAGATGGGTGAGGTCCAGCCTCTGGCAGGGGCTAAGAGAGGGATTCATGAGCACTGGCTGTGCAGAGAATGGACTCTTCTTTGAGAAGTGGGGGAAGGGCGGCCTGTGGGTATTCCCTGGATGTGGGAGGGCCTCTGGGTCTGTGCAGAAGCTCACCTCCCAGGCAGCAGGGCTGAGAGCTTTGAGAGCCTGCTCAGAGGGGACCCCAGGAGTCACACTGCTGTGGAGCCCTTGACTCCTGGCTGGTGCTGAGGACCTGGACATTATCCTTTGTCCTAATGTTTCCTTCTCCTTTCTTCATGATGGGGACTTCCTATGGAATCCCAGGCTGTTCTGGAGATGACGTCACCCTGGGGCTGCAGTGACAAGTGACAACCAGCCATGCTCACTCTCAGGGGGTTTGGTTTTAGTTTTTAAGACAGGCTCTCCTGCTGGCCGAGAACTAGTTTTGTTGAGGACGACCTTGACCTTCTCCTTCTCCTGCCTCTGGAGTGCAGGCAGGACAGGTGTGATCCACCTTGGGACATGGATGTGGGTAATGAGGTGCTGGACGGGGACTGGGGAGGGGGGGCCCAGCCAATTTCACATTAGGTTAATAACTCTACCAATTGAGTTACATCCAACATCTCCACGGGTCTCTTGGATAGCTGAGCCTGGTACTCAGGCTAAGGTCATCCTGGGACAGATGGAGGGGTGGAGCATGACTGTGCTCTTAATGTCAGGAGCCAGCGGGCCTGTGCCCAGTGGATGGAAAAGGCCGGGGAGGGCTCAGGAGATAGGGCAAGGACCCCATGACTGCTGAGTAGGTCAGGAAGTGCAGCTCCTCAAGTCCTGGAGACAAACTGATCATCAGTATGTAAAAACAACAATGTTTGAAAGACAGAATAGAAGGCTAAGGGCTCCACAGGTTGTAGAGACTCCATCAAGAGAACAAAGAACCTGAACCTTTATCCATGGTCTCTGAGCATGCTCAGAATGTGGGCAAGGGTTCTGCAGCTTTTGGAAGGAGCACCAGACTGCAATACCCATGGACCAGCACTGAGAGATCTCCTTCCTGATGCTCTCTGGAGATGGCTCCACCAACCTGTCACATTGTGGAGGTGATACTGAATGTGGGGTGCAGAGTGATGGCCCCTGGTGGCCTCCTTCTCCTCAATGCCGCTGCCCTGTGAGAACAGACTTTCACTGTGTGAACAGTGAGATTCAGGTCAATTTGTTTAGTAAAGACTATCAGCTCTGTTATCTGCAGCAATCCCTTCTCTATTTTCAACTGTATGTGTAAGTCTATATGGTGGTTTGAATAGAATTGACCTCCCCAAGTGCTCATGCGTTTGAATGCTTAGTCACCAGGGAGTGGAACTCTTTGGAAGAATCAGAGGATCAGGAGGTGTGGCCTTGTTGGATGAAGTGTTCACTGGGGGATGGGCTTTGTAGTTTCAAATGCCCAAGCCAGGCCCAGGCTCTCTCTCCTCCTGGAGATCAGGATGTGGCTCTCAGTTGCTACTCTGGCTTTATGCCCCCACCATGATGATAATGGACTAAGTCTCTGAAACTGTAAGGCAGTCCTGATTACATGCAGTCCTTCAAAAGAGTTCCTTGGTCATAGTGTTTCCTCACAACAATAGAAGGGTGATTAAGACACTGTATGTCTGTATTTGTGTGTTTGTGTATACATGGTTGTCCAGGCATGTAAGCATGTGTGTATGCACACTCTTGTGGACTCCAGAGATCAACTTGTTTCTCTTCCGGTTCCAGTCATCTGGTTTTCTTTTTCTTTTTCAGGCAGGGCCTCATTGCATAGAACTGGCCCTGGCCCACCTGGAACTTGCTATGTCGCCCTCCAGTGTGTGTGATTGAATGGGGATGGCTCCTCAGGGCTGAGACTTAGTTCCCGATTGGTGGAACTGCTTGGAAGGGTTAGGGGGTGTGGCCTTGTTGGAGAAGATGTGACCCTCCCGTGGGCTTTCTGCTCTGAGTGGACTGGCACCATTTGCACTGTGCTCTGTCTGCTTCTCCCTCGCTGACCAAGGCGTGAGGTCCCGGCTGTTCCTGCTGCCATGCCTTTGCCCTGAAACCATCATGAACTCTAACCTCTGAAGCTGTAAGCCCAGTTAAAGTCTTTCTTGTACAAGGTGCCTTTGGACATGGTGTTTCTTTGCTCAACTTGAGACCCGGTCCATGGGCAACACCAATTCCTGACACTAGTAATGATACTCTGTTATGCTTGCAGACAGGAGGCTAGCATAACTGTCCTCTGAGAGGCTCCACCCAGCAGCTAAACAAAACAGATGCAGAGACCCACAGCTAGACATTAGATGGAGCTCAGGGAGTCCTGCGGAAGGGCTGGGAGAAGGATTGAGGGACCGGAAGGGGACAGGGACACCACAAGATCAACAGCCAACGAGCCAGGACTCTTGGGGTTCCTAGAGACTGGACCACCAACCAAGAAGCCTACATGGGCTGGGCCTAGGTGCCCTGCACATGTGGAACAGATGTGCAGCTTGCTCTTCCTGTGGGTCCCCAACAGCTGGAATGGGAGCTTACGCTGACTCTGTTCCCAGCCTGTGGAGGATATCCTTTTTTTTTTTTCCGAGCCAGGGTTTCTCTGTGTAGCCCTGGCTGTCCTGGAACTCACTCTGTAGACCAGACTGGCCTTGAACTCAGAAATCTGCCTGCCTCTGCCTCCCAAGTGTTGGGATTACAGGCGTGCACCACGACGCCTGGCTCTGTTCCCTGCCTGTGGATCCTGCTCCCCTGACTGGGCTGCCTTGTCTGGCCTCAGTGGGAAAGGACGGACCTAGTCTTATGACTTGAAGAGGTCAAGTGGGTGGGTGCCCAGGGGAACCTCCCCCTCCCCATAGGTGATGGGGAAGGGGGCATGGGAGGAGCCACGTGAGGAGGGGCTGTGAGGAGGATGTCAAATGAATAAATACATTGGGATGGAGAGGGAATAAATAAATTAATGGGGGTGGGGACACCTAGGCTGTCCTTGAACTCAAAGCCTTTGCTTGTCGCTGCATCCTGAGGTCTGGGATCCTTCCCAGTGCTGGTCAGGGGTGGCACCCATCTTTGACCCCAGCATTTGGGAAGCAGAGACAGGAGGATCTGTGAGTTTGGTCTACAATGTCATTTCCATGATTGCCAGGGCTACACGGATAAAAATAAAAAATTCAGTCTCTAAACACAAAACAATGGGAGTAGTTCCCTTTTCTCAAAAGGTGAGGGACCATTAAGAAGGACAGAGAGCACTGCAACGAGAATTTGTCCTATCAGGAAACCTCCCTGCTGAACCTTTACGTTCCTCCCATTGGCTAGAGAGTGGTATCATGGCCAACCATGCCCAGACAGTTCCTGGCAGGGAGTCAAGAAGGAAGCTAGGGCCAGACTCTGCTGTTTCTGTTGCCTGGTACCCTACTTAGACCAAAAAACAAGAGCAGAAAGGAGCTTTCCTCCCACTTAAATTATGTTTTAATTAAAAAATTTTAAATGTCTGAGTGAGTGGATATGGTATCTGTGTGTGACTGTGGGTACCCATGTACAGAGAAAAGGGGATTTCTTAGTATTAGATGGAAACTCTTGCTCAGAATTGCGGTTTGAAGGTGACTTTGCTGGGTCTGGGTTCAGAAGTCCACGACCAGTTAGGTGTATAGATCGGAGCACCTAACGTCAATTCCCAGGACCCCATAAAAATGTTGGACAGGGTGGTGTTTGCGGGTAAAGCCAAGGCGGTGAGGTGGAGCCATGAGGCACTTCTGGGCTCCCGAGCCAGCTGGTCCAGCCTCACTGGCGAGCTCCAGGCTAACGTGATCCCCAACACGCAGGCACACACATGTACTTGCATGTACACATAACATGCACACACATTTAAGAAGCCTGCTCAGGTGCACAAACACACATTATAACAAGAAAGAAAAAGAAACATGGGGATCTAGTCAGGGGAAGCATCAGGAATGGATGCTCCTCCCTCTGCCCCGCCCTCTGCCAGAGCCTCCTGGAAGCTCAGTCTGTTTCACCAGATAGAGTCCTGTGCCAACTGCTGTGGTCACACTTGCTGGAGCTCGACATTTGACTACCTAGATCATCGTTGGTGACAGGGGCATCTCATCCTTGCTCTGTGCCGCTGTGCATCACAGGGGATGGGCTGGCCCCCGATCTTCTAACATTCCACCCTCGGCTCTCGGAATCCTGCATCTCTTGAGCTGGACCCCTGACTCTCTTCCTGGTCCTGCCCTCAGAAGACTCTGAGCCATGGTCCCTGTAAGACAAGTGGTCATCAACTTCCTCATGACAGTGGTGAGTTTGGTGTGTGCCAGTGTGAGCTGCGCGCTGCCTGCTTGGAGGGTGACATTTCCAGATGAAGAGACTGACCCAGATGCCAGAATTTGGGAGGGTCTGTGGGAAATCTGCCAACTTGAGGGAACCGGGGAGATGGGGTGTATAGGATATAACAGCCGGATAACAGTAGCACAGGACCTGAAAGTGTCTCGGGTCTGCATGGTCATCTACATCATTGGAGCCTCGCTGCGGTTGCTGCTGTGCCCGTGCTGGTGGCTCTGCTTTGACAGATTGCAGAGTACAACTGAAGCCAAGGTCTGGACGGTAGTCGGTGTGATATTTCTTAGTGTCAGCCTTTTGGTGATGATACCCCTGTCCTGGGTAACACACAACGTCATCCATGGCTTCTTTAACCCATTGTGGGGCCAAAAAGCAGAGATGGGTACTGCACTCTACCTGGCCTGGACCAGCTCCCTGCTGCTGCTGTTGGGAAGCGTCCTGCTCCTCATCAACATCCCATCATGCTATCACTTCCTCCGTAACAGACTTTCAGGACCCAATATCGATGCCCCAGGTAAGCAACCCTCTACCATTTGAGTTGCTTATTTTCATACTGACCTCAGATCATCCTATGACCCTACTCTGAAGATGTTTCATTGTCAATACGCTCACTCCTGGAGTGGGAGAGCTTCCTCAGGAGGCCTCTCTCCAGGTTATAGAGTCATTGACCTGGAGGGAGAACAGACAGGTCTACGGAGCCGCCCAAGAGCTGTGCAGCGGACTCTGTGGGTGCAGCCTGCTGAGCGGGCACCATGCTGCGGTGGGCTTCTTGGTGACGAAGCTGCCCAAGTCACCTAGGAACCTCTAAGGGGTCATAGTTCCCCCAAACTGGACGTGGATAGAGATGGTTCTTTTGTCTGTGGTTGCTATCTCAATTTGGGGTGACTGGAAATAGAGAAAAAGGGAAATTGAGATCCCAAACAGTAATGCCTGGGCTTCCTGGTTGTTGGGAAATGGACAAGAAGAGACTGAGCTAGCCTCGTGTCATCCTGGCCCACTGTGACACCTTCCTGAGGGTCTTGTCACCAGGGTCAACTCTGAAGTTACTGATAGCCCTTTGTCCTGGCACCTCTGCCACTGGCTTGCGGAAGATAATCACTGATATTGATAACCAGCTGCTCCTGGCTGGTCGTACTAGGGCCGCACACATGCCAGCCCACAGGAGACTGCAGCCCAGCTCCATATGTCATGTATGTGTCTTATATGTATGTGTGCTTGTCCACGCGTGTGATGGGAACAAACACGGGTGGAGGCCAGAGTGAGATGTCTTTCTCATCCTTTCTCTGCCTGATCTTTGAGATAGATTCACTCACTGAATCTTGACCTCGTGGAATCTTCTAGACCTGTTGGTCTTTCTCAAAGCTCCAGGGATCATCTTGTCTGTGCTCCCTCAGTGCTGGGGTCACAGGTGTGTGCCTCCACACGTGGACGCTCACGTGGGTGTTGGGCTCTGATCTAAGGTCCCCATGCTTAAAACCTTCCTTCAGAAGTTCTGAGCTGTGTGGTGAGGAGGGGGAGGAGGGAGGGGAAGATCAGGAGGGTTGTATGTGAAGAAGGGTAGGACTGGGTGCTCCTCATGTGGCTTGATGCCTCCTGTGAACCCAGGTGTCTTTCTCCTACTTTGCTCTGAGCAGACACCTGACACAAGGTACATTAAGGAAGGGCTTATTGTGTGTGTTTGTGTGTGTGTGTGTGTGTGTGTGTGTGTGTCCCATGCCTTTAGCATCAGCACTAGGGAGACAGAAGCAGACAGCTCTCCATGTTCAAGGTCAGCCTGGTCTATAGAGGCCAGGACAGTCAGGACCACAAAGAGAAACTCTGTGTTAGAGGAAGGAGGAGGAGGAGCAGGAGGAAGAGGAGGAGGACGGAAGCAGAAGATCTGACATGTGGACAGGGACTGAAGTTTCTGCTCTGCCCTTCCCTCTGCCATAATCACATAGAACATCAGATCCCTGGATCCCTGTGTCAGCTGCTGTGACCACACTTGCTAACTCACGCATTCCACAGATACTGGTGTTAGTGGAGTCTCTGACTAGCTTTGATCCCACAGGGAAGGCTTTCTCAGCGTCCGTCTAAAGGGCACCATCAGATCTTAGAATCTAGCCCAGAGGTGGTCTCCTAGCGACCTTCCCCCCACTAATCCTCAGTTTCCCTGTCCGGATTCCAAGGGACTCTGAGCCATGGCTCCCCTGGAACTGGAGCCAGTCACCTCTCTCTGGACACACTGGGGTGGCCAAGGCTCCTGTGAGCTGTGAGCTGCCCACGTGGTGAGAGATGAAACATTTGGAAGTGGATACGGCTGTAGCGGTCCATGTGTGGGAGCCGTGGTGGTTGGAACATGCTTGGCCCAGGGAGTGGTACTATCAGGAGGTGTGGGTTTGTCCGAGTAGATGTGTCCTTCTTAGGGAAGTGTGCCACTGTGGGGGTGGGCTTTGAAGTTCCACCCACTGTGGAAGAGACAGTCTAGTCTGTTCCTGGCCTCCTTTGAATGAAGATGGAGGACTCTCAGCTCCTCTAGCGCCATGTCTGCCCGCACGCTGTCATGGTTCCTGCCATGATGATAGAGGACTGAACCCACGAACCTGTAAGGCAGCCCCAGTTAAGTGTTGTCCTTCTAAGAGCTGCCTTGGTCATGGTGTCTCCTCACAGCAGTGGAAACCCCAACTAAGACAGAGGCCTGACTCTACATGGGCTGGGCCAGTTCAGTCCCCCTGCTGCTGGGAGGGCCCTGCTCTCTGCAAATGCCCACCTTGCACTGGCTCTGCGATGGCTTTTCTGATGTGGTTGGCGACTGAGGAGAGACAGTAAGGCATGAGGTGGCCTCTCTACCTTTTGCATTTCTTTACCTCACACTCTCTTAAGAGTCCATTCTGAGCCAGGCGATGGTGGTACATGCCTTTAATCCCAGCACTTGGGAGGTAAAGGCAGGAGGATTTCTGATTTTGAGGCCAGCCTGGTCTACAGAGTGAGTTCCAGGACAGCCAGCGCTACACAGAGAAACACTGTCTGGAGACTGGGGTGGGGGGTGGGGGGGTAGTCCATTCTGTAGTTGTTCCCTTAGGACACAAACCCTCTCTGGGAGACGTGGGAAACTTACCAGGCTCGAGAGGCTCCTCCCCAGGTTCCAGATGTGGTCAGCCATTGCTGAGGCGGGGAGTGGAGACGCTTGCAGGGAGCTTTCAAGGGTTTCTCTGTATAGCCCTGGCTGTCCTGGATCTCACTCTGTAGACCAGGCTGGCTTCAAACTCAGAAATCTGCCTGCCTCTGCATTCCAAGTGCTGGGATTAAAGGCATCCGCCAGCACCAACGCCCGGCCGAGATTGCACTTTAATGGACGCTACTTGGACATGCGTATCCCTAGCCCTTTATTAAATGTTAATGTCACTTTGGGAACCTGGGCTGTCACTGGATGTCTCCGTCTGTTCTTCAAATGTGGCGGCATTTAATAGATGCTTATATTTTTTATTTTATTTTATTTTTATTTTATTTTATATTTCATTTCATTTCATTTCATTTCATTTCATTTCATATTTATAATACAGGGTTTCTCTGTGCAGCCCTGACTGTCCTGGAACTCACTCTGTAGACCAGGCTGGCCTCGAACTCAGAAATCCACCTGCCTATGCCTCCCAAGTGCTGGGAGTAAAGGTGTGCGCCACCACCACCCGGCTTGTTTGTTTGTTTGTTTTGGTTAACCTCTCTCTTTTTATGAACCCAACATTCGGTGCCGAAACCCGGGAACAACAGACACTATGGCCATGACAGCACTTATAAAGGAAAACAGTTAACTGGGCTGGCTCACAGTTTCAGAGGTTCCGTCCGTTATCGTCATGGTGGGAAACAGGGCAGCATGCGGGCAGACATGGCTCTGGAGGAGGAGCTGAGAGTTCTGCATCTTGAAGTGAAGGCAGCCAGAGGGAGAACTGTCTCCCACAGGCGGCCAGCAGGAGGCTCCCTTCCCCCTGGGAGAGCTCCAGCAGAGGAGACTTCAGAGCCCGCCCCCACAGTGACGCACTTCCTCCAGCAAGGCCACGCCCCCTAAGAGTGCCACTGTCTGCTCTAAGCATTCACGCACAGGAATGGGAGCCGTTTCTATCCAAACCACCACACACATGTTTTAAACCTAAGAGTTAAGAGGACAGAGAGGATCTTGGGAAGAAACCAAGATACAGCAGTGAGCATGCGCGTGTACGCGCTTCCCGAAGGGTCCGCCTAGGTTTCTTCATAGTAGACAGGGAGATACCTACGCTGTTCTGGTCACGCAGACAATACAGCTTCCAGGTGCTCAGACATGTCCCTCCTCTCTTCAGTCTCTGGGACTATAGGATGGCTCTGGAGGGGCCTCGAGTTGGAAAGCAATCTGAGAAAACGGCTGTGAACGCAGAAGGAAGTGGTCAGGACGCACAGCTTTTGTTGTAAATGGAATCTCTGGTAAGATTCTTCAAAAACCGCAGATTTATGTGGAAAAGAAGAAAGGCCTTAAAGGCAGAATTAACTGTATGGAAATTCTAGATGCTCAGCTGGTGAATGGTTTCTTTCCCTTTCCCTATAATTCTCACTTTAAAAATAATTTTTTTCAGACAGGTGGTGGTGGCACATGCCTTTAATCTCAGCACTTGGGAGGCAGAGGCAGGCAGATTTCTCAGTTCGAGGCCAGCCTGGTCTAGAAAGTGAGTTCCAGGACAGCCAGGCCTACACAGAGAAACCCTGTTTCAAAAAAAATATAACAACAACAATAATAATAGTAACAACAATAATATTAATGATAATGATAATAATTTTTCATTTATCTAGTGTATAATTTAAAAATCACAACTATGAAATTCCATGTTACTTTTTTTTCTTGTTTTTTTTTTTTGTTTGTTTGTTTTTGTTTTTTAGAGACAGGGTTTCTCTGTGTAGCCCTGGCTGTCCTGGAACTCACTCTGTAGACCAGGCTGGTCTCGAACTCAGAAATCCACCTGCCTCTGCCTCCCAAGTGCTGGGACTACAGGTGTGTGCCACCACGCCCGGCTCATGTTACATTTTAAAATGCTTAGAGTGTATTTATTTCGACGTGTACTGTGTGCAGGCCATAGGGATGGGTTCTCCCCTTCCACTGAAGTGTGCCCTAGGGATCAAACTCACAACATCAGGCTTGGTGGCAAGCTTCCTGATCACTGAGCCATCTCACCAGCCCAAACAGGACAAAGGCTGGCCTAGAACTTGTGATCTTGCTTCTGCCTCTTTAGCATAGCCCGCGAGTTTACCTCATGCACCATGTCTGGCTTCAAATTCTTTTGTTTGAACTCCTTATCCTGTCTCCATCTCTGGAGTGTGTGCAGGAATTACAAGCATGTGCCATTGTGTCCAGTTTATACAGGGCTGAGGACCAAGCCCGAAGCTGTGTGCAGGCCGGGCAGTCATATTAACAACTGAGCCACATCCCTGACCTAAATTTTAACCCTTATTCATCCTGTCTCTCTCTTCCCCCATGTGTCTGTCGGTCTCTTTCTCCTTCTCTCTTCCTCTCTCACATTTCTCCCTTCAACCCTTCAACCCTTCAACCCTTCAACCCTTCAACCTTTCCCTTCCCTTCACTACCCTTCCCTTCCCTTCCCTTCCGTTCCCTTCCCTTCTCTTCCCTTCGCTCTACTGGGTCCTACACTGAGGGCCTTTCATGTTGATGCCAGCTCTAGTACTGGGTCACTGGAAGAGAAGCTGGACATAGATGGGGGGGGCAGCAGAAAAAAGAACAGGACCAGGACAACAGTTGCTGTTCTAGATGCAAAGTTTATTTGGTGAACAGAACATTTAAGGGTTATCGAGTGAGTCACTTCCTTGCAAGATCGAGAATGGGCTCCAGGAGTGTTGGCTCCACACTGCTCAGTGGGTAGCCTGCTTGATCAGGAAACTGTAGGTCTGACAGATCCAAGGACTTCAGTGCTCCGCCCGAGGATAGCTCAGGTGTTGGCTATCCATGGCTCCCAGGTAATAAACTGGAGGCTGTATTGTTCTTTGGAGAACAAAGGGCCAGAACTTACTTCAAGGGAAAACCAGCCCCCTACACTCAAAGGCTGGGCGAGAACACACTTGCATATGCTAGGCAGGTGCTCTACCACTAAGCTACACCCCAGCCATCTTTGAAAAAACATTTGATGGGAGGCCAAGTGAGAATCCTTAGTGGGTAAGGCATTTGCCTGGAAAGCCTGGTGGTTTGGGTTAGATCCCTGGAACTGTATAAAGAAGGAAGAGCAAAGTCAGCCTCCTCTGGCCTCTGTGCAGTCTCTTTCCTCCCTCAGAAATGTGCCCTGGTGGTTTGAAGGAGAATGGTGCCCACAGGCCAACAGGCCTCCATGTCTGGTCCCCAGTTAGTGGAACTGTTTGGGAAGGATTAGGAGGCGTGGCCTTGCTGGAGTCGGTGGATCACTTGGGGTGGACTCTGAAGGTTCAAAGGCCTGTGCCAGGCCCGGGGTAGCTCTCTGCCCGCTGCCTGCAGCTCAGGAGGCAAGCTCTCAGGGGTAGCGCTAGCCCCATGCCTGCCTCCCACTCACCGTGCTCCCTGCTATGCAGGTTACACACTAATCCTCTGAAACTATAAACAATCTCATTAAAGCGCTCTGGCATAAGCTTTGGCCATGACATCTCTCCCAGCAATAGGACAGTAACTATGACTCATATCATAATAAATTAAAATTTTCAAAATGATTCTGACAGGGTGTCCAGGGCAGCCCAGCCTGGCTGGGAACTCACCAGTCCCCTTGCCTCAGCCTCTGTGGCTGGCATCACAGGTGCACACCATCACATCAGCTAAGTCTTTACTATATTTACCATATACATTGCATGTCCAGAACAATATACAGAGTATTCCATAGTGACTTGGGGAACACATATAGATTTTCTATTGGCTATTTTATTTATTTACATTTCAAATTTCCCCGTTCCGGTTTCCCCTCAGCAAACCCCCCATACCCTCCACTCCCCTTTGCCTCTATGAGGTACTCTGTCCCTTACCGCCCCCCCCCATTTCCACCTCATGGCTCTAGCATCTCCTTATGCTAGGGTATCAAGCCTCCACAGGACCCAGGGCCTCCCCTCCCACTGATGTCAGATAAGGCCATGCTCTGCTTCAGATGTAGTGGGAGCCATGGGTCCCTCCATGTGTACTCTTTGGTTGATGTTTTAGTCCCTGGGAGCTCTGGGTGGTCGGTTAGTTGATGTTGTTTTTCCTATGGGGTTGCAATCCCCTTCAGCTCCTTCAGTCCTTCCCCTAACTCTTCCATTGGGGTCCCCGGACTCAGGAGGATGGTTGGCTGTGAGCATCTGCATCTGTATTGGTCAGGCTCTGGCAGAGCCTCTCAGGGACCAGCCATGCCAGGCTCCCGTCAGCAAGCACTTCTTGGCATCATCAGTACTGTCGGGATTTGGTGTGTGCAGGTAGGATGGATCTTTAGGTGGGGCAGTATCTGGATGGCCTTTCCTTCAGTCTCTGCTACATTTTTTTTTTGTCTCTGCATAACCAGGGATCGTGGGTGTGTCAGAACTCCTGCTGCTCAAGCTGTCTCTGAGTGTGATTGGGGTGGGGAGTGCTAGAGCACAGGGTCCTCTCCCCGGTGCAGGTGCAATCCAGAAGGATTGTGCCCCTGGCTGTGTGGGCATTCCTGTGTCTCCTGGGCCTCAGAAACATCGATTAACGCTGCCATGCTACAGAGAGCTCCATGGGGTCTCTCTGTTCTTACTTAACCTTGTTTTTCAACCCTTTCCTCGTCAACCCATACAGCCAACCTTGAGTCATCCCTCAAAGGAGTTTCCAGTTGTATTTATCCATCTCTTTACTGATGAGAAGACCTGTGTGCAGTTCTGCACTTATCTTTATTCATGAGTAAACATTTCCATAAGGGGTCCTTTTGTCAATGGGGGTTGTGAAGTAAGATCAGTAGAAATTAGAGCATGTAAATGGTAGGTTGAGTCTTCTGGCCCCCTCACTGTGGTATTCTAGGCAGGGGCTCTACCACTGAGCCACGCCCCCAGCCCCTCCCTGGGGGATTCTAGGCAGGGGCTCTGCTGCTGAGCCAACCATCCAGCTTTCAGTCTATCTCTAGTTGTATCTTCCCAGGTGTTCATGGGCAGCTCTGCACAATCATTTCCTGTGTGGATCTCTGAGGTCCCGCATGAATTCCCATTTGCCCCATAAAGTCACTGGTGCATGATGTGCCCACCCCTATCTCATTTTTGCTTTAAAAAAAAAAAGGTGGGGGGGATAGCATCTCAGTGTGTCTTTCCTCCTGATTACTAATGAGATTGGACTGGCTTCGCACAATCCTCATGGTTCTTTTAGTTCCCTTTGTTGTTAACTATATTTGCTTCCAGGCTTCAGCAGGTCCTTTAATTTACAAAAAAAATTAAGTCTCTCTCTCTCTCTCTCTCTCTCTCTCTCTCTCTCTCTCTCTCTCACTCTCTCCATCCCTCCCTCCCTCCTTTCCTCCCTTGCTTTCTTCCTTCATCTTTTTTTCCTGTGGTGTGGGTGTACACATGACAAGGGTCTAGCCTGTGGAGGTCAGAAGACATCTTGGGGCTGTAGTTTCTATTGTTCCACCATGTCGTTGAGGGTTGGTGTTGAGGAGATTAATCTCATCCTCTGAGCTTTTTCTTTTCTTTTCTTTTCTTTTCTTTTCTTTTCTTTTCCATGTTAGGAGTGTAATTTAGTCTAGCACATGTTCACCCTGTACTTTACCAACTCCACATTTCAGCTGATTCTCTCCTTGTAACGTGTGTGTCTCTGGTCCGCGGCCAAACTCAAGTCAATAGTCTTGACAGCAAGTGCTTTACCTATTGGCTTGGTACTTAACCACCTTCTTCTTCTTCTTCTTCTTCTTCTTCTTCTTCTTCTTCTTCTTCTTCTTCTTCTTCTTCTTCTTCTCCTTCTCCTTCTCCTTCTCCTTCTCCTTCTCCTTCTCTTTCTCCTCCTCCTCCTCCTCTTTCTCCTCCTCTTTCTCCTTCTCTCTGTTTCATTGTCTTTCTCTGTATCTCTGTTTCTGGTTCTTTGTCTCTTTCTATGACTCTTTCTCTCCTGCCCTCTTATTTTTTGAAGACAGGGTTACTCTGTGTAGCCCCAACTGTCCCAGAAATCACTATGTAGACCAGGCTGGCCTTGAACCCAGAGATCCACCTTGCCTCTGCCTCCCAAGTGTTCATATTAAAGACATGTCCCACCAGACCTGGCTCCATTATTCTATTTCAGATCTGTTCTTTCATTATTTTCTCAAGTATACAATAGGCATTGATATGCCATCATGCACATTCATATGGAAACTTGTTTTTTTTTCTCTCTAAAAACAGCCAGTTCCAGTGAGACTGAAGCAAGCTGAATCAGAGGAAGCAGTTCCTAAGGAAGAAGAAAAAGTGTCTGCAGACGACTACAATGAAATTGCTCATTATAAATAAACAAATAATTTAAAAAATCATGCTCTTTCCAAGCACATAATTTTTTTAAAAAATCACGTCAAAAAAATGTGAAATAGAGGCCGGACAGTGGTAGTGCATGACTTTAATACCGGCATGAGGGAGGCAGAGGCAGGCAGATTTCTGAGTTCGAGGTCAGCCTGGTTTACAGAGTGAGTTCCAGGACAGCCAGAGCTACACAAAGAAACCCTGTCTGAAAAAACAAAAACAAAAAAAGGTGAAATATCAGGACACGGGGCAGGAGTCTCAGAAGTTTGCCTCAGACACACGGAGGAATGGAGGCCAGGAGAGGCACATGGCCTGCAAAGCCCTGTTTTCAATCCAGAGTTCTGCACGTCTAACAAGAGCGTTAAATAGAAGGAAGACTCATAATGGAGTCTCATTATCTTGGGGTGTTTCCCTTCTTGTAACCCAGGCATTGACAGAAAATACACAAGGTGCCTCTCAGGTGCCTCAAAGAGGTTGTCACCAGGAAATCAGCCTTGCAAAATGAGAAACTTTCTCATGCCTGCTAAGCGCCCTGCTCGCCCCTGCGGTGTCTTCTGCCCCCTCGCGACCGGAACGCGGTACTGCAGCCGCTCGGAGCTCCTTTAGGTCTTGTTCTGGGGATGTGATCCTGCTTCTTCAGGGAGGAAAGCGGAATGGCTCCCCCTGGCGTGGTGCAAGGCTGCACACACTGATTCCTCCGTGCTCCCAGCTGGTCATCCCTGGTCCTCTGAATGGGGAAACTCCAAGACTGCACACTCGTTCTTTAGCCTGAAACTGAAGGGGAAAGAGACGGGACAGGGGGAGAGGCCTGGGGGCGAGGACAGAGGGGTCTCCGTTGAGGAAGCTAAACTGGGTTTCCTCCTATGGCAAATCTGATACCCTCGGGGCCAACCTGGAAGGAAAGGCCATTCAGACTGCACCGCCTCCCCCTTCATCTTGTTCTTCTGACTCCATATTCCCGTCTCTCCACCTCCCATGTCTGCAGGTAAACTGGGCGATTCTGAAATGGGCTCTGGGTTCCCTCCCGGGAGGAGACAGAGAATTGGTCCTAGTGATCAGTCGTCTGCTCTGTGATGACCATGTAGCCAGACGAGCTCAGAGGAGCAGGTGAGAGCATCTATGGAAAAGGGGAATGTGTCATGTGGCAACTGGGTCCCCATGGCAACTGGACCCCCACCCTGTGGCATCTGTGAGGTCCCCTGCCTCTCCCGGCTGGAGGAATGGATGGAGGCCAGACATGGAGGCCTCTCCCTGGGTCAGAGTCGGCCTTCTCAGGACTCTGCTGCGGGTTGGGAGGCTCTCTGCGCTGGTAAGCACGGTCTGGACAGGGGAGGAGAGAGTCAGCCATTCCCAGCCACCAAGGGATAAACAGCAAAGCCCTGAAAGTCCCCTCTCCAGAGTACTGTGGAAACCGTTCTCCCTCTCCTCCTCCCCCTCCTTTCTCTCCTCTCTTCCATGTGTGTGGTGTGGAGTGGTGTGCATGTACCTGTGCGTGTGCACGTGTGCATGCGTGCATGCGTGCATGCGTGCATTCGTGTGTGCGTGTGTGTGTGTGTGTGTGTGTGTGTGTGTGTGTGTGTGTTCTCTCCTTCCACCATGCGTGTCCTGGGGACTGAACTCAGGTAGCAGGCTTGGCAGACAGTGCCTTTACCTGCTGAGCCATCTCATTGGCCTACACTCCCTTTCCTTCCCCTCCCCCTCCTCCCTCCCCCTCCTCCTCTCTTTCATTCTCTCCCTTCTTCTTTCTAGTGTGCATGGCTGTGGGTGTGGGTGTGATCTATGCACATATGTGCAAATGCATGTGTGTGCACATGGAACCCAGAGGAGAACCTCTCCCTCCCTCCCTCCGCCCTCTCTCTCCCTCCCTCTCTCCCTCTCTCTCTCTCTCTCCCTTATTTCTTTGATCCTTGGAACTTGGTGCTGATACATTCATTCCTTAATTTTGCTTTTTCCAGCAGCGTGCCCTGGGCCATGTGTGCCCTGAGCCATGTGTGCCCTGAGCCATGTGTACCCTGGGCCATGTGTGCACTGCTTATTATGTAGGCACTGTGACCGGAACTCGCTGATCCTCATGCTTCAGAAGCAAGTGCTCTAGTCTCTTCTTCTTCCTCCTCCTCCTCCTCCTCCTCCTCCTCCTCCTCCTCCACTTCTACTTCCTCACCTCCCCTACTGTCTCACTATGTGGTCCAGGCTGGCCTCAAACTCACCATGTAGCCCAGGCTAATTCCAAAACTCACTGTATAGCTCAGGCTAGCCTTGAACTCCTGACCTCTGCTCAAAAGTAGCCACATGTCCCGTGCCTGGTTTCCCATCCTAGTCCTTCAGAACCCACAGTTCCTAGACCTCGATGCTCCCATGGATATAGGGCATTAGAGGGGGTCGGTCCAGGTTGATCTTCGTGTCACCTGAGGGCTGGAGGCTTTACCTTGTACCAGAGAGGCATGCTCTTCATGGAGGAATTCTCCATTACAGCCCCCACTCCCCCGTTAATCCCACTTCTTGGGGAACAGAAGACAGCCTTGAGCGACCTGCCACTCAGATGAGAGACCTGGGAATCTTCAGTCTCTCCTCCTACACTTCCCACAGTAGGTCTCCCATTAAATCTGCCACCCTCTCCCATGTCTGCACATCTCTCCGTCCCTAATGATACCTTTATGCCCAGCTTCCCTCACAACAAGGGCAACCAGGATTATAGGCAAGCCCAGGTATTGGGGAGAAATCAGCCAGCCCTGGGTTCAAATTTCACAGAGTTAATCCGAGACGAGTTCAACTCTACCTATTAGTTTTTAATTGTTATTAACCCTGATTCCTGTGTGTGAGTGTGTGGTGGGTGTTTGCTTGCCATGGCACCTATGTGGACGTCAGAGGACAATTGGGGGAGTTGCTTCTCTCCTCTCCCCTTTCCATGGGCTCTGGGATCATAATGAGGTCACCAGGCTAGTGGGGCAAGAGCTTGGATCACTGAGCACTCCCTCTTCATTGTTTTGTTCCACGTAGATTAGGTTAGTTTTGAACTTCCTGTATAGCCAGAGGACCCTGAACAGCAGATCCTTCTGCTCCTGCCTCCAAACTGCTGAGACGACAGGCTCGCTCCACCTCTCTTGGTTTTCTGAGGAGCTGGGGCTTGAACCCAGGGTTCCTGCATGTTAGTCAAGCACGCCACAGCGGGGTTCCATCCCCACGCTTAAAGGTCACCCTTAGGGGGCTGGAGACATGGCTCAGCAGATAAGAGCACTGACTGCTCTTTCAAAGGTTCTGAGTTCAATATCCAGCAACCAGAAGGTGGCTCACAACCATCTGTACTCCTTTCTGAACTGTGACAGTATGCTCACATAGAGTAAAAAAAAAAAAAAGAAAAAGAAAGAAAGAAACTTGGGAGGTAGAGGCAGGCATATCTCTGAGTTCAAGGCCTGCCTGACTGAGTTCTGGGACAGCCGGGTCTACACAGAAGGGTCCGGGGAGATGGCAGGGCATGATGCCACAGGCCTTTAACCGCAGCTCTCCAGAGGTAAAGGCAAGAGGATCTCTGTGAGTTCAAGGCCAGCCTTGTCTACACAGCAATCTCCAGGACAGTCAGGACTACCTTGAGAGATGCTGTCTCAAAACAAAATGAATAAATGAAGAACAAATGAATGAACGAATCAATGAATGAGAGACTATTCTTGTGTATCACAAGGAAACTGAGACTGAGCTCTCAATGTCTGGGCAGCCCCATCTCTAAAGCACCGGGTGGCTCAGCCCCCTTCCACTGGGAGGGGCTGAGTTGTAGAGCAAGTGCCCAACTAGCAAGCACCAGCCCAGTCCCTCTGAGAGCCCCAGGGACACCCCTGCCCCAGACAACAGTGCATGAGGGGAGGGCCTCTCTGCTATGGATTCCTTTATCTGTAGTCAGATGAGACCACATTGTGACTTTATGTTGTAGCTGTTTCTCTGTAACTGACAAGTCTCTCCCTCAGGCTCTAAAGTGTTAAACTATGATGGGGATCCAAGGAGAGGAAAACACTTCCTTGCAGGCTGTCAGGAGACTCCCTGGATGCGGCTTCCATGATCAGCAGTGTTCTGGTTCGATTCCCGTGGATGCAGCTCCCTGAGTCTCCTAGGAACCTGCGACCCCAGTGAAATCACTGGTTCCTGAACCCGGACTTGGATGGAGTCATTCCATGGTCTACAGTTACCATCTAGATCTGGGGTGACTGACTAGGAGCAGAGATACAGGAACAGAGCTGGGCAAGGGGATGTTAAAGCCAGAGCAGCGGCCGGTCGGGGGATGGGCAAGCAGGGACTGAGCCAGTGTGGTGCCAGCCCGGCCCACTCTAAAACACTCCCAAGGTCTTCATGTCACCGAGCTCAACTCTGAAGTTACTGATAGTCTGTGACCCTGGCACTTGTGCCGCTGCTCTGGAGAAGATAAGCCTGGGTATTGATAACCACCTTCTCCTGGCTGCCAGTCCCTGTGGCAGGATAGTAACCTTGTAAGTCAGCCATGGAGAGCTGTAGCCCTGCTGAGTTCAATGAGATGATGAGGATGGGGTGGTGGTGGTGGTGATGGTGTGTGTGTGTGTGTGTGTGTGTGTGTGTGTGTGTGTGTGTAGGACAAGGTTCATGTCCATCAGTTTCCCACTGTTTTCTGAGGTTGGATCTCCTCAGCACTGGCCAGTGTGGCCTGCCTGGCCAACCAATGGCTGCAGGACCAGGCTGTGTGTTCCCTACAGAGCTGGGGTCACAGAGGTGTGAGCCCGGGCCGGGCCGGGCCGGGGTTTTACACCTGCAATGGCCTGTGAGCTCAGGACCTCATGCTGCAGCAATGGCTCCCCCGCCATCCCCTCAGACGCACACTGACCTGGAGTTGCACTAGCCTGATGGGCTTTGGCAGAAACTCTTCTCATCCCTCCCCTCTACATAATGCTTGTCTGCAAAGTGCTTCCTGAGGTGCTGGTCTGAGAGGCTGTGCTGTATTGCTCTCCCTTTCCCCAGAGGCTTCCCGCTGGGGGTGCTCTGGAGCAGGGAAGGTCAGGGTGTGCAAAGATGGCCGCCCTGGGTGTTCCTCCTGTAGGTGGGTGACCCCTATGACTTCGGGGTGGTGGGACTTGTTCCTCTTCCCACTGCTGGGACAAAATGCCTGACAGAGGCTGCTTGAAGAGGGTAGCAAGAGTTCAGTGTGATTCATAATGGAGGACAGGACAGTGACAGCCTGGGAACAGGGGGGGCGAGGCCTCTGGTGACACTCCCTCTGCAGTCAGGAGGCAGAGGGGGATGGACACTGGGGCTCAGCTGACTTCTCTGATTTTCCTTTGCAGGGGTGGGGGTTGGTCAGGGTTGGGGGTCAGATGGGACAGAGGTGGGGGTCAGGGTAAAGATGGAGGGGCAGAGCAGAGGATGGAGGAGGAGGGGTGAGGGGCAAGAGTCTAGGGGCGAGGGCAGAGGGGCAGAGGGTGGCTGGGGTGTGGCACGGAGGGCAGGATTGAGGTGGGGTTTCACTGGGTGGCACTGGTTATGTGAACTCATTCTGTGGACCACACTGGCTGTGAGCTCACAGAGATCCCCCTGCCTCTTCCTCCTGTATTTCCAGTATCTTGATCCCATGGAGGAGAGGGGTGAGGTCCAGCCTCTGGCAGGGGCTAAGAGAGGGATTCACGAGCACTGGCTGTGCAGAGAATGGACTCTTCTTTGAGAAGTGGGGGAAGGGCGGCCTGTGGGTATTCCGTGGATGTGGGAGGGCCTCTGGGTCTGTGCAGAAGCTCACCTCCCAGGCAGCAGGGCTGAGAGCTTTGAGAGCCTGCTCAGAGGGGGACCCCATGAGTCACGCTGCTGTGGAGCCCTTGACCCCTGGCTGGTGCTGAGGAACTGGACGTTATCCTTTGTCCTAATGTTTCCTTTTGCTTTCTTCGTGATAGGGACTTCCTATGGAATCCCAGGCTGTTCTGGAGATGACGTCACCCTGGGGCTGCAGTGACAAGTGACAACCAGCCATGCTCACTCTCAGGGGTTTTGGTTTTAGTTTTTAAGACAGGCTTTCACGCTGCCCGTGAACTAGTTTTGTTGAGGACGACCTTGACCTTCTCCTTCTCCTGCCTCTGGAGTGCAGGCAGGACAGGTGTGATCCACCTTGGGACATGGATGTGGGTAATGAGGTGCTGGACGGGGACTCGGGAGGGGGGACCCAGCCAATTTCACATTAGGTTAATAACTCTACCAATTGAGTTACATCCAACATCTCCACGGGTCTCTTGGATAGCTGAGCCTGGTACTCAGGATAGAGGTCATCCTGGGACAGACAGAGGGGTGGAGCATGACTGTGCTCTTAATGTCAGGAGCCAGCGGGCCTGTGCACAGTGGATGGAAAAGGCCGGGAGGGCTCAGGATATACGGCAAGGACCCCTTGACTGCTGGGTAGGTCAGGAAGTGCAGCTCCTCAAGTCCTGGAGACAAACTGATCAGCAGGATGTAAAAACAACAATGTTTGAAAGACAGAATGGAAGGCTAAGGGCTCCACAGGTTGCAGAGGCTCCATCAAGAGAACAGAGAACCTGAACCTTTATCCATGGTCTCTGAGCATGCTCAGAATGTGGGCATGGGTTCTGCAGCTTTTGGAAGGAGCACAAGACTGCAATACCCATGGACCAGCACGGAGAGATCTCCTTCCTGATGCTCTCTGGAGATGGCTCCACCAACCTGTCACACTGTGGAGGTGATACTGAATGTGGGGTGCAGAGTGATGGCTCCTGGTGGCCTCCTTCTCCTCAATGCCGCTGCCCTGTGAGAACAGACTTTCACTGTGTGAACAGTGAGATTCGGGTCAATTTGTTTAATAAAGACTATCAGCTCTGTCGTCCGCAGCAATCCCTTCTCTATTTTCAACTGCATGTGTAAGTCTATATGGTGGTTTGAATAGGATCGACCCCCATGCACTACAATGCTTAGGCACCAGGGCGTGGAACTCTTTGGAAGAATCAGAGGATCAGGAGGTGTGGCCTTGTTGGATGAAGTGTTCACTGGGGGATGGGCTTTGTAGTTTCAAATGCCCAAGCCAGGCCCAGGCTCTCTCTCCTCCTGGAGATCAGGATGTGGCTCTCAGTTGCTACTCTGGCTTTATGCCCCCACCATGATGATAATGGACTAAGTCTCTGAAACTGTAAGCCAGCCCTGATTACATGCATTCCTTCATAAGAGTTCCTTGGTCATGGTGTTTCCTCACAACAATAGAAGGGTGATTAAGACACTGTATGTCTGTATTTGTGTGTTTGTGTATACATGGTTGTCCAGGCACATAAGCATGTGTGTGTGCACACTCTTGTGGACTCCAGAGATCAACTTGTTTCTCTTCCGGTTCCAGTCATCTGGTTTTCTTTTTCTTTTTCAGGCAGGGCCTCATTGAATGAAACTGCCCCTGGACTGCCTAGAACTTGCTATGTAGCCCTCCAGTGTGTGCTTGAATGGGGATGGCTCCTCTGGGCTGAGACTTAGTTCCCGATTGGTGGAACTGTTTGGAAGGGTTAGGGGGTGTGGCCTTGTTGGAGAAGATGTGACCCTCCCTTGGGCTTTCTGCTCTGAGTGGACTGGCACCATTTGCACTGTGCTCTGTCTGCTTCTCCCTCGCTGACCAAGGCGTGAGGTCCCGGCTGTTCCTGCTGCCATGCCTTTGTCCTGAAACCACCATGAACTCTAACCTCTGAAGCTGTAAGCCCAGTTAAAGTCTTTCTTGTACAAGTTGCCTTTGGACATGGTGTTTCTTTGCTCAACTTGAGACCCGGTCCATGGGCAACACCAATCCCTGACACTATTAATGATACTCTGTTATGCTTGCAGACAGGAGCCTAGCATAACTGTCCTCTGAGAGGCTCCACCCAGCAGCTAAACAAAACAGATGCAGAGACCCACAGCTAGACATTAGATGGAGCTCAGGGAGTCCTGCGGAAGGGCTGGGAGAAGGATTGAGGGACCGGAAGGGGACAGGGACACCACAAGATCAACAGCCAAGGAACCTGGACTCTTGGGGTTCCTAGAGACTGGACCACCAACCAAGAAGCCTACATGGGCTGGGCCTAGGTGCCCTGCACATGTGGAACAGATGTGCAGCTTGCTCTTCCTGTGGGTCCCCAACAGCTGGAATGGGAGCTTACGCTGACTCTGTTCCCAGCCTGTGGAGGATATCCTTTTTTTTTTTTTTTTTTTTTTTTTTTTCCGAGCCAGGGTTTCTCTGTGTAGCCCTGGCTGTCCTGGAACTCACTCTGTAGACCAGACTGGCCTTGAACTCAGAAATCTGCCTGCCTCTGCCTCCCAAGTGTTGGGAATACAAGCGTTCACCACGACGCCTGGCTCTGTTCCCTGCCTGTGGATCCTGCTCCCCTGACTGGGCTGCCTTGTCTGGCCTCAGTGGGAAAGGACGGACCTAGTCTTATGACTTGAAGAGGTCAAGTGGGTGGGTGCCCAGGGGAACCTCCCCCTCCCCAGAGGTGATGGGGAAGGGGGCATGGGAGGAGCCACGTGAGGAGGGGCTGTGAGGAGGATGTCAAATGAATAAATACATTGGGATGGAGAGGGAATAAATAAATTAATGGGGGACACCTAGGCTGTCCTTGAACTCAAAGCCTTTGCTTGTCGCTGCATTCTGAGGTCTGGGATCCTTCCCAGTGCTGGTCAGGGGTGGCACCCATCTTTGACCCCAGCATTTGGGAAGCAGAGACAGGAGGATCTGTGAGTTTGGTCTACAATGTCATTTCCATGATTGCCAGGGCTACACGGATAAAAATAAAAAATTCAGTCTCTAAACACAAAACAATGGGAGTAGTTCCCTTTTCTCAAAAGGTGAGGGACCATTAAGAAGGACAGAGAGCACTGCAAGGAGAATCTTGTCCTATCAGGAATCCTCCCTGCTGAACCTTTACCTTCTTCCCATTGGCTAGAGAGCGGTATCATGGCCAACCACGCCCAGACAGTTCCTGGCAGGGAGTCAAGAAAGGAAGCTAGGGCCAGACTCTGCTGTTTCTGCTGCCTGGTACCCTACTTAGACCAAAAAACAAGAGCAGAAAGGAGCTTTCCTCCCCCTTTAAATTATGTTTTAATTAAAAATTTTAAAGTCTGAGTGAGTGTATATGGTAACTGTGTGGGACTGTGGGTGCCCATGTACACAGAAAAGGGGATTTCTTAGTATTAGATGGAAACTCTTGCTCAGAATTGCGGTTTGAAGGTGACTTTGCTGGGTCTGGGTTCAGAAGTCCACAGACCAGTTAGGTGTATAGATCGGAGCACCCAACATCAAATCCCAGGACCCCATAAAAATGTTGGATGGGGTGGTGTTTGCTGGTAAAGCCAAGGCGGTGAGGCGGAGCCATGAGGCACTTCTGGGCTCCCTAGCCAGCTGGTCCAGCCTCACTGGCGAGCTCCAGGCTAACGTGATCCCCAACACGCAGGCGCACACATGTACTTGCATGTACACATAACATGCACATACATTTAAGAAGCCTGCTCAGGTGCACAAACACACATTATAACAAGAAAGAAAAAGAAACAGGGGGATCTAGTCAGGGGAAGCATCAGGAACGGATGCTCCTCCCTCTGCCCCGCCCTCTGCCAGAGCCTGCTGGAAGCTCAGTCTGTTTCACCAGATAGAGTCCTGTGTCAGCTGGAGTGGTCACACTTGCTGGAGCTCCACATTTGCCTACCTGGATCATCGTTGGTGACAGGGGCATCTCATCCTTGCTCTGTGCCGCTGTGCATCACAGGGGATGGGCTGGCCCCCGATCTTCTAACATTCCACCCTCGGCTCTCGGAATCCTGCATCTCTTGAGCTGGACCCCTGACTCTCTTCCTGGTCCTGCCCTCAGAAGACTCTGAGCCATGGTCCCTGTAAGACAAGTGGTCATCAACTTCCTCGTGACAGTGGTGAGTTTGGTGTGTGCCAGTGTGAGCTGCGCGCTGCCTGCTTGGAGGGTGACGTTTCCAGATGAAGAGACGGACCCAGATGCCAGAATTTGGGAGGGTCTGTGGGAAATCTGCCAACTTGAGGGAACCGGGGAGATGCAGTGTATAGGATATAACAGCCGGATAACAGTAGCACAGGACCTAAAAGTGTCTCGAGTCTGCATGGTCATCTACATCATTGGAGCCTCGCTGCGGTTGCTGCTGTGCTCATGCTGGTGGCTCTGCTTTGACAGTTTGCAGAGTACAACTGAAGCCAAGGCCTGGACGGTAGTCGGTGTGATATTTCTTAGTGTCAGCCTTTTGGTGATGATACCCCTGTCCTGGGTAACACACAACGTCATCCATGGCTTCTTTAACCCATTGTGGGGCCAAAAAGCAGAGATGGGTACTGCACTCTACCTGGCCTGGACCAGCTCCCTGCTGCTGCTGTTGGGAAGCGTCCTGCTCCTCGTCAACATCCCATCATGCTATCACTTCCTCCGTAACAGACTTTCAGGACCCAACATCGATACCCCAGGTAAGTATACCTCTACCATTTGAGTTGCTTATTTTCAGACTGACCTCAGATCATCCTATGACCCTACTCTGCAGATGTTTGATGGTCAACACGCTCACTCCTGGAGTGGGAGAGCTTCCTCAGGAGGCCTCTCTCCAGGTTCTAGAGTCATTGACCTGGGGGAGAACAGACAGGTCTACGGAGCTGCCCACGAGCTGTGCAGTGGACTCTGTGGGTGCAGCCTGCTGAGTGGACACCATGCTGCGGTGGGCTTCTTGGCGACGAAGCTGTCCGAGTCACCTAGGAACCTCTAAGGGGTCATAGTTCCCCCAAACTGGAAGTGGATAGAGATGGTTCTTTTGTCTGTGGTTGCTATCTCAATTTGGGGTGACTGGAAATAGAGAAAAAGGGAAATTGAGATCCCAAACAGTAATGCCTGGGCTTCCTGGTTGTTGGGAAATGGACAGGAAGAGACTGAGCTAGCCTCGTGTCATCCTGGCCCACTGTGACACCTTCTTGAGGGTCTTGTCACCAGGCTCAACTCTGAAGTTACTGAAAGCCCTTTGTCCTGGCACCTCTGCCACTGGCTTGCGGAAGATAATCACTGGTATTGATAACCAGCTGCTCCTGGCTGGTCGTACTAGGGCTGCACACATGCCAGCCCACAGGAGACTGCAGCCCAGCTCCATATGTCATGTATGTGTCTTATATGTATGTGTGCTTGTCCACGCGTGTGATGGGAACAAACACGGGTGGAGGCCAGAGTGAGATGTCTTTCTCATCCTTTCTCTGCCTGATCTTTGAGATAGATTCACTCACTGAATCTCGACCTCATGGAATCTTCTAGACCTGTTGGCCTTTCTCCAGCTCCAGGGATCCCCTTGTCTGTGCTCCCTCAGTGCTGGGGTTACAGGTGTGCGCCTCCACATGTGGACGCTCACGTGGGTGTTGGGCTCTGATATAAAGTCCCCGTGCTTAAAACCTTCCTTCAGCAGTTCTGAGCTGTGTGGTGAGGAGGGGGAGGAGGGAGGGGAAGATCAGGAGGGTTGTATGTGAGGAAGGGTAGGGCTGGGTGCTCCTCATGTGGCTTGATGCCTCCTGTGAACCCAGGTGTCTTTCTCCTACTTTGCTCTGAGCAGACACCTGACACAAGGTACATTAAGGAAGGGCTTATTGTGTGTGTGTGTGTGTGTGTGTGTGTGTGTGTGTGTGTGTGTCCCATGCCTTTAGCATCTGCACTAGGGACACAGAAGCAGACAGCTCTCCATGTTCAAGGTCAGCCTGGTCTATAGAGGCCAGGACAGTCAGGACCACAAAGAGAAACTCTGTCTTAGAGGAAGGAGGAGGAGGAGCAGGATGAAGAGGAGGAGGACGGAGTCAGAGGATCTGGCCTGTGGACAGGAACTGAAGCTTCCGCTCTGCCCTTCCTTCTGCCATAATCACATAAAAGGTCAGATCCCTGGATCCCTGTGTCAGCTGCTGTGACCACACTTGATAACTCACACATTCCACAGATACTGGTGTTAGTGGAGTCTCTGACTAGCTTTGACCTCACAGGGAAGGCTTTCTGAGCTTCCGTCTAAAGGGCACCATCGGCTCTTAGAATCTGTAGCCCCCAGGTGTCTCCTGGCCACCCTCCCCCCACTAATCCTCAGTTTCCCTGTCCTGACTGCAAGGGACTCCTGGAACTGGAGCCAGTCATCTCTCTCTGGCCACACTGGGGTGGCTAAGGCTCGTGTGAGCTGTGAGCTGCCCATGTGGTGAGAGATGGAACATTTGGAAGTGGACACGGCTGTAGTGGTCCATGTTTGGGAGGGCTTGTGGAAGATGGGGGAGATTGGAGGGTGTGGCTGGATGCAGTGCCTTCCAGACAGCACTGCCATAGCATGCACACGGCTCTCATGGTCATCTGCATCATGTAACAGGCCTGAGGTTGCCTCTGTGAGGGACTGGAGACAAGGTCAGTGAGTGAAGGCAGAATGAGGGAGTCAGGGTGTAGACTGATGGGGTGGTTTAGCTCCTGTCCTGGACAACACACGTCACCCATGGCTTCTCTCACCCACTATTGGTCCCAAAACAGATGTGGGGCATGTGGTGGTTTGAACATGCTTGGCCCAGGGAGTGGCACTATCAGGAGGTGTGGGTTTGTCCTAGTAGATGTGTCCTTCTTTGGGGAAGTGTGCCACTGTGGGGGTGGGCTTTGAAGTTCCACCCACTGTGGAAGAGACAGTCTGCCCCTGGCCTCCTTTGAATGAAGATGGAGGACTCTCAGCTCCTCTAGCGCCATGTCTGCCCGCACGCTGCCATGCTTCCCGCCATGATGATAGTGGACTGAACCCACGAACCTGTAAGGCAGCCCCGGTTAAGTGTTGTCCTTCTAAGAGCTGCCTTGGTCATGGTGTCTCCTCACAGTAGTAGAAACCCCAACTAAGACAGAGGACTGACTCTACATGGGCTGGGCCAGTTCAGTCCCCCTGCTGCTGGGAGGGCCCTGCTCTCTGCAAATGCCTACCTTGCACTGGCCCTGCGGTGGCCTTTCTGATGTGGTTGGCGACTCTGAGGACAGACAGCAAGGCATGAGGTGGCCTCTCTTTGAATTTCTTTACCTCACACTCTCTTAAGAGTCCATTCTGAGTTGGGCGATGGTGGTGCACACCTTTAATCCCAGCACTTGGGAGGCAGAGGCAGGCAGATTTCTGAGTTCAAGGTCAGCCTGGTCTACAGAGTGAGTTCCAGGACAGCCAGGGCTACACAGAGAATAGCTGTCTGGAGGGTGGTGTGAGGGTGTGGGGGGAAGAGTCCATTCTGTAGTTGTTCCCTTAGGACAGAAACCCTCTCTGGGAGACATGGGAATCTTACCAGGCTCGAGAGGCCCCTCCCCAGGTTCCAGATGTGGTCAGCCATTGCTGAGGCAGAGAGAGGAGACGCTTGCAGGGAGCTTTCAAGTTGTGCAGACAATCCTGGGATGCGTTCTCATGGGGTGTCGTCATTCTGTGACAGAGTTGCCTGAACCACGAGTGATTCAATGAGTATCAGCCACTCCCACCCCTAACTCTTTATTTCCCCAGGTTGGACTCAGATGGAATCATTTCATTATTTTCCATTTGGAGTGATCAGGAATAGCCTACAGGAATAGCCTAAAAGAAACTCAGGAGATGCCTGGGAAGCCAATGCCAGTACTGATGACTGTTAGGGGATGGGCCCGTTAGGACAGAGCCAGGCTAGTTCCATCCTGGCCCACTCAGAGACCCCCCTAACCCCTAAAAGGCTCTTTCGATTGTGACTGGTCTGGCACAAATGAATATATTCTAAAGAGAACCTTAGCTAACAGAATATGAAAGCAAAGAGCCCCCAAGAGACTGGGATATTCCCAGGAGTCTTGTGCTACGAAAAAAGTTTGGGCCAGCCAGAGTGGGGAGGGGGCGCTGAGGGGGGGAGGCAGATCCATCATCCCCTCCTGGAAAGAAATGTACAGCCTTCTAGAGACAGAGATGGGCCCCTTTTTTTTTTTTTTTTTTTTTTTTTTTTTTTGGTTTTTCAAGACAGGGTTTCTCTGTATCGCCCTGGCTGTTCTGGAACTCACTCTGTAACCAAGCTGGCCTTGAACTCAGAGATCCGCCTGCCTCTGCCTCCCAAGTGCTTGGATTAAAGGTGTGTGCCGCCGCTGCCGCTGCCGCTGCCACCACCATCACCAGGATTGCACTTTAATGGACGCTACTTGGACATGCATATCCCTAGCCCTTTAGTAAATGTTAATATCACTTTTGGAACCTGTGCTGTCACTGGAGGTGTCTATCTGTTCTTCAAATGTGGCGGCATTTAATAAATGCCCCTTTTCTTTTCTTCTCTTTTCTTCTCTTTTCTTCTCTTTTCTTCTCTTCTCTTCTCTTCTCTTCTCTTCTCTTCTCTTCTCTTTTCTTTTCTTTTCTTTTCTTTTTTCTGAGACAGGGTTTCTCTGTGTACCCGTGGCTGTCCTGGAACTCATTCTGTAGACCAGGCTGGCCTCGAACTCAGAGATTCGCCTGCCTCTGCCTCCCAAGTGCTGGATTAAAGGTGTGTATCACCACCGCCCGGCAGGGATTTTTTTCTTTAAACATCTGGTTTTAGGATTTCCATTACCAAGAAGACACTGTTAGGAGTCTGTCTAAGTTCCACCCCACTATTACCTGGCAACAGCCGGGTATGCCCCGCCCCATAGACCTGGCCCACTATAAAAGGGGCAGCATGCCCCTCCTCTCTCTCTCTCCTCTCTCTCTTGTCTCTTGGCACTCTCTCCTCTCTGCCCCTCTTGGGCTCTCCTCCCTTCCCCCGTCTCTCCACGTGGCCTCCACTTCTCTACTCTCTCCCTCTCTCTGCCTTTCTCTGCCTCTACTACCCCGTTAACTCCCATCCTCTGCCCTGAATAAACCCTATTCAATACCATTTCTGTGTGTGTCTCATCCCTCAGGGGAAAAGGGTGCCTGGGCATGTGCCTGCCTAGGCACCCCCTTCCCCACAGTGCCTTATACCATTCTCTAAACCTCTCTCTTTTCGATTTTTTGTTTGTTTGTTTCTGTTTTTTGTTTTTTGTTTTTTGTTTGTTTGTTTGTTTGTTTTTTCGAGACAGGATTTCTCTGTGTAGCCCTGGCTGTCCTGGAACTCACTCTGTACACCAGGCTGGCCTCGAACTCAGAAATCCACCTGCCTCTGCCTCCCAAGTGCAACAGACACTATGACCATGACAACACTTATAAAGGAAAACAGTTAACTGAGCTGGCTCACAGTTTCAGAGGTTCCGTCCATTATCCTCATGGTGGGAAATGGCGCTGGAGGAGCTGAGAGTTCTGCATCTTGAAGTGAAGGCAGCCAGAGGGAGAACTGTCTCCCACAGGCAGCCAGCAGGAGGCTCCCTCCCCTCTGGAAGAGCTCCAGCAGAGGAGACCTCAGAGCCCGCCCCCACAGTGACGCACTTCCTCCAGCAAGGCCACGCCCCCTAAGGGTGCCACTCTGTCTGCACCGAGCATTCCTGCACAGGAATGGGGGCCCTTTCTATCCCAATCACCACACACACGTTTTAAACGTAAGAGTTAAGAGGACGGAGAGGATCTTGGGAAGAAACTACGATACAGCAGTGAGCATGCGCGTGCACACGCTTCCCCAAGGGTCCGCCTAGGTTTCTTCATAGTAGACGGAGAGATACCTACCTAGTTCTGGTCACGCAGACAATACAGCTTCCAGGTGCTCAGACATGTCCCTCCTCTCTTCAGTCTCTGGGACTATAGGAAGGCTCTGGAGAGGCCTCAGGTTGGAAAGCAATGTGAGAAAACCGCTGTGAATGCACAAGGCAGTGGTCCGGACTCGCGGTTTAGTTGTAAAGGGAATCTCTGGTAAGAGTCTTCAAAAACCGCAGGCTCACATATAAATGGCCTTAAAGGCAGAGTTAAGTGTATGGAATTCTAGATGCTCAGCTGGTGAAGAGTTCTTTCCCTTTCCCCCATAATTGGCACTTTACAAATAATTTATTCATTTATTTATCAAGTGTATAATTTAAAAATTTTCAATTATGAAATTTCATTTTGCATTTTAAAATGCTTAACATGTATTTATTTCGACGTGTACTGTGTGCAGGCCATAGGGATCGGTTCTCCCCTTCCACTGAAGTGTGCCCCGGGGATCAAACTCACAACATCAGGCTTGGTGGCAAGCTTCCTGATCACTGAGCCATCTCACCAGCCCAAAAACGTTAAAAAGGCTGGCCTAGAACTTGTGATCTTCCTGCTTCTGCCTCTTTAGCATAGCCCGCCAGGTTACCTCATGCACCATGTCTGGCTTCAGATTCTTCTGTTGTGCAGCCAAGGAGCTGGCTTCCTGAGTAGAGATCCCTGAAAGATTACAGGAACTTGTCCAGCTGCCTCCAGCAACAGCGTGGAGCCACGCCTCTGTCCCTGCTGCACTGGACCCGCGGGGCTTGTTCTTAGAACAGGTGCACAGTCACCAGGCTTCCTGCCTCCCTTGCAGACCCTGTCTTAGGGTCTCTAGTGCTTCGACAAAACGCTGTGACCAAACTCCAGGAGGAAAGGGTTTCTGTGGTGGCCTCAATAGACTCCTGTGTTTGAATGCTTGGCCCAGAAGGAGGTGCACTATTAGAGGGTGTGGCCTTGCTGGAGGAAGTGTGTCACTTGGGGGCGGGGCTTAAGGGTTCATATGCTCAAGCCCCGCCCAGTGTTGCATGCAGTCACTTCTGCTGCTTTCAGACCAAGATGTAGAACTCTCAGCTCCTTCTCTAGCACCGTGTCTGCCTGCGTGCGGCCATGCTTCCCGCCATGACATTAATGGACTAAGATGTGAGGCAGTCCCAGTGAAATGTTTTTCTTTTATAAGGGTTGCCGTGGTCATGGTGTCTCTGCCCAGCCATAGAAACCCTAAGACAGTGTATTTCAGTTTACAGCTTGTAGTCCATTATCCAGGACAGTCAGGGCAGGAACTCAAAGTGGGGACCTGGAGGCAGGGGCTGGTGCAGAGGCCATGGAGAAATACTGGGTTATTGGCTTGTTCCCATGGAGTCCTCAGCCTGCTTTGATCCAGCAGGAGGACCAACCCAGACATGGCTCCGCCCACAGTCAGCCGGGCCCTCCCACAGCAGACATCCATCCAATGCCCCACAGAAGGCAGAGAGCCAGTCTGGGCCTGGCACAGGCTTTTGAAGCTTCAGAGTCCATCCACACCCACTCCACCAAGGCCACGCCTCCTTAGCCTTCCCAAACAGCTCCAATGGGGTATGAGCATGCTCTCAATCGAGGCGCCCTCTAACCAAACACAGGTGGAGCTTGTGTCAAGCTGACAGGAAACTGGCCAGCATGAACCCTGAGTGAACTATATGTTGAACAGTCTGATTGGAGTTACAGGCTCAGTTTCAGAAGAAGCCAGGTAGCAGACAGGTTGAAGTGCTGTCATCAGGACCAGGCAGTCATTTTGGACTGGGCTGTCCCAGAGCAGAATAGGGAGGTGCCACTGAGGAGAGGGAATCTTGGAGGCTGGCTGTAGCCTGGTGGACATTGAGACGGGCATTTTCCTTCCTCTGGTTTGTCTTCTCTTGCTTCCTGATCATCCCCCACCCCCTCCCATTCCCTTATTTTCCATCATCTTCTGGGTGGTCTAATTTTTGCCCAAGCTGACCTCAGACTCATTGTGTAGTCAAGGAGGGCTTTGAACTCCTTATCCTGTCTCCATGTCTGGAGTGTGTGCAGGAATTACAAGCATGTGCCATTGTGTCTAGTTTATACAGGGCTGAGGACCAAGCCCGAAGCTGTGTGCAGGCCGGGCAGTCACATTACCAACTGAGCCACATCCCTGATCTAAATTTTAACCCTTCTTCATCCTGTCTCTCTTCCCCCATGTGTCTGTCGGTCTCTTTCTCCTTCTCTCTTTCTCACATTTCTCCCTTAAAACCTTCAACCCTTCAACCCTTCAACCCTTCAACCTTTCCCTTCCCTTCACTACCCTTCCCTTCCCTCCCCTTCCCTTCTCTTCCCTTCCTTGTACTGGTGACTAAACTGAGGGCCTTGCATGTTGCTGTCAGCTACAGCGAAACTGGGTCCCTGGAAGAGAAGCTGGGCATAGATTGGGGGGGGCAGCAGAAAAAAGAACGGCACCAGGACAACAGTTGCTGTTCGAGATGCAAAGTTTATGTGGTGATCTGAACATTTAAGGGCTATCTGGTGAGTCACTTCCTTGCAAGGTTGAGAATGGGCTCAGAGTGTGTTGGCTCCACACTGCTCAGTGGGTAGCCTGCTTGATCAGGAAACTGTAGTCTGACAGATCCAAGGACTTCAGCGCTCCACCCCAGGCTAGCTCAGGTGCTGGCTAGTCATGGCTTCCAGGTAATAAACTGGAGGCTGTATTGTTCTTTGGAGAACAAAGGGCCAGAACTTACTTCAAGGGAAAACCAGCCCCCACACTCAAAGGCTGGGGGAGGACACACTTGCATATGCTAGGCAGGTGCTCTACCACTAAGCTACACCCCAGCCATCTTTGAAAAAAGGTGTGATGAGAGGCCAAGTGAGAATCCTTAGTGGGTAAGGCATTTGCCAGGAAAGCCTGGTGGTTTGGGTTAGATCCCTGGAACTGTATAAAGAAGGAAGAGCAAAGTCAGCCTCCTCTGGCCTCTGTGCAGTCTCTTTCCTCCCTCAGAAATGTGCCCGGGTGGTTTGAAGGAGAATGGTCCCCAGAGGCCAACAGGCCTCCATGTCTGGTCCCCAGTTAGTGGAACTGTTTGGGAAGGATTAGGAGGCGTGGCCTTGCTGGAGTCGGTGGATCACTTGGGATGGACTCTGAAGGTTCAAAGCCCTGTGCCAGGCCCAGGGTAGCTCTGTGCCTGCTGCCTGCAGCTCAGGAGGCAAGCTCTCAGGGGTAGCGCTAGCCCCATGCCTGCCTCCCACTCACCGTGCTCCCTGCTATGCTGGTTACACACTAATCCTCTGAAACTATAAACAAGCCCCAATTAAAGCTCTCTGGAATAAGCTTCCTTGGCCATGACATCTCTTTCAACAATAGGACAGTAACTATGACTCATATAATAATAAATTAAAATTTTCAAAATGATTCTGACAGGGTGTCCAGGGCAGCCCAGCCTGGCTGGGAACTCACCAGTCCCCTTGCCTCAGCCTCTGTGGCTGGCATTACAGGTGCACACCATCACATCTGCTAAGTCTTTACTATATTTACCATATACATTGCATGTCCAGAACAATATACAGAGTATTCCATAGTGACTTGGGGCACACATGTACATATTTTATTGACTATTTTATTTATTTACATTTCAAATGACCTGCTCCGGTTTCCCCTCAGCAAACCCCACATCCCGTCCCCCCACTTTGCCTCTATGAGGGTGCTCCCTCCCTTACCCCCCCCCATTTCCACCTCACAGCTCTAGCATCTCCTTATGCTGGGGTATCAAGCCTCCACAGGACCCAGGGCCTCCCCTCCCACTGATGACAGATAAGGCCATCCTCTGCTTCCTATGTAGTGGGAGCCATGGGTCCCTCCATGTGTACTCTTTGGTTGGTGGTTTAGTCCCTGGGAGCTCTGGGTGGTCGGTTAGTTGATGTTTTTCCTATGGGGTTACAATCCCCTTCAGCTCCTTCAGTCCTTCCCCTAACTCTTCCATTGGGGTCCCTGGGCTCAGGAGGATGGTTGGCTGTGAGCATCTGCATCTGTATTGGTCAGGCTCTGGCAGAGCCTCTCAGGGACCAGCCATGCCAGGCTGCTGTCAGCAAGCACTTCTTAGCATCATCAGTACTGCCGGGATTTGGTGTGTGCAGGTAGGATGGATCTTTAGGTGGGGCAGTCTCATGGCCTTTCCTTCAGTCTCTGCTACATTTTTTTTTTTTTTTTGTCTCTGCATTTCCCCAGGATCATGGGTGTGTCACAACTCCTGCTGGTCAAGCCTTCTCTGGGTGTGATTGGGGTGGGGAGTGCTGGAGCACAGGGTCCTCTCCCAGGTGTAGATGTAAATCTGAAGGATTGTGCCCCTGGCTGGGTGGGCGTTCCTGTGTCCCCTGGGACTGGGAAAAATCAATTAACACTGCCATGCTACAGATAGCTCCCTGGGGCTCTCTGCTTTTACTTAATCGTGTTTTTCAACCCTTTCCTCATCAACCCATACAGCCAACCTTGAGTCATCCCTCAAAGGAGTTTCCAGTTGTATTTATCCATCTCCTTACTGATAAGAAGAACTGTGTGCAGTTCTGCACTTACCTTTATTCATGAGTAAATGTTTCCATAAGGGGTCCTTTAGTCAATGGGGTTGTGAAGTAAGATCAGTAGAAATTAGAGCACTTAAATGGTAGGTTGAGTCTTCTGGCCCCCTCACTGTGGTATTCTAGGCAGGGGCTCTACCACTGAGCCACGCCCCCAGCCCCTCCCTGGGGGTATTCTAGGCAGGGTCTCTACCACTGAGCCACGCCCCCAGACCCTCCCTGGGGGATTCTAGGCAGGGGCTCTACCACTGAGCCACGCTCCCACCCCTCCCTGGAGGATTCTAGGCAGGGGCTCTACTTCTGAGTCAATCATCCAGCTTTCAGTCTATCTCTAGTTGTATCTTCCCATGTGTTCATGGGCAGCTCTGCACGATCATTTCCTGTGTGGATCTCTGAGGTCCCGCATGAATTCCCATTTGCCCCATAAAGTCACTGGTTCATTATGTGCCCACCCCTGACTCTTTTTTGCTAAAAAAAAAAAGGGGGGCGTGGATAGCATCTCAGTGTGTCTTTCCTCCTGATTACTAATGAGATTGGACTGGCTTCACACAATCCTCATGGTTCTTTCAGTTCCCTTTGTTGTTAACTATCTTTGCTTCCAGGCTCCACAGGTCCTTTGATTTTTAAAAAAATTAAGCTTCTCTCTCTCTCTCTCTCTCTCTCTCTCTCTCTCTCTCTCCTCCATCCCTCCCTCCGTCCTTCCCTCCCTTGCTTTCTTCCTTCATCTTTTTTTCCTGTGGTGTTTGTGTACACATGACAAGGGTCTAGCCTGTGGAGGTCAGAAGACAACTTGGGGCTGTAGTTTCTATTGTTCTACCATGTCATTCAGGGTTGGTGTTGAGGAGATTAACCTCATCCTCTGAGCTTTTTCTTTTCTTTTCTTTTTTTCTTTTCCATGTTACAAGTGTAATTTAGTCTAGCACATGTTCATCCTGTACTTTACCAACTCCACATTTCAGCTGATTCTCTCCTTGTACTGTGTGTGTCTCTGGTCCGTGGTCAAACTCAAGTCAATAGTCTTGACAGCAAGTGCTTTACTTAGTGGCTTGGAACTTGACCACCTTCTTCTTCTTCTTCTTCTTCTTCTTCTTCTTCTTCTTCTTCTTCTTCTTCTCCTTCTCCTTCTCCTTCTCCTTCTCCTTCTCCTTCTCCTTCTCCTTCTCCTTCCCCTTCCCCTTCCCCTTCTCTTTCTCCTCCTCCTCCTCCTCCTCTTTCTCCTTCTCTCTGTTTCATTTTGTCTTTCTCTGTATCTCTGTTTCTGGTTCCTTGTCTTATGACTCTTTCTCTCCTGCCCTCTTGTTTTTTGAAGACAGGGTTACTCTGTGTAGCCCCAACTGTCCCAGAAATCACTATGTAGACCAGGCTGGCCTTGAACCCAGAGATCCACCTTGCCTCTGCCTCCCAAGTGTTCATATTAAAGACATGTGCCACCAGACCTGGCTCCATTATTCTATTTCAGATCTGTTCTTTCATTATTTTCTCAAGTATACAATAGGCATTGATATGCCATCATGCACATTCATATGGAAACTTGTATTTTTTCTCTCTAAAAACAGCCAGTTCCAGTGAGACTGAACCAAGCTGAATCAGAGGAAGCAGTTCCTGAGGAAGAAGAAAAAGTGTCTGCAGATGACTACAATGAAATTGCTCATTATAAATAAACAAATAATTAAAAAAAATCATGCTCTTTCCAAGCACATAATTTAAAAAAAAAAATCACGTCAAAAAAATGTGAAATAGAGGCCGGACACTGGTAGTGCATGCCTTTAATACCGGCATGAGGGAGGCAGAGGAAGGCAGATTTCTGAGTTCGAGGTCAGCCTGGTTTACAGAGTGAGTTCCAGGACAGCCAGAGCTACACAAAGAAACCATGTCTGAAAAAAAACAAAACAAAACAAAACAAAACAAAAACAAAAAAAAGGTGAAATATCAGGACACGGGGCAGGAGTCTCAGAAGTTTGCCTCAGACACACAAGAAATGGAGGCCAGGAGGGGCACACGGCTTGCAACGCCCTGTTTTCAATCCAGAGTTCTGCACATCTAACAAGAGCATTAAATAGAAGGAAGACTCATAAAGGAGTCTCATTATCTCGGGGTGCTTCCCTTCTTGTAACCCAGGCATTGACAGGAAATGCACAAGGTGCCTCTCAGGTGCCTCAAAGAGGTTGTCACCAGGAAATCAGCCTTGCAAAATGAGAAACTTTCTCATGCCTGCCAAGCACCCTGCTCGCCCCTGCGGTGTCTTCTGCCCCCTCGCGACCGGAACGCGGTACTGCAGCCGCTCAGAGCTCCTTTAGGTCTTGTTCTGGGGATGTGATCCTGCTTCTTCAGGGAGGAAAGCAGAATGGCGCCCCCTGGCGCGGTGCAAGGCTGAACACACTGATTCCTCCGTGCTCCCAGCTGGTCATCCCTGGTCCTCTGAATGGGGAAACTCCAAGACTGCACACTCGTTCTTCAGCCTGAAACTGAAGGGGAGAGAGACGGGACAGGGGGAGAGGCCTGGGGGCGAGGACAGAGGGGTCTCCGTTGAGGAAGCTAAACTGGGGTTCCTCCTATGGCAAATCTGATACCCTCGGGGGCCAACCTGGAAGGAAAGGCCATTCAGATTCCACCGCCTCCCCCTTCATCTTGTTCTTCTGTCTCCATATTCCCGTCTCTCCACCTCCCATGTCTGCAGGTAAACTGGGCGATTCTGAAATGGGCTCTGGGTTCCCTCCCGGGAGGAGACAGAGAATTGGTCCTAGCGATCAGTCGTCTGCTCTGTGATGACCATGTAGCCAGACGAGCTCAGAGGAGCAGGTGAGGGCATCTAGGGAAAAGGGGAATGTGTCATGTGGCAACTGGGTCCCCATGGCAACTGGACCCCCACCCTGTGGCATCTGTGAGGTCCCCCTGCCTCTCCCGGCTGGAGGAATGGATGGAGGCCAGACATGGAGGCCTCTCCCTGGGTCAGAGTCGGCCTTCTCAGGACTCTGCTGCGGGTTGGGAGGCTCTCTGCGCTGGTAAGCACGGTCTGGACAGGGGAGGAGAGAGAGTCAGCCATTCCCAGCCACCAAGGGATAAACAGCAAAGCCGGGAAAGCCCCGTCTCCAGAGTACTGTGGAAACCGTTCTCCCTATCCTCCTCCCCCTCCTTTCTCTCCTCTCTTCCATGTGAGTGGTGTGGAGTGGTGTGGTGAGATGTGGTGTGGTGTGGTGTGGTGTGGTGTGGTGTGGTGTGGTGTGGTGTGGTGTGGTGTGTGTGTTTAAGACAAGGTCCTACCTGGTGTCCTGGTACTTTCTATGTGAACTCAGAGATCTACCTGCCTCTGCCTCCCTTATGCTGAAACTAAAGATGTACATTATCACACCTCGCCCTTCCTTTCTTTTCTTTCCCTTAAAAAGATTATATAAGGGGGCTGGAGAGATGGCCCAGTGGTTAAGAGCACTGGCTGCTATTCCAGAGGTCCTGAGTTCAAATCCCAGCGCCCACATGGTGGTTCAGAACCATCTGACGCTCTCTTCTGGGGTGTCTGAAGACAATTACTTATATACATAAAATATAAATAAATCTTTAAAAACGATTAAATATATATATATATATGGAGAGAGAGTGTGTGTGTGTGTCTGTGTCTGTGTCTCTGTGTGTGTGTGTGTGTGTGTGTGTGTGTGTGTGTGTGTGTGTTCTCTCCTTCCACCATGCGTGTGCTGGGGACTGAACTCAGGTAGCAGGCTTGGCAGACGGTGCCTTTACCTGCTGAGCCATCTCATTGGCCTACACTCTCTTTCCTTCCCCTCCCCCTCCTCCCTCCCCTGCCGCCTCTCTTTCATTCTCTCCCTTCTTTCTAGTGTGCATGTGTGTGCGTGTGTGTGTGATGTATGCACATGTGTGCAAAAGCCTGTGTTTGCACATGGAAGCCAGAGGAGACCCTCCCCCTCTCCCTTCCCCTTCCTCCCTCGCTTCATCCCTCTACCTCCGTCCCTCTCTCTCTCTCCCTCCATTATTTCTTTGATCCTTGGAACTTGGTGCTGATACATTTGTTCCTTAATTTTATTATGTCTGGCAGTGTGCCCTGAGCCATGTGTGCCCTGAGCCATGTGTGCCCTGAGCCATGTGTGCCCTGACACATGTGTGCCCTGAGCCATGTGTGCCCTGGGACATGTGTGCTCTGAGCCATGTGTGCCCTGGGACATGTGTGCCCTGAGCCATGCATACGCTGGACCTTGCCTGCCCTGGGCCATACATGCCCTCGGCCATGTTTGCCTTGGGCCATGGGTGCTCTAGGTGGTGTGTGTCCTGGCCCGTGCATGCACTAGGCCATGTGTGCACTGCTTATTATCTGGGCGCTGAGACCGGAACTCGCTGATCCTCATGCTTTAGCAGCAAGTGCTCTATTCTCTTCCTCCTCCTCCTCCTCCTCCTCCTCCTCCTCCTCCTCCTCCTTCTCCTCCACTTCTACCTCCTCACTTCCCCTGCTATCCCACTATGTGGTCCAGGCTGGCCTCAAACTCACCATGTAGCCCAGGCTACTTCTAAAACTCATTGTATAGCCCAGGTTAGCCTTGAACACCTGACTTCTGCTCAACAGCAGCCACGTGCCCCATGCCTGTTTTCATCCTAGTCCTTCAGAACCCACAGTTCCTAGACCTCGATGCTCCCGTGGATATAGGGTTTTTGAGGGTGGGTCCTGGATGATCGTCTTGTCACCTATGGGCTGGAGGCTTTCTCATTCAACCAGAGAGGCATGCTCGTCACTGAGGAATTCTCAATTACAACCTCACCACACACACACACACACACACACACACACACACACACGGGCAAGTTAATCCCATTTCCTGCAGAACAGAAGACAGCCTTTAGCGACCTGCCACTCAGATGAGAGACCTGGGAGTCTTCAGTCTCTCCTCCTACACGTCCCACAGTAGGTCTCCCAGTAAATCTGCCACCCTCTCCCATGTCTGCACATCTCTCTGTCCCTAATGATACCTTTATGCCCAGTTTCCCTCACGCCAAGGGCAACCAGGATTCTAGGCAAGCCCAGGTATTTGGGAGAAATCAGCCAGCCCTGGGTTCGAATTTCACAAAGTTAATCAGAGGCGAGGTCAACTCTACTTATTAGTGTTTAATTGTTATTAACCCTGATTCCTGTGTGTGATGTGTGATGGGTGTTTGCTTGCCATGGCACCCATGTGGACATCAGAGGACCAGTTGGGGAGTTGCTTCTCTCCTCTCCCCTTTCCGTGGGCTCTGGGATCACAATGAGGTCACCAGGCTAGTGGGTCAAGAGCTTGGACCACCCGTACCTTGAGGCTGGCCCTGGGGCACCTCTGTGCCTGTGAGCCTCTGGGTCTGTCTCCAGCCACCATCAGGGACCTGTTTCTGTCCTGCCTGCACAGCCTGATGCTGGTGGCTTTGCTGCTGCTGCTGCTAACCTGGAAGCTGGTGCAGAAAGCCCATCAGTTCAGTCTGGGCTGGCTGCCCAGCCAGGTGGGTTACAGGGATGCAGGCTGGGGATGCTGATGAGCCTGGGGCCTCTGGGTGTGGCCACAGCTGGTCAGTACTGGCCATGGGGAGGTCCTGGGGGCTAGGGGGCACTTAGCATTTTCTCTCTGTCTCTCTCTCTTAAATTATTCTTATTTTTAAATTTTCATGTGGGTGCCCCAACAACTGGAAGGAGAGCTTACCCTGACTCTGTTGCCTGCCTGTGGATCCTGCTCCAATAACTGTGATGCCTTATATGCATTCCTCCATAAGAGTCGCCTTGGTCATGGTGTTTCCTCACAACAGAATGGTGATGAAGACAGTGTGTGTCTGTATTTGTGTGTTTTTGTATACATGGTTGTCCAGGCAGGTAAGCATGTGTGTGTGCACACTCCTGTGGACTCCAGAGATCTACTTGTTTCTCTTCAGGTGCCAGGCATCTGGTTTTCTTTCTTTCTTTTGCAGGCAGGGCCTCATGACATCACACTGGTGCTGACCTGCCTGGAACTTGCTATGTAGCCCTCCAGTGTGTGTGCTTGAATGAGAATGGCTCCTCTAGGCTGAGACTTAGTTCCTGATTGGTGGAAATGTTTGGAAGGATTAGGAGTTGTGGCCTTGTTGGAGAAGATGTGAGCCCTCCCGTGGGCTTTCTGCTCTGAGTGGACTGGCACCATTTGCACTGTGCTCTGTCTGCTTCTCCCTCGCTGACCAAGGCGTGAGGTCCCGGCTGTTCCTGCTGCCATGCCTTTGCCCTGAAACCATCATGAACTCTAACCTCTGAAGCTGGAAGCCCAGTTAAAGCCTTTCTTGTACAAGTTGCCTTTGGACATGGTGTTTCTTTGCTCAACTTGATACCTTTCCATGGGCAACACCAATCCCTGACACTATTAATGATACTCTGTTATGCTTGCAGACAGGAGCCTAGCATAACTGTCCTCTGAGAGGCTCCACCCAGCAGCTAAACAAAACAGATGCAGAGACCCACAGCTAGACATTAGATGGAGCTCAGGGAGTCCTGCAGAAAGGCTGGGAGAAGGATTGAGGGACCTGAAGCAGACAGTGACATCACAAGACCAACAGCCAAGGAACCTGGACTCTAGGGTATTCCTAGAGACAGGACCACCATCCAAGAAGCCTACATGGGTGGACCTAGGTGCCCTGCACATGTAGAACAGATGTGCAGCTTGCTCTTCATGTGGGGCCCCAACACCTGGAATGGGAGCTGACCCTGACTCTGTTCCCTGCCTGTGGATCCTGCTCCCCTGACTGGGCTGCCGTGTCTGGCCTCAGTGGGAAAGGACGGACCTAGTCTTACGATGATCTGAGTAGGCCAGGTGGGTGGCTGCCCAGGGGAACCTCCCCCTCCCCAGAGGTGATGGGGAAGGGGGCATGGGAGGAGCCATGTGAGGAGGGGCTGTGAGGAGGATGCAAAATGAATAAATAAATTGGGATGTAGAGGGAATAAATAAATTAACGGGGGTGGGGGAAGACACCTAGGCTGTCCTTGAACTCAAAGCCTTTGCTTGTCTCTGCATCCTGAGGTCTGGGAACCTTCCCAGTGCTGGTCCCATCCGTGACCCCAGCACTCAGGAGGCAGAGGCACAAGAGTCTCCGAGTGTGAGGGTCGCTTGGTCTACAAAGTCAGTTCCATGGTTGCCAGGGCTACACAGATAAACTCAGTCTCTAAACACAAAACAAAACAATGCGAGCAGTCCTCAATTCTAAAAAGGTGAGTGAACATTAAGAAGGACAGAGAACACTGCAATGAGAATCTTGTCCTATCAGGAAACCTCCCTGCTGAACCTTTACGTTCTTCCCCTTGGCTAGAGAGTGGTATCATGGCCAACCATGCCTGGCCAGTTCCTGGGAGGAAGTCCAGAAAGGAAGCTAGGGCCAGACTCTGCTGTTTCTGCTGCCTGGTATCCTACTTAGACCAAAAAACAAGAGCAGAAAGGAACTTTCCTCCCCCTTAAATTATGTTTTAATTAAACTTTTTAAATGTCTGAGTGAGTGTATATGGTATCTGTGTGGGACTGTGGGTACCCATGTACAGAGAAAAGGGGATTTCTTACATCGAAACTCTTGCTCAGAATTGCGGTTTTAAGGTGACATTGCTGGGCCTGAGTTCAGAAGTCCACAGAACCAGAGTTGGGGTATAGATCCGAGGATGAATTTCAATTCACGGAACCCCATAAAATGTTGGATGTGGTGGTGTTTGCTGGTAAAGCCAAGGCAGTGAGGTGGAGCCATGAGGCACTTCTGGGCTCCCTAGTCCGCTGGTTCAGCTTCACTGGCGAGCTCCAGGCGAACGTGACCTCCAACACGCAGGCGCACACATGTACTTGCATGTACACATGAACATGCACATACATTTAACAAGCCTGCTCAGGTGCACACACACTCATTATGAAAGGAAGAAAAAAAAAAGAAACAGGGGGATCTAGTCAGGGGAAGCATCAGGAACAGAAGCTCCTCCCTCTGCCCCGCCCTCTGCCAGAGCCTGCTGGAAGCTCAGTCTGTTTCACCAGATAGAGTCCTGTGTCAGCTGGAGTGGTCACACTTGCTGGAGCTCGACATTTGCCTACCTAGGTCATCCTTGGTGACAGGGGCATCTCATCCTTGCTCTGTGCCGCTGTGCATCACAGGGGATGGGCTGGCCCCCGATCCTCTAACATTCCATCCTTGGCTCTCGGAATCCTACATCTCTAGAGCTGGACCCGTGACTCTCTTCCTGGTCCTGCCATCAGCAGACTCTGAGCCATGGTCTTCATGAAACAAGAGGCCATCAGTTTCTTCATGACAACAGCGGGTTTGGCAGGTGCCATGGTGAGCTGCGTTTTGCCTGCTTGGAGGGTGACATTTTCAGATGAGGAGACAAACCCAGATGCCAGAATTTGGGAGGGTCTGTGGTACCTGTGCCAGTATGATGGAAACAGGTGGATACAGTGTACACTGTATGATACCCTGATACCAGTGGCCCAGGACCTAAAAGTGTCTCAAATCTTCATGGTCACCGGCTCCATTGGAACCTCGCTGGGGTTGCTGCTGTGCCTGCTTGCGGATCGGCGCATCAAGTGTTTGAGTAATAAAAAAATTGAAGCCAAGGTCCTAAAGGTAGCCGGTGTGATGTTTCTTAGTGCCAGCCTTCTAATGCTGATATCTCTGTCCTGGGTAACACACAACGTCATCCATGGCTTCTTTAACCCGTTGTTGGGGTACTCCAAGAAAGCAGAGATGGGTGTTTCACTCTACCTGGCCTGGACCTGCTCCCTGCTGCTGCTGTTGGGAGGAGTCCTGCTCCTCGTCAACATCCGATCATGCTATAACGCCTCCCCAGTAACAGATGTTGAGGAGTCATCATGGCGATACCCCAGGTAAGTATCTCTCTACCATTTGAGTTGCTTATTTTCAGACTGACCTCAGATCATCCTATGACCCTATTCTGCAGATGTTTGATGGTCAACACACTCACTCCTGGAGTGGGAGAGCTTCCTCAGGAGGCCTCTCTCCAGGTTCTAGAGTCATTGACCTGGGGGAGAACAGACAGGTCTACGGAGCCGCCCACGAGCTGTGCAGTGGACTCTGTGGGTGCAGCCTGCTGAGCGGGCACCATGCTGTGGTGGGCTTCTTGGCGATGAAGCTGCCTGAGTCACCTAGGAACCTCTAAGGGGTCATAGTTCACCCAAACTGGATGCAGATAAAGATGCTTCTTTGGCCTGTGGTTGGTCTCTCAATTTGGGGTGACTGGAAATAGAGAAAAAGAGAAACAGCAGACCCCAGAACAGTAATGCCTGGGCTTCCTGGTGGTTGGGGGATGGGAAAGAAGAGACTGAGCTAGCCTGCTGTCATCCTGGCCCACTGTGACACCTTCCTGAGGGTCTTGTCACCAGGCTCAACTCTGATATTACTGATAGACCTTTGTCCCGGCACCTCTGCCACTGGCTTGTGGAAGATAATCACTGGTATTGATAACCAGCTGCTCCTGGCCGGTCGTCACTGGGGTCACACATATGCCAGCCCACAGGAGACTGCAGCCCAGCTCCATATGTCATGTATGTGTCTTATATGTATGTGTGCTTGTCCACACGTGTGATGGGAGCAAACACGCGTGGAGGCCAGAATGAGATGTCTTTCTCATCCTTTCTCTGCCTGATCTTTGAGAGAGATTCATTCCCTGAATCTTGACCTCATGGAAACTTATAGACTTGCTGGCCTTTCTCCAAGCTCCAGGGATCCTCTTGTCTGTGCTCCCTCAGTGCTGGGGTCACAAGTGTGCATCTCCACATGTGGACGCTCACGTGGGTGTTGGGCTCTGAACTCAGGTCTCTGTGCTCACTCCCGTTCTTCAGAAGTTCTGAGCTGAGTGGTGAGAAGGAACAAGAAGGGGAGGGGGAGGAGGAGGGAGGGGAGGAGCGGGAGGAGGAGGAGGAAAAGGGTTGTATGTGAGGAAGGGTAGGGCTGGGTGTTCCTCATGTGGCTTGATGCCTCCTGTGAACCCAGGTGTCTTTCTCCTACTTGTTGCTCTCAGCAAACACCTGACACAAGGTACTTTAAGGAAGGGCTTATAGTGTGTGTGTGTGTGGGGGGTGTTCCATGCCTTTAACATGAGCACTAGGGAGACAGAATCAGACAGCTCTCCGTGTTCAAGATCAGCCTGCTCTATAGAGGACAGTCAGGATCACAAAGAGAAACTGTCTTAGAGGAAGGAGAAGGAGGATGAGGATGAGGATGAGGAGGAGTACAGAGGCAGAGGATCTGACAGAAGCTTCCGCTCTGCCCTTCCCTCTGCCATAATCACATAGAAGGTCAGATCCCTGGATCCCTGTGTCAGCTGCTGTGACCACACTTGCTGACTCACACATTCCACAGATACTGGTGTTAGTGGAGTCTCTGACTGGCTTTGACCCCACAGGGAAGGCTTTCTCAGCATCCATCTAAAGGGCACCATCAGATCTTAGAATCTGTAGCCCCGAGGTGGTGTCCTGGCCACCCTCCCTCCACAGAGTCCCTCTTCGGACTCCAAGGGACTTGAGCCATTGCTCCCCTGGAACTGGAGCCAGTCACCTCTCTCTGGCCACACTGGGGTGGCCAAGGCTCCTGTGAGCTGTGAGCTGCCCATGTGGTGAGAGATGGAACATTTGGAAGTGGACACGGCTGTAGCGGTCCATGTTTATGAGGGCTTGTGGAAGATGGGGGAGATCGGAGGGTGTGGCTGGATGCAGTGCCTTCCAGACAGCGCTGCCATAGCATGCACACGGCTCTCATGGTCATCTGCATCATGTAACAGGCCTGAGGTTTCCTCTGTGAGGGACTGGAGACAAGGTCAGTGAGTGAAGGCAGAATGAGGGAGTCAGGGTGAAGACTGATGGGGTGGTTTAGCTCCTGTCCTGGACAACACACTTCACCCATGGCTTCTCTCACCCACTATTGGTCCAAAATCAGATGTGGGGGCTGTGGTGATTTGAACATACTTGGCCCAGGCAGTGGCACTATTAGTAGGTGTGGGTTTGTCCTAGTAGATGCTTCCTTCGTAGAGAAGTAAGTGTGTCACTGTGGGGGTGAGCTTTGAAGGTCCACCCACTGTGGAAGAGACAGTCTGCTCCTGGCTTCCTCTGGATGAAGATGTAGAACTCTCACAGCCCATTTTGGGCCATGCCTGCCTGCCCTGAAGGTAGCCCTTTAAGGTAGCCCGAGTTACGTGTTCTTTATAAGAGCTGCCTTGGTCATGCTGTCCCCTCACAGCAATGGAAACCCCAACTAAGACAGAGGCCTGACTCTACATGGGCTGGGCCAGTTCAGTCCCCCTGCTGCGGGGAGGGGCCCTGCTCTCTGCAAATGCCCACCTTGCACTGGCTCTGCGGTGGCTTTTCCAGTCTCATTGGTGACTCTGCAGACAGATGGCATGGCATGAGGTGACCTCTCTACCTTTTGAATTTCTTTACCTCACACTCTCTTAAGAGACCATTCTGTAGTTGTTCCCTTAGGACAGAAACCTTCTCTGGGAGACTTACCAGGCTCGAGAGGCCCCTACCTGGTTCTAGATGTGGTCAGCCATTGCTGAGGCGGGGAGAGGAGACACTTGCAGGGAAGTTCAAGTTGTGTAGAAAATCCCGGGATGCGTTCACATGTGCTGGCATCATTCTGTGAAGGAGTTGCCTGAACCACTGGTGATTCAATGAGGGTCAGCCTGGGTCAAAACACCACAACCAAACAGGACTAGGAAAGGAAAGGGCTTATGCTTCCTCAGCACAGTCAAAGAAGTCGGGGCAGGACCTCAAACAGGACAGGAAGTCATTTCTCTCCTTCTGCTGTGGGGTTCCTAGAGTTTGAACCTAAGTTTGTAAGACTTGATGGCAAGTGTCTTTAACTGCTAAGTCAAGGCTTCTCAACCCATGGGTCGTGACCCCAATGTAAAACTCTGTCTCCTAAAACATTTACATTATGATTCATAACTACTTCATAATTACAGTTATAAAGTAGTAACAAGAATAATTTTATCGTTGGGGGTCACTACAACATGAGAAACTACATTAAAAGGCTTCAGCATTTGGAAGGAGTTGAGTTTATTCAGGGATTTATCTTTTATACATCTGGTCTTAGTCAGGATTTCCATTCCTGTGAAGAGACACTATGACCATGACAGCACTTATAAAGGAAAACAGTTAACTGGGCTGGTTCACAGTTTCAGAGGTTCCGTCCATTATCCTCACGGTGGGAAACATGGCAGCATGCAGGCAGACATGTTGCTGGAGGAGGAGCTGAGAGTTCTGCATCTTGAAGTGAAGGCAGCCAGAGGGAGAACTGTCTCCCACACGCGGCCAGCAGGAGGCTCCCTTCCCCCTGGGAGAGCTCCAGCACAGGAGACTTCAAAGCCCGCCCCCACAGTGACGCACTTCCTCCAGCAAGGCCACGCCTCCTACAGGTGCCACTCTGTCTGCGCCAAGCATTCAAGCACCAGGAATGGGGCCCGTTTCTATCCAAACCACCACACACATGTTTTAAACCTAAGAGTTAAGAGATCAGAGAGGATCTTGTGAAGAAACTAAGAAACAGCAGTGAGCATGCGCGTGCACGCGCTTCCCCAAGGGTCCGCCTAGGTTTCTTCATAGTAGACAGAGAGATACCTACCTAGTTCTGCTGGCCCCTGAGTTACATCTTCCTGCTGCTCAGACATGTCCCTCCCCTTTAGCTTACTGTGACCATGGGATGGCTCTGGAGGGGCCTCGAGTTGGAAAGCAATCTGAGAAAACGGCTTTGAATGCACAAGGCAGTGGTCAGGACTCGTGGCTTTAGTTGTAAAGGGAATCTCTGGTAAGAGTCTTCAGAAACCGCAGGCTCGCATATAAATGGCCTTAAAGGCAGAGTTACGTGTATGGGAATTCTAGATGCTCAGCTGGTGAAGGGGTTCCCTTTTCCTTTCCCCATAATTCTCACTTTACAAATAATTTATTCAATTATTTATCTAGTGTATAATTTAAAATATTTCAATTATGAAATTCCATTTTGCATTTTTAAATGCTTAACGTGTATTTATTTCGACGTGTACGGTGTGCAGGCCATAGGGATCAGTTCTCCCCTTCCACTGAAGTGTGCCCCGGGGATCGAACTCACAACATCAGGCTTGGTGGCAAGCTTCCTGATCACTGAGCCATCTCACCAGCCCAAAGCAGGACAAAGGCTGGCCTAGAACTATGATCTTCCTGCTTCTGCCTCTTTAGCATAGCCCGCCAGGTTACCTCATGCACCATGTCTGGCTTCAGATTCTTCTGTTGTGCAGCCAAGGAGCTGGCTTCCTGAGAAGAGATCCCTGAAAGATTACAGGAATTTGTCCAGCTGCCTCCAGCAACAGCGTGGAGCCATGCCTCTGTCCCTGCTGCACTGGACTCACGGGGCTTGTTCTTAGAACAGGTGCACAGTCACCAGGCTTCCTGCCTCCCTTGCAGACCCTGACTTAGGGTCTCTAATGCTTTGACAAAATGCTGTGACCAAACTCCAGGAGGTAAGGGTTTCTGTGGTGGCCTGAATAGACTCCTGTGTTTGAATTCTTGTCCCAGAGCAAGGGGTACTAATAGAGGGTATGGCCTTGCTGGAGGAAGTGTGTCACTTGGGGGTGGGCCTTAAGGGTTCATATGCTCAAGCCCCGCCCAGTGTTGCATGCAGTCACTTCTGCTGCTTTCAGACCAAGATGTACAATTCTCAGCTCCTTCTCTAGCACCGTGTCTGCCTGCGTGCGGCCATGCCTCCCACCATGACATTAATGGACTAAGATGTGAGGCAGTCCCAGTGAAATGTTTTTCATTTATAAGGGGTGCTGTGATCATGGTGTCTCTGCACAACCATAGAAACCCTAACTAAGACAGTGTATTTCAGTTTACACCTTGTAGTGCATTATCCAGGACAGTCAGGACAGGAAATCAAGGCGGAGACCTGGAGGCAGGGTCTGATGCGAGGCCTTGGAGAAATCCTGGGTTATTGGCTCATTCATGTGGTATGCTCAGTCTCCTTTGATCCAGCAGGAGGACCAACCCAGACATGGCTCCGCCCACAGTCAGCCGGGCCCTCCCACATCAGACATCCATCAAATGCCCTACAGAAGGCAGAGAGCCAGTCTGGGCCTGGCACAGGCTTTTGAAACTTCAGAGTCCATCCCAAATGACACACCCACTCCACCAAGGCCACGCCTCCTTAGCCTTCCCAAACAACTCCCACACGGTATGAGCATGCTCTCAATCCAGGTGCCCTCTAACCAAACACAGGTCAAGCTTGCATCAAGCTGACAGGAAACTGGCCAGCATGAACCCTGAGTGAACTATATGTTGAACAGTCTGATTGGAGGTTACAGGCTCAGTTTCAGAAGAAGCCAGGTAGCAGACAGGTGGAACTGCTGTCATCAGGACCAGGCAGTCATTTTGGACTGGGCTGTCCCAGAGCAGAATAGGGAGGTGCCACTGAGGAGAGGGAATCTTGGTGCAGCTGGCTGTAGCTTGGTGGGCATTGAGACGGGCATTTTCCTTCCTCTGGTGTGTCTTCTCTTGCTTCCTGATCATTCCCCACCCCCTCCCATTCCCTTATTTTCCATCATCTTCTGGGCGGTCTAATTTTTGCCCAAGCTGACCTCAGACTCATTGTGTAGTCAAGGAGGGCTTGAACTCCTTATCCTGTCTCCATGTCTGGAGTGTGTGCAGGAATTACAAGCATGTGCCATTGTGTCTAGTTTATACAGGGCTGAGGACCAAGCCCGAAGCTGTGTGCAGGCCGGGCAGTCATATTACCAACTGAGCCACATCCCTGACCTAAATGTTAACCCTTTTCATCCCCCCCCCTCTCTCTCTCTTCCCCCATGTGTCTGTCGGTCTCTTTCTCCTTCTCTCTTTCTCACATTTCTCCCTTAAACCCTTCCCTTTACTTCCCTCCCCTTCCCTTCCCTCCCCTTCCCTTCCCCTCCCTTCCCTTCCCTTCCCTTCTCTTCCCTTCCCTTCCCTTCCCTTCCTTGTACTGGTGACTAAACTGAGGGCCTTGCATGTTGCTGTCAGCTACAGCGAAACTGGGTCCCTGGAAGAGAAGCTGGGCATAGATTGGGGGGGGCAGCAGAAAAAAGAACGGCACCAGGACAACAGTTGCTGTTCGAGATGCAAAGTTTATGTGGTGATCTGAACATTTAAGGGCTATCTGGTGAGTCGCTCCCTTGCAAGGTTGAGAATGGGCCCAGCGTGTGTTGGCTCCACACTGCTCAGTGGGTAGCCTGCTTGATCAGGAAACTGTAGGTCTGACAGATCCAAGGACTTCAGCGCTCCGCCCCAGCCTAGCTCAGGTGCTGGCTAGCCATGGCTCCCAGGTAATAAACTGGAGGCTGTATTGTTCTTTGGAGAACAAAGGGCCAGAACTTACTTCAAGGGAAAACCAGCCCCCACACTCAAAGGCTGGGGGAGGACACACTTGCATATGCTAGGCAGGTGCTCTACCACTAAGCTACACCCCAGTCATCTTTGAAAAAATGTGTGATGGTAGGCCAAGTGAGAATCCTTAGTGGGTAAGGCATTTGCCAGAAAAGCCTGGTGGTTTGGGTTAGATCCTTGGAGCTGTATAAAGAAGGAAGAGCAAAGTCAGCCTCCTCTGGCTTCTGTGCAGTCTCTTTCCTCCCTCAGAAATGTGCCCTGGTGGTTTGAAGGAGAATGGTCCCCAATAGGCCAACAGGCCTCCATGTCTGGTCCCCAGTTAGTGGAACTGTTTGGGAAGGATTAGGAGGCGTGGCCTTGCTGGAGTCGGTGAATCACTTTGGGTGGACTCTGAAGGTTCAAAGGCCTGTGCCAGGCCCAGGGTAGCTCTCTGCCCGCTGCCTGCAACTCAGGAGACAAGCTCTCAGGGGTAGCGCTAGCCCCATGCCTGCCTCCCACCCACCGTGCTCCCTGCTATGCTGGTTACACACAAATCCTCTGAAACTATAAACAAACCCCAATTAAAGTGCTCTGGCCTAAGCTTCCTTGGCCATGACATCTCTCCCAGCAATAGGACAGTAACTACGACCCATATCATAATAAATTAAAATTTTCAAAATGATTCGGAAGGAGTGTCCAGGGCAGCCCAGCCTGGCTGGGAACTCACCAGTCCCCTTGCCTCAGCCTCTGTGGCTGGCATCACAGGTGCACACCATCACATCAGCTAAGTCTTTATTATATTTACCATATACATTGCATGTCCAGAACGATATACATAGGATTTCATAGTGACTTGAGGCACACATATATATTTTCTTTTCTTTTTTTTTCTTTTTTTTTGGGGGGGGGGGATTGAGACAGGGTTTCTCTGTGTAGCCCTGGCTGTCCTGGAACTCACTCTGTAGACCAGGCTGGCCTCAAACTCAGAAATCCTCCTGCCTCTGCCTCCCAAGTGGTGGGATTACAGGCATGTGCCACCACCGCCCGGCCTATATTTTCTTTGGCTATTTTATTTACTTACATTTCAAATGTCCCCGCTCCGGTTTCCCCGCTTCAAACCCCCTTCCCCTCCCCTCCCCTTTCCCGCTATGAGGGCGCTCCCTCCCTTACCCCCCCATTTCTACCTCACGGCTCTAGCCTCCCCTTCCACTGGGGTGTCAAGCCTCCACAGAACCCAGGGCCTCCCCTCCCACTGATGACAGATAAGGCCATCCTCTGCTTCCTATGTAGCAGGAGCCATGAGTTCCTCCATGTGTACCCTTTGGTTGGTGGTTTAGGCCCTGGGAGCTCTGGGTGGTCAGTTAGTTGATGTTGTTCTTCCTATGGGGTTGCAATCCCCTTCAGCTCCTTCAGTCCTTCCCCTAACTCTTCCATTGGGGTCTCTGGGCTCAGGAGGTTGGTTGGCTGTGAGCATCTGCATCTGTATTGGTCAGGCTCTGGCAGAGCCTCTCAGGGAACAGCCATACCAGGCTCTGTCAGCAAGCACTTCTTCTTCTTCTTCTTCTTCTTCTTCTTCTTCTTCTTCTTCTTCTTCTTCTTCTTCTTCTTTTTTGTTTTGTTTTGTTTTGTTTTGTTTTTCGAGACAGGGTTTCTCTGTGTAGCCCTGGCTATACTGGAACTCACTCTGTAGACCAGGCTGGCCTCGAACTCAGAAATCTACCTGCCTCTGCCTCCCAAGTGCTGGGATTACAGGCGTGTGCCACCATGCCTGGCTAGCAAGCACTTCTTAGCATCATCAGTACTGTCAGGATTTGGTGTGTGCAGGTAGGATGGATCTTTAGGTGGGGCAGTCGCTGGATGGCTTTTCCTTCAGTCTCTGCTCCATTTATTTTTGTCTCTGCACTTCCTAGGATCGTGATCGTGGGTGTGTCAGAACTCCTGCTGTTCAAACTGTCTCTGGGTGTGATTGGGGTGGGGAATGCTGGAGAACAGGGTCCTCTCCCGGGTGCAGCTGCAAACTGGAAGGGTTGTGCCCCTGGCTGGGTGGGCGTTCCTGTGTCCTGTGGGCTTGGGATACATCGATTAACGCTGCCATGCTACAGATAGCTCCCTGGGGCTCTCTGTTTTTACTTAATCGTGTTTTCCAGACCTTTCACATACCAACCCATACAGATTTCATTTATTCCAGCCAACCTTGAGTCATCCCTCAAAGGAGTTTCCAGTTGTATTTATCCATCTCTTTACTGATAAGAAGACCTGTCTGCAGTTCTGCACTTATCTTTATTCATGAGTAAATGTTTCCATAAGGGGTCCTTTTGTCAATGGGGTTGTGAAGTAGGATCAGTAGAAATTAGAGCACTTAAATGGTAGGTTGAGTCTTCCTGCCCCCTGCCTGGGGATGCTAGACAGGGGCTCTACCACTGAGCCACGCCCCCAGCCCCTCCCTGTGGGACCCTAGACAGGGGCTCTACCACTGAGCCACGCCTCCAGCCCCCCCCCCTGGGGGATTCTAGGCAGGGGCTCTACCACTGAGCCACGCCCCCAGCCCCTCCCTGGAGGATTCTAGGCAGGGCCTCTACCACTGAGCCATGCCCACTGCCCCTCCCTGGGAGATTCTAGGCAGGGCCTCTACCACTGAGCCACGCCCCCAGCTCCTCACTTCTGGATTCTAGGCAGGCTCTACTGCTGAGCCAATCATCCAGCTTTCAGTCTATCTCTAGTTGTATCTTCCCATGTGTTCATGGGCAGCTCTGCAAGATCATTTCCTGTGTGGATCTCTGAGGTCCCACATGAATTCCCATTTGCCCCATAAAGTCACTGGTGCATGATGTACCCACCCCTGACTCTTTCATTTTTGGTAAGGAAGGGGAGATAGCATCTCAGTGTGTCTTTCCTCCTGATTACTAATAAGATTGGACTGGCTTCGCACAATCCTCATGGTTCTTTTAGTTCCCTTTGTTGTTAACTATCTTTGCTTCCAGGCTTCAGCAGATCCTTTGATTTAAAAAAAATTAAGCTTGCCGGGCGGTGGTGGCGCACGCCTTTAATCCCAGCACTTGGGAGGCAGAGACAGGCGGATTTCTGAGTTCGAGGCCAGCCTGGTCTACAGAGTGAGTTCCAGGACAGCCGGAACTACACAGAGAAACCCTGTCTCGAAAAACCAAAAAAAAAAAAAAAAAAAAAAAAAAATTAAGCTTCTCTCTCTCTCTCTCTCTCTCTCTCTCTCTCTCTTTTCCCTCCCTTTCTCCCTCCTTCCCTCCCTTGCTTCCTTCCTTCATCTTTTTTCCTGTGGTGTGGGTGTACACATGACAAGGGTCTAGCCTGTGGAGGTCAGAAGACAACTTGGGGCTGTAGCTTCTATTGTTCCGGGTTCAGGGTTGGTGTTAAGGAGATTCACTTTGTCCTCTGAACTTTTTCTTTTCTTTTTTCTTTTCCACGTTGGGGGTGTAATTTAGTCTTGCACGTCAGGCGGTGGTGGCACACGCCTTTAATCCCAGCACTTGGGAGGCAGAGGCAGGCGGATTTCTGAGTTCGAGGCCAGCCTGGTCTACAGAGTGAGTTCCAGGACAGCCAGGGCTACACAGAGAAACCCTGTCTCGAAAAACCAAATAAAACAAAAAAACCAAAAACAGAATTTCGTCTTGCACATGTTAGGCATGCACTTTATCACCTCCACATTTCAGCAGCTGATTCTCTCCTTGTAACGTGTGTGTCTCTGGTCCTGGGTCAAACTCAAGTCAATAGTCTTGACAGCAAATGCTTTACCAATAGCTTGGTACTTGATTCCTTCTTTCTTTTCTTTTCTTTTCTTTTTTTTTTTTTTTTTTTTTTTTTTTTTTTTTTTTTTTTTTTTGGTTTTTTTCGAGACAGGGTTTCTCCGTGTAGCCCTGGCTGTCATGGAACTCACTCTGTAGACCAGGCTGGCCTCAAACTCAGAAATCTGCCTGCCTCTGCCTCCCAAGTGCTGGGATTACAGGCGTGTGCCACCCACGCTCGGCTCTTTTATTTCTTTTTGAGACAGGGACTCTGACTCTGTCTCTCTGTCTCTCTGTCTCTCTGTCTCTCTGTCTCTCTGTCTCTCTGTCTCTCTGTGTATGTGTGTGTGTGTGTGTGTGTGTGTGTCCTCCCCTCTCATTTTTTTCAAGACAGGGTTTCTCTGTGTAGCCCCGGCTGACCCAGAAATCACTATGTAGACCAGGTTGGCCTTGAAACCAGAGATCCACCTTGCCTCTTGCCCCCTGAGTGTTGGTATTAAAGACATGTGCTACCAGACCTGACTTCATTATCCTATTTCTGATCTGTTCTTTCATTATTTTCTGAAGTATACAATAGTCATCGATATGCCATCATGCACATTCATATGGAAACTTGTATTTTTTTTTTCTCACTAAAAACAGCCAGTTCCAGTGAGTCTGGAGGAAGCGAGTTCGGAGCTAGCGGGACCAGAGAGAGCGGGACCTGAGCAAGTGGTGTCTGAAGACAACTACAGTTAATAAATAAATCATTTTTTTATAAAAACCTGCTTTTTCCAAACCACATTAAGTTAAAAAAAATCACGTTAAAAAAGATGAAATAGCAGGGCGTGGTGGGGCACACCTGTAATCCCAGCACTTGGGAGGCAGAGGCAGGCGGATTTCTGAGTTCGAGGCCAGCCTGGTCTACAGCATAAGTTCCAGGACAGCCAGGACTACACAGAGAAACCCTGTCTCAAACAAAACAAACAACAAAAACAAAACAAAACAAAAAACAAAAAACAAACAAAAACCAAAAACAAACCACCCACCAAAAAAAACCGTGAAATATCAGGACGTAGGGCAGAAGACTGAGAAGTTTGCCTCAGACACATGGAGAAATGGCGGCCAGGCAGGGTACATGGCTTACAAAGCCCTTTTTTCAGTCCCGAGTTCTACACATCTAATAAAAGGAAGACTCTAGGACTCCCAGATCCCAGCCAGACCCAGTCACCGATCCCGGGACACCATCCTGAAGGGTAACAGTTTATGCTGAGGTCAATCCAAGAACAAACAGACCCCCCAAAGGACAGAAGGTGCCTGGCTTACAGATTGTTGTAGGCCAGTGGTTCTCATGGGTCACAGCCCCTTAGACAAACTTCTAGCTCCAAAAATATTTACATCATGGCCCACAAAACTAGCAAAATTATAGTTAATGAAAGAGCAACAAAAATAATTTTATGGTTGGCAGCCACCACATCATGAGGTATTAGAGGGTCGCAGCGTTAGGAAGGTTGAGCCACTGCCATAGAAGGTGCTGGAGCCGGCAGCCCGGTTCCTGACTGAGTGATGACGGTCCGGGAGGGGCGGGCAGTTGCAGATGAGCAGGGGTCCAGCTAGGAGCAGCGATCCAGAGCTGGCCCAGCCAGTGTAGCGGGCAGAGCCCATCTTTCCCTTCTGCACGGAGGGTCTCAGCTGGCTGGAGAGTTCTTGCATGAGGCCCCGCGTTACCCAGGACACGTACACCATCATCACTTAGCAGGCCAGCTAGCAGGCACGATGCCCCCGCCCCGATCCCGAGCTCCACTCTGGTGCTCTCCTCCACACACTCCTCCTTCTCCATCTTTAGCCACCGAGTGCAATGGCCTGCGTGCTGCTCGTCTGCTCTTCCCACTGGAGGGTGACACAGCAGAAGCTGCTCGGGCTGGGGGCCGGGGAGATGGCTCTGTTTGCGAACACTTGCTATGCCAACAGGAGGACTAAAATGTGGATCTCCTGAACCCATGTAAAAGCTGGGGAAAGGTAGCCGGGCCGACCTCTGGAGAGACAGAGAGAGGAGAATCTGGAAACGGGGCTGCTTGGTTGGACTCACTGAATCAGTGAGCTCTGGGCTCAGCAAGAGAGCCTGCCTCGGTGAAGAAGTAGAGTGATGGAGCAGAATCCAGATGTTAGCCTCTGGGCTGTACGCATACGTGTGTGTGTGTGTGTGTGTGTGTGTGTGTGTATGCACTTGCACACATGTGCCCACAGACCTACAGAGACACATGTATACACACACACACACACACACACACACACACGCACGCGCGCGCAAACGCCATGAAACAATTAGCAGATTTCTCCCATGAGGGATCCAACCTGCAGGCGTTCTGCCATCAGTGGCTGGACCGAGGGCGTTCGCCATCTGCTCACCTTTTGCAAGGGTTTGGGGCAGGTGGATTTGGGTTCTGATGTCAACCGAAAAACAGATCGCCTTAAAGGGGATCAGGATAAAAAATGTTTCCCCTGGAGCCCAATACAAGAGACCATGGCCAGGCACACAGATTCTTATGAAGCTTTTGTCAGAACAGAACAAAAAAAAAATCATAAATCAAAATGGCTTCCAGATGCATTGGTGAAAGCTGTCACGATGGATCAGAAGTAAGGACTCTTCCTGCCAGGGCTGACAACCTGACTTCAGTCCCTGGAACACGCGTGATAGAAGGAAAGACCTGGGTCCTCTGCTCTCTACACACATGTATGGCATGTACATGTGTAATGCATGTACACACAGAGAAAGAGACAGAGAAACAGAGAGAGAGGGGGGCTCAAGAAACAAAGGCATAAATGAAGAGATATGTAATTCTGTTTGTTTGTTTTGAGTCAGGGTTTCCCTGTAGCCCTGGCTGTCCCAGAACTCACTCTGTAGACCTGGCTGGCCTCCAACTCAGAGATCCACCTGACTCTGCCTCCCACATACTGGGAATAAAGGCGTGTGCCACCGCTGCCTGACTTTGTAATGTTTTTAAAGTTTCTTGTTAATTTATTTTATGTATGTTGAGTACACTGTCTCTCTCTCTCTTCAGACACACCAGAAGAGGGTGACAGACCCCATTACAGATGGTTGTGAGCCACAACATGGTTGCTGGGAATTGAACTCAGGACCTCCGGAACAGCAGTCAGTGCTCTGTTGAGCACATCCATTGAGACATCTCTCCAGCCCCTGTAATTTTTTGGTTGGTACACAAGGTAGACAGGTTAAATCAGATTTCTGCTCCAGGCTTCTGGGGACATTCTGGGTTGGTAGATGGTAAGAGTCCTTTTATACATTCCTAGAGGTTTCATGTGACAGTCACAAGGGCATTAGGTCAGTCACAGAGATGGGCAATAAATGCCTATTTAGCCGGGCGTGGTGGTACATGCCTGTAATCCCAGCACTTGGGAGGCAGAGGCTGGCGGATTTCTGAGTTCGAGGCCAGCCTGGTCTGCAGAGTGAGTTCCAGGACAGCCAGGACTACACAGAGAAACCCTGTCTCTGGAAAAAAAAAAAAAGCCTATTTAGGGGACTAGCACTCTGGATCTGCAGCATTCCAACTCCCCAAAACTTGTCAATCAGCCTTGTAGAGTGTTCAAGGTGGGTGTGGCTTATTTCTAGGAATTTTCACTAAAACACTGAAATCCGGGTTTCCCTGCTCTGTGTAGTTCCACATCCATTAGCAAAACCACCCAGAATTAAGGCAGGGTGTCTCTTAGAGAAAAGTACTTTCCTAACATGGATAAATGCACAGGTTCCATCGCCAACCCAACCTAAAATAAGAATGACTATCCTCAGCCAGGCGGTGGTGGTGCACGCCTTTAATCCCAGCACTTGGGAGGCAGAGGCAGGTTGATTTCTGAGTTCGAGGCCAGCCTGGTCTACAGAGTGAGTTCCAGGACAGCCAGAGCTACACAGAGAAACCCTGTCTCGAAAAACAAAAAAACCAAAAACCAAAAACAAAACAAAACAAAACAAAAAAGGGTGAAATGAAGTTGGAGTTCCCAGGCTACAGGGGACCTGAGGACTTCCCAGATGACGAGCCAACTTCCTCCTGATTCCTTTTCCGCAAAAAACATAATGATTATTCCTAATTATGAAAGAATAAATGATTCTGATTGATGGAAAACTGTGGCTGCAACTTGGGACAGATATTTGTGGTTTTCCAGCTTAAAACCGCTGTACCATTCTGACTCTGAGGTCAAGTTCAGCTCCCCAGTCTGTTCTGTGGCCCTGATCGATCAGCAGCGACCTGAGTAAAACAACATTTTGCCAGCTGCTTAAATACTAAGATGAACGTTGGAAGACACAGAAAGTTCCCAAATCGGTGCTGTTGTCCCTGCCTGGTCAGTTTTCGCGCCTGATTAAAAAAAAAAAAAAAAAAAGATCTTGCTTTGTGTGAACTCTTGTGTCTGCTTGGGTTGTTTTGGATTTTCAGACCCTAACCAACCCTACAAATATTAAAAATCGGGACCAGTGAGATGGCTCAGCGGATAAAAGCACTCGCTGCCAAGCCTGAGAATCTGAGTCCCATGACTGGAAGTCACATGGTAGAAGGAGAGATCAGACTCCAAAAGGTGGTTCTCCGGCTGCTACAAAGGATCCCCAAATAATTAAACAAGCAAACTAACTAAAGCTGAGAGCGGTAGCACATGACTTAAATCCCAGTACCTGGGAGGCAGAGGTCAGAACTTCCAGTTCATCCAGGGCTACATAGCAAGACCTTGTCTCAAAAGAAACAAAAAAAGAAAGAAAGAAAGAAAGAAAGAAAGAAAGAAAGAAGGAAGGAAGGAAGGAAGGAAGGAAGGAAGGAAAAGAAAAGAAAAGAAAAGAAAAGAAAAGAAAAGAAAAGAAAAGAAAAGAAAAGAAACTTTTTTATTCGTTTGTGGAAAAAAAACAAAAACAAATCAGCCTAGAAGAGTTTGAGATGTCTCAGGCAATAGTACTATATAGCCTTACGCTGATTGGCTCGTAGTAGGGGGCCGACTGTCATTTTTTTCTCTGATTGGCTGCGTTCTCCCACGGAAACCCAATCGTCGTGGAGCTGGGGGCGGGGCCAGGCTCTCAGCGTCGCCCCTCCACTTCCCGTGGGGTCTGCCTGGAGAAGGGGGTTCCGCGGTGAGTTCTGAGCCTTCACCTCCGTGGAGACCCTTGTGGTGAGGAAGAACCCCTGTCCCCCGATCCACCTCCGGGAATGATGGGCTGAGGCGCGGTCCTCCCTCCCTGTGCGGCAGTACCTCCTCTCTACGAACCCCTCCCCCTACAAACAATGCCACGGTGTAGACGGCTCTGCCCCTGCCATCTCCCACTCAAGGTCTTGTTTGTGACTTGGGAGGGCGTTGGAGCACTCATGACCTCCTCCGCCCGGTGAGGGAGGACGGAAGACTGGGGAGGACATCATCACTGGGTGGACCCTGTCCCCACAGGAGGATGACTCGGGAGGAGGCTGGGAGGCTGCCCCAAGTACTGGCCCGGGTCGGGGCCTCCCACGGTATCACCGATCTGGGCTGCAAACTCCGCTTCTATGACGACTGGGCTCCGGAGTATGACCAGGTGAAAGCACGTGCGTCCTCGATTTTGGGGGCTCGGAGTGTGTGTTTATGAGCAAAGCGAGAATAGTACCCGTGCATCTCAGGGAAGCTGGGAGCTGAAAAGAGACCTGGGAGCCGATCTGTTAGCGACCTGCCCCCTAATGACCTGCAAACACCCCCGCCCCAACTCTGGATTTAGACCTTCCCTATCTGAGCAGACTCCTCCACCTTAATTAATCCTGCAACCCTGCAGGAGGCGCTATTGAGACATCACTCGGTATACACAGACCAGCTAAGAGCTGTCTCAGCCCGCTTGATCCCCACTAGTGTGGGGTCTCTTGACAGTAAGACACCCCAAACTTGGGTCTTCTGTTACTGGGGTCCCAGAAGGATCCAAACTCTAACACACACCAGCTCACACACGGCAGATCTTGGGGACCCCACGAAGGGAGTCGTCCAAACTCTGTGTTGGGCTAAGTGCTATCTCCTCAGGATGTGGCTGCTTTGAAGTACCGAGCCCCGCGCCTTGCTGTGGATTGTCTCAGTCGAGCCCTTCGGGGCCCGCCCCACGATGCCCTGATCTTGGATGTGGCCTGTGGCACTGGCCTGGTAGCTGTGGAGGTAAGATCTGCTATGACATAACTGCCTCCCCTTCAGCAACCCTGGACCTCCAACATGCTACCAACATACTACCAACATGCCTCCGCTCAAATAGCCCTAAGAATAGTGAATTCCTTTTTTTTTTTTATTTGGTTTTTCGAGACAGGGTTTCTCTGTGTAGCCCTGGCTGTCCTGGAACTCACTTTGTAGACCAGGCTGGCCTCGAACTCAGAAATCCGCCTGCCTCTGCCTCCCAAGTGCTGGGATTAAAGGCGTGCGCCACCACTGCCCGGCTTTGATTTGGTTTTTTTTTCGAGACAGGGTTTCTCTGTATAGCCCTGACTGTCCTAGAACTCACTCTGTAGTCCAGGCTGGCCTCGAACTCAGAAATCCGCCTGCCTCTGCCTCCCAGAGTGCTGGGATTACAGGCGTGCGCCACCACCCTGCAGAAAAGTGAATTCTAAGCAGGTGCTCTACCATGCACACCCCCCAGCCCCTCCCTGGTGGATTCTAGGCAGTGGCTCTCCGCCCCCAGCCCCTCCCTGGGGGAGTCTAGGCAGGTGTTCTACCACTGAGCCACTCCTCCAGCCCCTCCCTGGAGTGCCCTTTAGTTTGCTTTGTACTTAGAGACAAGGTCTCAAGGCTGGCCTTGAACTCACTCCATAACCCAGGCAAGCTTTGACCTTGAGATGTTTCCACCTCAGCCTCCACAGTAGCTCAGAAGACAGACCTAAGCCTCTACACCTAGCTCCCCGACTGCTCAAATTCCCTACCAGTTCTCATCCAAGAACTCATCCTCTCCCAGCTGAGCCGAGGCAGGGGATGAGCCGTGACTGATGGATGCCACCTTCTCTCCCAGCTGCAGGCTCGGGGCTTCCTCCAGGTGCAGGGAGTGGACGGAAGCCCAGAAATGCTGAAGCAGGCCCAGGCACGTGGCCTGTACCACCACCTTAGCCTGTGTGCCCTGGGCCAGGAGCCGCTGCCCAACCCCGAAGGTACTTCCTGTTCCGCTCCGCCCTCACCCCCCTCCCCAAGAACAGCATTCCTACTGTCCAGCCGCCATCTTCACCCCAGTCCTGTTTGAGCTACTCCTAACACGCTAGAGTCTGACGTCACCTCATCTCATGCACAAGGTTGGGGTTCTGCTAGACCCCTGTGTATAGGACATCTTTTTCTGGGAGACGGTTTTCCTGTGTAGCCCAGGCTGTCCTGGAACTCGCTCTGTAGACCAGGCTGGCCTCGAACTCAGAAATCCACCTGCCTCTGCCTCCGCCTCCCAGGTGCTGGGATTAAAGGTGTGCGCCACCACCCGGCTATGACCTGTTCTATTAGTCCCTCTTCTTATTGCTGTGGCAAAACACCAGACAGAACATAATCATGAGGCCCCACCCATCCCCAGGAAGCAACCGGCAATTGCTGGGACAGGGAGAGTGATTTTCTCCAGTGGTGTAGCCACTGGTAAGTAGTCCATGCCCCAGCGCCCCCTCCCCCTCCCCAGCTCATGCAGGCCACCCCACCCCCACCCCCACCCCCGGCCAGTTAAACTCAGCGGGTCACAAACAAAACAAGACCTGAATGTAGCAAGAGGTGCCGGAAGATAGCGGTGCCTACCTTGAGAGGCAGAGGCGGGTGTATCCCTATGAGTTCGAGTTCGAGGCCATCCCGGACTACAGACACTACGGGGCTACTTCTAAGAAAGCCAGAGCTACACAGAAAAACTCAGTCTCCAAAAAGAGAGAGAGAGAGAGAGAGAGAGAGAGAGAGAGAGAGAGAGAGAGAATGAAATAAATAGGGAATATAGCAGCAGCTGGAGGAGGGTGCGGGTGGAATGGGGACTGAAAGGGACCACAGCATATTCATGCAGCATCCTAAGGGGTCAGAAAAATAGCTCCCTGGGGGGAAAGCGCATGCTACTCTCACAGAGGACCCGAGTTTGGATCCAGCACCCGAATCGGGTAATTCACAACTCCCTGAAACTCCAATCCCAGGGAGACAGAACACCTCTGGCCTCTGTGAGCACCTGCACACATTGGGCTGCGGAGATGGCCCAGGAGTTAAAATCTCCGACAGCTCTTACAGAGAACTCAAGCTCCGTTCCCACCACCCACACATCAGGCAACCGCGAGGGAATCCAGTTCCCCGCTCTGGATTCCAAGGGCATTACAGGCATGCACACATATCCATGCATATATATACACACACATACACGCATAATTAAAAATAAAGTGAGCTGGAGATAGCCCAGCATGTAAGAACGCCTTGGTGATTTTGCAGCGGACCTGGGTTCGCTTCCCAGCACTCACATAGGGGTTCCCAACCTTCTTTCACTCCAGTTCTAAGGAATCTATCTGGCGCCCTCCTCTGGCCTCCTTGGGTACTGCATGCAGGTGATCCGCGAACGTACATGCGACAAAGCACCCATCCACATAAAATAAAAAATAAACTAAATTGTTAAAAAATAAAAATAAATAAATAAAAATAAATAAAAAATAAAATAAATAAAAATAAAAAATAAAAATAAAATAAAATAAATAAACTAAAATTAATTAACTAAAAGTAAAATCATTTAAAAGTGACTTATGGGACAAAGGGTTTATTTTGGTTCACAACCTGAAGGTACAATCCATCCTGGTGGGGTCGTCACGGCAGCCGGAGCATAAGACAGCCAAAGTAGCAGAGGTAGCAGAGAGATAAATGCTAGTGTTCAACCTTCTTCCTCCTTTATCTTCAGCATCCCAGCCATGGGATGGTGCCAGCCACCATTAGGGCAGGGCTTCCCTCCTGAATGAACTCAGTCGAGAAACTCCCTTACAGACAAGCCCAGAGATTGTCTCCCAGATCCTGTCAAATTAACAAACAATAGTAACCATTACACATCTCCACCCCGCCCCATACGCAGGGACCTTTGACGCGGTGATCATTGTGGGAGCCCTCAGTGAGGGACAGGTGCCCTGCAGTGCCATACCTGAGCTCCTAAGAGTCACCAAGCCGGGTGAGTCACAAGCCAGCCAACCCCGCCCCTCAGGTACCCTTTCCCCTCTCCACATCACTCAGGCGAAAGAAGGGTGGGGCGTGGCATAGGGGTCCCCACCCCAGACCGGTGCCCCAGTTTAGCGTCTCCCACTTCAGTGTTCCGCCCTGACTGGCACACAGTAAGAGCAGACAGCTGGCCAGCTCACCTGCTAGCCCGTGGGCATCCAGGAGCACCTCCACCCTTCTGCCCTTTGTACCCTCTCATAACCAAATGGCTTTGTCTCTAGGATCAGAATACAGTGACTATAGGGTACAGTCATGTCTGTGGGGCCTTCGCTTCAGCCCTGGTACCCGAGAGAGGTCAGCTGAGCCCCATCTTCCAGTCTCCTTATTGATTTGGGAACTGCCCTTCCTTGTTGTATATCTTGGATAGTTCTCTTTTCCTGGCACAGGTCCAGGTCAGTTCATTCACGATGACAATGGGATCAACTCCACACACTGAGGGGGTGGAGCAGGCTAGGGCTTTCTTTTCCCTATGGTGCTGAAAATGGAAGTCAGCACCTCCGGCAGGTTCTGTACCCTCAAATCACTCCCTGGACAATTCTAGGAAAAAGCCCTACCACTGAGCCATGCCCCCAGCCCCTCCCTGGGGGATTCTTGGCAGGGGCCCTACCACTGAGCCACGCCCCCAGCCCCTCCCTGGGGGATTCTAGGCAGGGGCCCTACCACTGAGCCACGCCCCCAGCCCCTCCCTGGGGGATTCTAGGCAGGGGCTCTACCACTGAGCCACGCCCCCAGCCCCTCCCTGGGGGATTCTAGGCAGGGGCTCTACCACTGAGCCATGCCCCCAGCCCCTCCCTCGGGGGGGGGATGCTAGGCAGGGGCTCTACCGCTGAGCCACGCCCCCAGCCCCTCCCTGAAGGATTTCAGAGAAGGCAGGGAAGATCAATACTCTCAGAATGAGGCCGGATGGTGGCGCACGCCTGTAATCCCAGCATTTGGGAGACAGAGGCAGGCAGGTTTCTGAGTTCGGGGGCCAGCCTGGTCTACAAAGTGAGTTCCAGGACAGCCAGGGCTACACGGAGAAACCCTGTATCGAAAAACAACAACAGAATGAAGTTGGATTTTTAAGGGTTGGAGGCAGGGCAATCACAGAAGATGGAGTAGGGAGTTGTCTGGGAGAAGCTAGAAACTCGGGAGAATAGAAAGTTCCAGAAGACGGGCGGTGGTGGCGCACACCTTTAATCCCAGCCCTTGGGAGGCAGAGGCAGGTGGATTTCTGAGTTCGAGGCCAGCCTGGTCTACAGAGTGAGTTCCAGGACAGACAGGGCTACACGGAGAAACCCTGTCTCGGGAAAAAAAAAAAAAAAAAAGTTCCAGAAGAGGGTCTACTAGGCCTAAGGACAGAATGAGGAAGTCGGGAGATAAAGACACTTCCTCTCCCAAGCCCTACTCCTGGAGCTAAGCCTTGGCATGTCTGGGCAGGACTCTGTTTTCGGAGCGCCCAACAGAAGCTAGGGCATCATTGGGGTCATCAGCTGTGGCATGGGTTGGGCTCAGAACCACCGGAAATGCCCGTTGCATGACCCTAAACAAAACAGAGCCTCCTGTTCCAGCCTGAGCTTCCCCCTCCCATCCCGTCTGCCAGAAACCGGCCGTGCCCCCGGCCGGCAAAGTCTGTCATCCACCCACCCCCTACCCCACCCCCGCAGCCATGGCTTCTTGGCTTGGCCAGGCTCTATCTTATATTTTAGGCAAGGACTGTGGAGCCCTCCTTGGTCTTTTTTTGTTGGGTTTTGTTGTTTTGTTTTTGTTTTTGTTTTTGCTTTTTTGCTTTTTTTTTTTTTTTTCGAGACAGGGTTTCTCTGTGTAGTCCTGGCTGTCCTGGAACTCACTCTGTAGACCAGGCTGGCCTCGAACTCAGAAATCCGCCTGCCTCTGCCTCCCAATGCTGGGATTACAGGCGTGCGCCACCAGCCACCAAGCCCGGCTCCTCCTTGGTCTTAAACTCAGCGATCTACCTGCCTCTCCCTCTCCCCCTTCCCCCCCCCCCCCCCCCCCCCGCTTCCTGAGTGCTAGAATTAAAGTTCTGCTTTGGGTTGGAGATATGGCTCAGATCTGATAAGTTATTTCTTTGCTGGTGAAATGAGACAATTCAAGCCAGATTAAGTTATATTAAATGCAGGTTTAAGCCAGGTGTGGTGACACACCTGTAATTCCAGCACTTGGGAGGCAGAGGCAGGCGGATTTCTGAGTTCGAGGCCAGCCTGGTCTACAGAGTGAGTTCCAGGACAGCCAGGACTACGCAGAGAAATCCTGTCTCGAAAAAACAATAAAACAAAAACAAACAAAAAAATGCAGGTTTATTTGGAAGCTGCTCTAGTGGGAAGTCATCATGGGAAGGGAGAGAGAGAAGGGGTGTGCATGCAGAGAAAGAGAAGAAAGAGAGGTGAGACCCCAGTAGATTATATAGGGAAGCGTCTCTGGGGGAAGGTAACCCAGACTCCAGGGCGGAGTATGGTTGGGGTCAGGGTATGCCGGGTAGGGACTAAGGGATTCTGGGAGGGCCAGGTCTGCTTTGGTGTGTAAAATATGCACCTCAGCCCCTTGGGGTCTGAACCCAAACAAGAGTTAAGATCCCTTGCTGCTCTTGCGGAGGACCCAGGTTCAATTCCCAGCACCCACGTGGCAGCTTACAACTATGTGTAACTTGAATTCCGGGGGATCCAATACCCTTTTTGGGTACCCACCGGCACAAGGTACACATACAGAGTTAATTTGCCAGGTGGTGATGGCACTCTCCTTTAGTCCTGTGCTGGGAGGCAGAGACAGTCAGATCTCTTGAGTTTGAGGCCAGCCTGTGCAGAGAGAGTTCCGGGACAGCCAAGGCTACGTAGAGAAACCCTGTCCCAGAGCAAGGTGAACTGGCAAGTGTCAGAATTGTGTGAAGACCTTTCATAGAAACAGGTCCCTCCTCCAGCTGGCGCCCGGCTCCGCCTTCTCCTTCTTCCATCATAGACTCCTGGGGAAATTCTAATTTGGGGGAAACCATTGTTTCAATATTCTGACAGCCCCAGGGAGGGGCACTCGTGGCTCCTTAGCAATTCTTTCTAGCTGTGTAGCCCATGATAGCCTGAAAACCACCGTGTAGCCCATGATGACTCACATCTGAGCTTCCTTGGGGGCACAGAGATGGGTCGCTGGTTAAGAGGACCTGGGCTTGATTCCCAGCACCCACACAGTGGCTCACAACCTTTTGTGACCCTAGTTCCAGGAGACCCAACGCCTTTACCTGGCCTCTGTTCATGGCACATGCATGGTGCACAGACAGACATACAGGAAAGCAAAATTAAACATGTTTTTGTTTTGTTTTGGTTTTTGGTTTTTCAAGACAGGGTTTCTCTGTGTAGCCCTGGCTGTCCAGGAACTCACTCTGTAAACCAGGCTGGCCTCGAACTCAGAAATCCACCTGCCTCTGTCTCCCAAGTGCTAAACATAAGATTTTTATTTTTTTGATTTTATTTTGCACTTCCCGCCTACTCGTGCTAAATTCTGGGATTCTGGGCCTGGCTCCGCCTGGAACTGTGTACCCTTGTATGCACAATGCACACACATGTCCTTCCCGTGAAGCAGATTTATCATTTCCCCCCATGCCTGCCAGAAACTTGGCATAAAGCAGTGGAGGGTCTTACACGGACCTACGTTCATGTGCTTTCCTGCTGTTCCCCAGAGCCAGGTTTGTCTTTTGATGGGACAGCGTGGGGCTCCCTGCCCCCATCAGGCTGTTCAGGGATTGCGTAGGAACCTGACCTAGTAATCTCCACTGCTAAGAAACTGACTAAAGCAGCGGAATCTCAAACCCAAGGCCTGCCCTGTGCTACACAGCCTGGGCAATTTAGCAAGATCCTGTCTCAAAAGTAAAAATTTAAAATAAAAGGGGGGGGCATATAGCTCAGGGGTAGACTGCTCACCTAGGAACCTCCACGACAGCTAGGGGCCGTGGCTCAAAGAAAGAACACCTGCCTGAATAGAATGCCCCAGGGAGGGGCTGGGGTGTGGCTCAGTGGTAGAGCCCCTCCCAGCCTAGAATTCCCCCAGGGAGGGGCTGGGGCGTGGCTCAGTGGTAGAGCCCTGCCTGGAATTCCCCAGTGAGGGGCTGGGGGTGTGGGTCAGTGGTAGAGCCCCTGCCTGGAATCCCCCAGGGAGGGGCTAGGAGTATGGTTTAACTGTCGTGTCTTTTTTAGCATGTTTGAGGCTGGTGTTTTCCTCTGCAGAGCTGTAAATTTAAAAAAAAAGATTTTGGTTTTTTTTGTTGTTTTGTTTTTGTTTTTGTTTTTGGATTTTGTTTTTTTCAAGACAGGGTTTCTCTGTATAGCCCTAGCTGTCCTGGAACTCACTCTGTAGACCAGGCTGGCCTCGAATTAAGAAATCCGCCTGCCTCTGCCTTCCAAGTGCTGGGATTACAGGCGTGCACCACCACACCCGACTAAGTTTTTTTTTTGTAAATGGAGACCATCAGGTTAAGGAAACTGAAGGGGATTCCTGGGGGCGGCCACTTTAGGCAGCAAACCCTGGAAGTGGAAAGCTGGCCCAGAACTGAAGTCTTGAGCAGGGACCTAAGTGCATTCGTTCAGCTCACCCGCCCCTCCCCCACCCCTCCCCAGGTGGGCTTGTTTGTCTAACTACCAGGACCAACCCATCCAACCTTCCCTACAAGGAGGCATTGGAAGCGGCCTTCTACTCCCTGGAGCAGGCTGGAGCGTGGGAACGCCTGGTGACCCAGCCTGTGGACCACTGGGAGCTAGCAACTTCAGAACAAGAGACAGGGCTGGACACTTGTGCCAACGATGGCTTCATCTCTGGCATCATCTACCTTTACCGAAAGCAGGAGACAGCGCAGGGGGAGAGAGGGGACTCAGTGTCCAACCCTTAGTTGACCATTGATCGTCTATGTCTAGTCTTAGCCCAATGTGTTTTCTCAGCCTTCCCTGCACTGTCTGTAAAATGGGTCCATCTTGCCAACCACGCCCATTAGGAGTCCTCTGCTAGGGACTCCTCTAGTTTCTTTTGACCCAAAATTCAAGGCCACAGGGCTGGAGTGATCATTAACAGTGCTCGTTCCTCAAAGCCAAAGCGCGAGAAACTGAACTGCTGTCTTCAGCCTCCACATAAAAATCACCAAGTTATGGGAGCTGGAGAGGTGGCTCAGCTGTTAAGAGCACCAACAGCTCAGAGTTCAAATCCCACAACAACATGGTTGAAACCTGACGCCCTCTTCTGGAGTGTCTGAAGACAGCTACAGTGTACTTACATATAATAAATACATAAATAAATACATAAATAAATACATAAATAAATAAATAAATAAAATAAGTCTTTTTTTTTTTTTTTTTTTTTTTTTTTTGGTTTTTCGAGACAGGGTTTCTCTGTGTAGTCCTGGCTGTCCTGGAGCTCACTCTGAAGACCAGGCTGGCCTCGAACTCAGAAATCCGCCTGCCTCTGCCTCCCAAGTGCTGGGATTAAAGGCGTGCGCCACCAACGCCCGGCCAATAAAATAAGTCTTTAAAAAAAAAAAAGAAAGAAACGTAAATTAAAAAACCAAGCAGGGAAGATGGTAGAACCTGTAAAGTACTTGCTGTGTAAGTGTGGGTCCCAGGCATTCTGTTGCTATGTAAGTGTGGGTCCCAGGCATTCTGTTTTTAAGGTTTTCGGGGTGACCCACATTTGTAACCCCAGTGCTGGGATTGCAGAGACAGGAAAGTCCCTGAAGCTTACTGGCCAGGCAGGCCAGCCAGATCTGTGATCTCAAAAACCAAGGTGGAGACTGACTGAGAATGCCTGACATGTTCACATGTGCATATGCACAACACGCCACACACACACACACACACACACACACACCACATACACACACATACATACACACATACACACAGACCACATACATACACACACACCACACACATACACACACATATACCACATATACACCACACCACCACACACACACACACACACACACACACACACACACGGAGTAGGGCTGACGGGGAGAGAGAGACTGACTCGGAGAGAGAGACTGACTCAAGTGTGCCTCCATAAAGGGAATTTCAGGTATTTAGGAGACAAACAGGCTGGAGAGATGGCTCAGAGGGCGACTTGGGTTCAATCTCCGGGACTCGGGCGACAGAGGCGAGAACCGGCTCCAGCAAGTTGTACTCAGACCTCCACAAAACACATGCTCACACACACACACACACACACACACACACACACACACAGCACCAACAGAAAATAAACAGATGTAAATATAAATACATTCTAAAGCCCAAGAAATGGGGTGATCTGATTCCTGGGAAAGGTGACCGGGAGAAGCAGATTCAGAAAACTGTAGTGGAGCCTGATCTGAGATCTTAGCCTGGGGCCCCATGATGTCAAAATAACTTTTCCTGGACACTTGTGCAACAAAGAACCTGGCTTCAACCAGTCTAAGCTAGGCAAGGCTATAAAGAAGCAAGGTGAACAGCTGTCAACAGCCCGACATCTGGTCCCATCCAGCCCCGCCCCCTCCCCCCACCAGAGATGTTATCCGCGGTTAAGATAACCGGGAGGCAGACTGGGCTTTTCTGGGTCACATGGGAAGCTGGGGCAAGTAGTCTAGACCCGCCCAGAACAAAGAGCTCTGCCTAGGTTGGCCCAGATGTACAAACCGAGCACCCCAGTCTCCTGAGTAGCTGAGGCAGGAAGATAGGAAGCCCAAGGCCTGCCTGGGCTACAGAGTGAAATCCAGGCCAGCCTGATCCATTTGTCCACAGCCTGGTTCAAAAAGTGAGACAGAGCCGGGCGGTGGTGGCGCACGCCTGTAATCCCAGCACTTGGGAGGCAGGGGCAGGCGGATTTCTGAGTTCGAGGCCAGCCTGGTCTACAGAGTGAGTTCCAGGACAGCCAGGGCTACACAGAGAAACCCTGTGTCGAAAAACCAAAAAATAAGATAAAATAAAATAAATATTTTAAAAGATCTAGAGATGTAGAGCACTTTAGGGTCCCCCAGCGAGGGGCAAAAGGTATGTTTTAACAGTAATACGGAAGCCCTGCCTGGCTCAGGGGATAAAAATAGATTAACAATAAAAAAAAGTTTAATTTTCTTCATATTTTTTCATATTTATATATGTCTCCCGTGCCCCCAGGGTTTTTCAGTGTAGTCATCCATGTCTGTCCTAAACTGGCTTTGTAAACCACCAGGCTGGCCTCGAACTCACAGAGACGCACCTGCCTACCTTTACCTCCCCAGGTCTGTGACTAAAGGCATACTCCACCAGACCTGGCTTATATTAGTGTGTGTGTGTGTGTGTGTGTGTGTGTGTGTGTGTGTGTGTTCATGTGCCATGGAATACATGCTTACGGAGGTCAGAGGACAACTTGCAGAACCATTTGAGTCCGGGGAATGCCATTTAGGTCATCAGACTTGGCCGCAAGCACCATCACCGGCTAAGCCATCTCAAAGGAAAATGATGTAATGTCTCTCTTGTTATCCTGACTCATCTTTTTTGGTTACTCTGACAGAGGGTCAGAGGAAGGCCCGCTGGGCCTCTGACTGGTTACGGCCTACCAGGAGCCTCAAGCCCTGCTCCCTCAGCGGCCTCCTCGGGAGCATCTAGGATTCCTTATTTGCCTCTGTACCACTGTTGCTTAATTTTAGGCCAGGCTGGGACTTGAACTCAGGACCCTTGGTACACTAGGCTATCCCTCCACCCAGGAAGGTCCATCTCTGCACCTGGGTGAAAGAACAGTGCTGGGCTGGAGAGATGGCTCAGCGGTTAAGAGCACTGACTGCTCTTCCAGAGGTCCCGAGTTCAATTCCCAGCAACCACATGGTGGCTCACAACCATCCGTAATGGGTGTGCCTGAACTGAAGACACCTACAGTGTCCTCATATACATAAAATAAATAAATCTTTAAAAAAAAAAAAAAAAAAGAACAGTGTTATTTGTTTGGTTTTGTTGGTTTTAACCCTGGCAGAACTGGATCTAGACCAGGCTGGCCTCAAACTCAGAGAGCCTTGCCTGCCTCTCAGCCACCTGGTTTTTCAATGTTTAATGAAGAGGGGATTGGGGTTGTTCAACAGCAGAGCCTTAGTCTAACATGGGGGCCCCTGGATTTGATCCCCGGGACCACAGGGAGTAAAAAAAAAAAATGACTATGAGGAGAAAATAGAACAGTGTGAGTCTGTTATACAGTGTCAGGTAGCCCAGCCTGGCCTCAAGCTGGCTCTGTAGTGGAGGATGGTCTTGAACTCACGATCCCCTCATCTCTACCTCCTGAGTACCGGGATTCTATTACCAGCCCGCTCACTTGGCTTTAAAGCAGTCTGATAACGTCATCATGAGAGCTTGGTTTTCCCCATAAAGTCAAGCAAGAAGTGGTAGGTGGGCCATCGAGAGGCAGAGGCCGCGTGATCGCAGTGGTGTGAGTCCACCCCAAGCCCACGCAAAGGTGGAAGGAGAGAGCCGACTCCACAGAGTTGTCTTCTGGTCTCAGCTTTGGAGCTGGGGCCACGGTGGCGCACGGACAGGAAAGGGTTCTGTGTGGATGGGGCTCAGGACTAGAAAGCTGGTGTTCTCGAAGCCCTGGGTTCCAGCCCAGCTCGGACTACATCTAGCTGTGGTGTCCCTGCACCAGAGAGGAGGAGGAGGAAGGAGAATGAGAAACTCAGAATCATCCTTTGTTATGAATCGGGTTTGAGTTCAGCCAGGATACGAGACCCCGTTTCCACAGCCAGAGTGGGGATCCAGCCCTAGGAGCAATGTGTCCCTTTATCCTGAGCACCACAGGAAACAGGCACCGGTTTACACATCTCTGATCCCAACACCGGGGAAATGGAAACAGGACCTTCAGGAGTTCAAGGTTGTCTTTAGCTGTATACCTGGAGGCTAGCCTGGGCTACATTAAGATCTTCTATCAAAACAATAAAAACCTCCCGAAGGAGTGGATAAGAATGTCAGGGTGCGGCCCAGGCTGCCCAGTGGTGGTGTGGGCGTGGGTGTGAGGACTCTCAGTACCTTGGGCATTCCAAGGCTGTGGGAGGACTCCCTAGGGAGGAGGGCACAGCCCGGACCTGTAAGACCAGCAAGGTCTCAAGAGTGGGGAAAGGCCATTCCGTAGGGAAGGTGACTCCTGTGGAGTGGCCTGTGGAACAGAAGCAGGCCAGCCTGGCTGCTAAGAAAGGGAGACCAGGGAGGAGGAGGCAGGTGAGTTAGCCCCTCCCCCTGCCACCCCCTCCCGTTGTTCTTGTCATTTGGGGTGCACCAGCCCCACCCCACATCCCCCCAGTCCTGGGCCTTAACTGGGCCCTAGATACAGGGTTTCCCTTCTAACACATGAAGAGCTTGCCATCATGGTAGTGCACTCAAAGACTGAGGCAGGAGGATTGCATCCAGTTCGGTGATAGTGTCTGGGCTTTATATCTAAAAAAAAAAAAAAAAAAAAAAAGCAAATAAAAGCCTCAAAGCCTGTGGTTCTCCAGTTCAGAAGTAGTTCTCATTTTTGTTTGTTTGTTTGTTTGTTTGTTTACAATGAGAACTCCAGAATCACTATTTGAGACAGGGTCTCATGTAGACCAGGGTAACCTTGAACCTACTACGTACTTGGGGATGACCTTCATTTAGGGATGAGTGTGGGACACAGGGCCTCTGGCATGCCTGGCACACTCTTACCAACCGAGCTCCACCTTTCCATCTTATTACAACATCAGGGTCCCCTGTGGCCCCCTCGGCCACCCGCCTCCAACCCCGTCCCATCCACAGACCTCAGAGAAGAGCCCAGACCTTTCCTGTGTGCAGGTGCTATTTATTGTAGAAAATAATAATAATTACAAAGCTGTGAACAGACCTTAAATTACAAAACAAGAAACCACAGAGAAGGCAGGGGAGTCCAGGAGACTCCCCGCGGTGCAAGGCCATCACCCCGGTGCCTCCCGCAGACTGGCCGGGTGTCCTTGAAATGGACAAGGGGCGGGAATTCAGAGGAGGCCCCCCTCGGGAGGCCCAGGGTCCTTCGGAGGAGGTGCACAGAGATCAGAGCATTGAGCCAGACAGTAAGGGAAAGGGGCGGGGACACCCAGGGCTGTGTCTAGGTCCCCAGGCCCAGCACTCCCCAAACCAGTTTAATCCACCTCCACCCTTCTAACCTCAAACCCGTCCATCCACTCCACAGAACTTCATTACGACGGAGGGTGGGTGGCTAAGGCCTCAGTCATCGCTAATCACGGCCTCCCCGATGGCCCCCCTCAGTCACACTCAGTCACTCAGGACCCCAAGACTCCAGGTAGGACCAGGTGTGCTCGGAAACGCCAGGGCGTAATGGCAAGAGCAGCGCTGGAGTGACGTGTAGGCTGAGTGAGGGGGACAGAGAAAGGAGCAGGACATCCACTCCAGAGTCCATAGTCACGGCTGAGCTACCCCGGCCAGCAGGATCCAGCTCCCGCCTCCACTGCCCCTCCCAGCTGCTTCCCTGCCTTCAGCCCCCCGTAGCCAGAGGCAATCTGGACGTAGGCAGCATCCATCCTTGCCCGGAGTAAGGAGCCTTGAGATGGTGTCCAAGCGGGCCAGGTGACTCCCCCAAAGGCCACGGGGCTAGTAACTTGGCATAGTCCGGGTTTACCCGTCCCCAGCAAGCAGTTAGTGGCCCCACAGCAGGGCAGGTCCTGGAGAATGTGAGGGCTGTTATATGAGCTCAATCCCAAGAAAAAACGCCAAAGGCGTCGCGGCCGTAGAGTGGCCCACCTTTACACGTAGTTGCTGGCGGGGACAGAGCGCGCGGCGGAGTATTTGGCCGAGTAGGGCTTGTCGTTGCTGCGAGGTGGGCAACTGCAGCAGAGGAGGCCTCCTCCCAGGAGCAGCAGCCCAGAGGCCGCCCAGCCGACGTAGAGCGAGGCCCCCATCTCCCTCTTCTGCCCGGATGCCACCAGAGGGTTGTAGAAGTCGCGGATGACGTTGTGAGCGGTCCAGGACACCGGCACCATGATCAGCATACTCGCCACGACGAACACGGCTCCGGCGGTGATCATGATCTTGGCCTTGACGGTCTCGTCCTCCATACAGTTGGTGCATTTGCCCCCGACCACGGAGAGGAGCATGCCCAGAGCCCCCACGATGACGCTAACGACCATAAGGGCTCGGGCGGCCTGCAGGTCCTGCGGCAGGGCGAGCATGGAGTCGTACATCTTGCACTGCATCTGGCCGGTGCTCTGCACCACGCAGTTCATCCACAGGCCCTCCCAGCTCGTCTGCGCCGTGACGATGTTGCTGCCGATGAAAGCGGTCACCCGCCACATGGGTAGGGCACAACTCAGGATGACTCCCAGCCAGCCCAGCACCGCCAAGGAGATTCCCAGCACCTGCAGCCCCATGGACGCCATCGTTGAGCCTCTGCAGGGGTCGAGGTCGGTGACCACAAAAAGTTATCTATTTCTCTCTCTCTCTTTCTGGAGTCCGAGGGCTGAGAAAGCCTTTTTCCCGGTGAGTCTCGGGGGACACAAAGCCAGCCGGAGGTGCGGAGACCCGAACACCAGCCACCAAGCGCGAACACTGCAGCTCTCTCCCGCCGGCACCTGCAACCAGGACCGGAGGCTGCAGGTGCCGCAGTTAAAGCACCGCGGAGGAGGGGCGGAGGCAGAGGGAGGGGTTTCAGTCCCCAAAGGCCTCCCTCGCGACCAGTTTCTCTGGATTCCTGAGCCTGGGCCAACAAAGGCGTTCTGAGGCCCCAGTCCGGAGGCCCCTGAGTCACCCGACAGTATCACAAGAAACTACCATCTCCCCCCACCCCCACCCCAGCCCCCAGGCTCACGCTGAGGTCAGCTGGGACACACGCACTGAATCACCAGCCAAGAACACCTGGATGCTCGCCCGGTGGGAACAACTGGGAGCGACAGGGAGTCAAGCGTCGCCGGGGTTCAGAGCCTATTAGCGAAGGTCCCCAAGACTCATTCCGGGCTCCCGTGAGACGGAGAGAATGGAGACCCTTCACAGGAGAATCTGAGGCTAGTGGCTGGGGTTGTCCAAGAGAGCCCTGTCTTAATTAGTGTTGCTTTTACCACACCAACTTTATCACCACCATCATGGCTATTACTGTCATTAATATGCTAACATCGCTACTTTGCCTCGGCCAGCGGAAGTTGGTGTGGGGAAATGAGGACCTGGGGTGGGGACAGCGGGGAGCCAGCTCACCTGCTGTCCTCATGTGATTTCCCCCACCCAGCCATAGGGCCTCAGGGTGTAGAGGCGAGGCACTCGGGGCCAGAACTTGAGACTGGATACATAGAAAGGCTGGTGGGATGGTTCAGTGGGTAGAGCCGCTCGCTGCCAAGCCCCAAGGACCTAGGGTCTCCGTGACAGGAGACACGCATGTTTTCTGATGCACAAACGTGATCCATAAATAAATGGAATTTAAAATTGGGGCTGGTGGTGGTGGTGGTGACAGAATCCTGTCCTCTCTTCCTTCCTAGGGCTGAGCCTTGCTCGGCCAGAACTGGGTGAAGACCAATTCAAAACCCAGCCAGGCCCCAGAGACAGGATTTACTTCATAAATTGATGTTTATTCTTCAGAGACTCAGGAGCGGTTCCCATAAAGCCAGGCTGGGCTCAGAGTCCTTGGAGACATCGAAGAGAAAGGGGGTCCACCACCAGAGGTGCAGACAGGTGCGTCAAGAGAGATGGTGGGCCGGGCGGTGGTGGCGCACGCCTTTAATCCCAGCACTTGGGAGGCAGAGGCAGGTGGATTTCTGAGTTCGAGGCCAGCCTGGTCTACAGAGCTAGTTCCAGGACAGCCAGGGCTACACAGAGAAACCCTGTCTCGAAAAACCAAAAAAAAAAAAAAAAGAGAGAGAGATGGTGGCTTTCTGCCACAATTCTAGGGGGCTTCTAGGGGGCCACTAGATTTCGAGATTGTGCTAGGGACACTAGTACTAAGAGACACACACCCTGCCAGGCGGTGGTGGCACACGCCTTTAATCCCAGCACTTGGGAGGCAGAGGCAGGCGGATTTCTGAGTTCGAGGCCAGCCTGGTCTACAGAGTGAGTTCCAGGACAGCCAGAGCTACACAGAGAAACCCTGTCTCGAAAACAAACAAACAAACAAACAAATAAAAGAAACACACACACACACACACCCTCTCAGGGTGACCGGGCAACACAGTGGGGACTGGGTCAAAGAGAACATCTCAGGGAAGGAACAGCAAGGAGTCAGTGGGGGAGGGGGGCGGGGGGAGGGGGTGCGGGTCAGAGAGAATCTAGTTTGACCAGACACTGGCCTTGGGGAGGTGGGGGAGGGGATACCGAGGGGAAAGGTAGTCTCCTATGCTCCCTCCCCCTGCCCCCACCCCAGCCGGTACAAAGGACAGAGATGAACGTGTCCATCTGAGAGCAGGCTGAGAAGGGACCATGTGAATCCCAAGGGCACCTGGGACGTGCAGATAAGGAGAACTGCAGGTCCACCGTAGGGGGTAGGGGCACAGGGCACCTAGGAGAAGGGGGTCGTTGATGCAGCTCCCTGTCATCACAGGCCCATCTGGAACCATCCCTCTCTGTGTCCTGGACTAGTGTGTGTCTTTCTTTTCTTTTCTTTTCCTTTTCATCATTATTATTGTTGTTGTTGTTGTTGTTATTATTATTATTATTGATTTTTTTGAGACAGGGTTTCCCTGTGTAGCTCTGGCTGTCCTGGAACTCACTCTGTAGACCAGGCTGGCCTCGAACTCAGAAATCCGCCTGCCTCTGCCTCCCAAGTGCTGGGATTACAGGTGTGCGCCACCACACCCGGCTATTATTATTATTATTATTATTATTATTATTATTATTTAGATATGGTTTCCTATAGTTCTGGCCGGCTCAGACTCCCTATGGCGCTAAGGCTGACCTTGACCATCTGAGCCTCCTGCCTCCACTTCCCAAATGCTAGGACTGCAAGCCACGGCCTGTTTTATATGGTGCTAGGAAGCCAGGGCTTTGTGGGTGCTGGGACAATACCCTACAGAGTCTCATTCCCAGCTCCATCCTTACCTTCTGTTCCCGCCCCTACTTCACAAGTACGAGGGTTCCGGCATGCACAGTGCACAGCACCACGTCCAGCTAAGTCTCTGGTTTTGTTGGTTTTCTTTCTTTCTTTCTTTCTCTTTCTTTCTTTCTTTCTTTCTTTCTTTTTTTTTTTTTTTTTTTTTTTTTTTTGGTTTTTCGAGACAGGGTTTCTCTGTGTAGTCCTGGCTGTCCTGGAACTCACTCAGTAGACCAGGCTGGCCTCGAACTCAGAAATCCACCTGCCTCTGCCTCCCACGTGCTGGGATTAAAGGCGTGCGCCACCACGCCCGGCTTCTTTCTTTCTTTCTTTCTTTCTTTTTTCTGTGTGTGTGTGTGTTTTCAAGACATGGTTGTTTCTCCGTGTAGCCCTGGCTGTCCTGAAACTCACTCTGTAGAGCAGGCTGGCCTTGAACTCAAAGCTCTGCCTCCCGAATCAAAAGCACACACCACCACTGTCCTCGACTTTGTTTTGTTTCTTAAAACAGCATCTTGGCATATCTAAGCTAGCCTGGAACCCTCTGTGACGAAAACTGGCCGCAAACACATGGTAATGCTCCTGCCTCCGTCTCCAAGCTTCTAGGGTTACAGGTGCGCGCCCCACTCTCTCCTGTTTCTCTTTGTGCCCCTTTTGGGTGAATACCCCGAGGACCACAGCTGCCATAGATCCTTGAACTCTGGCCGCCGTCCAGAACCCTGTCTGCTGCCGCCCTGGCCTTCCTGCCTGTCAGTCTGTCCAATTCCATCCCCAACAGACGCACAGTCTCTTTAAAATAGTTCCCTGTCCCCCACCCCCATATTTGAAACTTGAGTCTCAGTGTGTAGCCCAAGCTGTCCTCAGATTCTCCTGTTTCCTCTTCATCCTCCTGGGTGCCGGGATTACAGGTATGTATGATACTGTATACAACTGGTGCATAATCCCTGAATCTAGGGAGGATGGTCTTCCACCATCCCACGTGGTCTGTGGTCTATGAGTGCTCAGTACTTGGAGTTGGTTGGAGACTGAATCTGGGCCAGTAATGAGCTCCAGGGTTAGAAGAACCAATGGAGCAGAAGCCCCTCCGTGTTACAAGGGGACAGTTGAGGCCGTGGAGACACACCTCCATGCCTCTCTCGGAGCTGAGGGCTCATGAAGCCTAGGGCCATGTCTTATCAAGCTAGGTGTGACCAAGCTAGGAGTGGCGGCCAACACCTGTAATCTCAGCACTCAGAGGGGGGTGGCAGGAGGACTGTGGCAAATTCAAGGCCAGCCTGGGCTACCTGCCTAAACTCTATTCCAAAAAATAAAGTTATCTGCACATGAGGGTAATTCCAGCTCTGGGTAAGCTGAAGCAAGTTGAGACAGGCTGTTGGGCATAAGGCCATCACCCAGGCGACACATTTCCGAGTCTCGGTATTTCGCCAAGGCGCATGCTCCATACTTCCTATAAGGTCTGCCCTCGAGGCTGGGCCACCAAACGACTAGATACTCTTTCACCACAAAACCCTTTCACCAGCTACAAGTCTGAGACCAGCTTGGGCTCATAGCAGGACTCCGTACCAATCAATCGATCGATCGATCGATCGATCAATAAATAGAAATAAAAATTAAAAAAATAAGGGCTAGGGATATACGTCAGTTGGTATCATGCTTATCTAATGAGCCCCGTTTTCCATCCATGGACCCACATAGACTAAACATGTGGGGCACAACTGTAACCCCAGAACCCAAAGGTGGAAGCAACAAAATTAAAAATTCAAGGTCAAGCCGGGCAATGGTGGCGCAAGCCCTTAATCCCAGCACTTGGGAGGCAGAAGCTGGCGGATTTCTGAGTTCAAGACCATCCTGGTCTATAAAGTGAGTTCCAAGACAGCCAGGACTACACAGAGAAACCCTGTCTCCGAAAAAAAAAAAATCAAAGCCAGCCTGGGGGGCCACATGAGATGCCTTCAAAATCAACAGAAAGACCGGGCTTGACGGTGCATGCGTTTAATCCTAGCACTCGGGAGGAAGAGGCAGAAACAAGAAAAGAAAGGGGAGGAAAGGGAAAGGAGGAGAAGAGAGAGAAGGAAAAGAGAGAAGAGAAAGAGAAGAAAAGATGGGTGTGTCTGCACGCCTGAAATCCCCGCACTCAGGAGGTGGAGGTGGGAGAGTAGAGTCACTGAAGGCGGAGAGCAGGCGCGAAGGTCCCCTTGAGGGAGTCCCGCGAAGCCAGAGAGGCAAGACCCTATCTCAAAAGCAAAGATACTAAACGCAATTTCAGGGTTCAGCGTGGGGGACCTGCACACAACGTGGCGGACCTGCACACAGTAGGTGTGTGGAGGACAGGTGATTCAGAGTGCAAGGGGCATCTCCTGTTTTCCAGCCGCCTTCCTGCTCCTCCCCCAGGCGGGAACACCCCAGCAACACAAACAGGGACAGTTTCTGCCTGGACCACGCCTCCCCTGGACTTTCCATACAAGGCTCTTAAGACTCTCTCGGAAGGCTGCTGCGGACTCTGTAATGACAGAGATAAGCAGCAGTCCAAACCAGAAGTGTTTTCCTGCTCGGGAAAGACCTCATTCACGCCAGTCTCCCAGTCATTCTGCAAGACTCCCGGGGCACCGGCGCGAATGAGTAAACTGAGGCCCGAGGAGAAACAGGCATTTGCCTCCGATGGGTGGGGTAGCCTTAGCCAGGTTCTCCTTCCCTGTTGCCCCTGCCCAGGTTACCTTACAGGAAGCAGATGGCCAGGCCCCACCCCCACCCCTACCATCTACCCCCCCCCCACTTCCGACTCTCACCAAATGGCACTGAGCGAGCCGGGATGGAGGGGGGGGGGCCCACACAGCCCTAAAACTTTCCACCTGTATCCTAAGTGACTAAGAGGCTCAGCCGTCCACACAGGAACAGGAAATAGGAAGGGCTGTGGCAGGGGTGGGGGTGAGGGAGCAGGTGTTCACAGTCCCGCTGGCAGAGGTGGTCAGCCAGGGAAGGTGAGGCTGCTGCGGAGCCAGCTAGAGGTTAGACAAACAAAGCTGTATCCGGGGAGAAGATCCAGACAGGAGGCGGCTGGGCGCGACTGGAGAACATTTGATGGGTCACAGCGTTGTTAGGTAGTGATGTCCCCCACCACCCCGCCTGCCATAGAACGGAGCACCTGCAGGCCCAGGAAGCCTTTCTGTAGCCCCCATGGCTCCGTGAACAGTAAAGGGGACACAAAAGAATTCACCTCCACCCCCGCCCCACCCCCCTGCCTGCCATGGTGCAGACGGTATGCAAACTCCTGCTGCAAGCCTTCAGCATGTGTCTTCAATTTGTTTGTGGGCTAGAGGATGCAGATTGGGGTGTGTTTGTGTGTGTGTGTGTGTGTGTGTGTGTGTGTGTGTGTGTTGTGTGTATGTTATGGTGTGTGTTGTATGTGTGTGCAATGTGATGTGTGTGTATTTGTGGTGTGATGAATGTTGATGTGTATGTGGTGTATGTGTGTATGGTGTGTGTGGTGTGTATGTGTGTGGTGTGTTTGGTTTGTGTGTATGTGTATGTGGTGTCTGGTGTGTGTGTGCTGTGCATGTGTGTAGTGTGTAGAGTGTGTATGTGTGTGGAGTGTATGGTGTGTGGGGGTGGTGTGTATGGTGTGTGGGGGTAGTGTGTATGGTGTATGTGGTGTGTATATGTGTGGTGTGTTTGGTGTGTGTGTGTATGTGGTGTCTGGTGTACGTGCTGTGTATGTGTGTAGTGTGTATAGTGTATATGTGTGGTGTGTGTGTGTGTGGATGTGGTGTCTGTGGTGTCTGGTATATGTGCTGTGTATGTGTGTAGTGTGTATATAGTATGTGTGGTGTGTGTATAGTGTGTATGTGTTGTGTGGGCATGTTATATATGTGTGTGTGGTATGTGTGGTGTGTAGGTAGGTATGGTGTGTGTGTGTGTGTGTGTGAGAGAGAGAGAGAGAGAGAGAGAGAGAGAGAGAGAGAGACTCTTGCTGATCCTTGAGCTCACCAGTTGGCCAGGTTGGGTAAACAACAAGCCCCAAATCCTCCTGTCTCCACTTTCCCAGCGCTGGAACTACAGGTACCCCCAACCCAGGCCTTCTTGTTTACACAGCAAGCACTTTACCCCTGAGCAATCTCCCGAGAGCTGCACTCGGTTCCCAGCCTGGGCACTGGCAGTCCTACGTGGGAGGCCCGTGCCCGTCCTCCAAACCTCGAGGAAAGGGACAACAGCAGGTAGCAGAGAAAGGAGATGTCGTTAAGGTCGCCACACTGTGAAGAGTAACGAAGAGATCTGGTGACACCCCTGAAAGTTCACCCTTGGTGTCCAGACAAGAGATTTAGCTTTGAATACAGGACAAGAGACAGGCACACGTACTGTTCAACACAGGGCCGAGCAGTCCTGGTCGGGCATGGGCCCACCATCACCCACCCACCATCCTCTCAGCTCCGAGGCTCCTGGAAGTTGTCAGAACTGTGTGAAGCCTCTTTCCAGGGGAGGCAACCCCCTCTTCTGGCTGGCGCCAGGTTTCAGCCTTTATCTTCCCCCCAACATGAGACTCATGGGGAATTCTAATGTCTTAGGAGCCATTGTTCTAACAGAAGGAAGGGCAAAGGGGGAGACACAGGAGTGTTTCCAATGCCCTCGTTCCTGCCAGGACGGTTACACGTCCACTGTCTTTCTCACAGCAGAGATTGTGAGTCTGTGCTGGTGGGTACATAGCGTCCATGCTGGCTTTTCTCAGGGGTAGCCCCCTCCCCCAACCCCCAACCACAGTCATCCCGGAGCGTGCGGTGAACCCTCTGCTGGATCACCAGCCTTGCTGTACCGTCAAGCTCCGTGGAAACAGATGCTGTCGAGACACAGGTATGAGCCTGAAAACCAAGAGGAAGACAGAGGGAGAGCAAGTGCCAGCCACTCCAACCTCCTCAGCCCCGAGGCCCACTGTGTCCCGTAAGCAGGGGAGGGGAGGGTAAGAAAACAGAGAAAAAGAGATTTAACCAAGGCCAGGTTCATCTTCAGGGCAGTGACCTGAGCATGGAATTCAGAAAACGGAAGAACAGCCAGCGTGGTGGCGCACGCCTGTAATCCCAGCACTTGGGAGACAGAGGCAGGCAGGATTTCTGAGTTCGAGGCCAGCCTGGTCTACAGAGTGAGTTCCAGGACAGCCAGGGCTACACAGAGAAACCCTGTCACCAAAAGAAAAAAAAAAGAAAGAAAGAAAAAGAAAACGGAAGAACAGGAAGAGCAGGGTGCTGGTGGTGAGAGCTACGCGTAACTCCAGGACAAAGTGGGGTCTCCTTGACCTGCAACAGGGGTCCTCAACTTCCACACGCCACGACCCTTTAATACAGTTCCTCATGCTGTGCTGACCCCCAACCATAAAATGTTTCTGTTGCTACTTCAAAACTAATTTATGCAGGATATCTGGTATGCGGACCCCCCCCCCAAAAAGGATCACACATACCCATGTGCTCTACAAGATGGTCCTGAGAAAGCCTTCTTGCCTGAGGGAACAAGCTTCTTCTAGCTTTGTGATGTTTGTTTGGTGTGTGTGTGTGTGTGTGTGTGTGTGTGTGTGTGTAGGTCTCAGTACAGTTTGTAAGAGTCAGTTCTCTCCTTCTACCAAGTAGATCATCCCAGGAATTGAATTTATGGTCTCAAGCTTGTCAACAAGCACCTTTACCCACTGAGCCATCTTGCCAGCCCCACAAACTGCTTAGAAGGAGATGATTTACTCTGCTCCAGAGTGCTGTCTGGACCCAGTGTACACGCCTTCATTAGGGGACTGGATCTGTCCAGAGAGGCTCAGTTGTTCCAGGAGTCCAAGGTGACGGCAGGTTGGGGACAAAGACTGCACACCTTCTGGTGCTTTGCGGGGGAAACCTGGAACAGAATACGGAAAAAGCCTTCGGCCGGGATGCCTGGGGCTCTTATCTCTGGGCCTTCCGCCTTGAAGGTAGATTAGATAGTTTAGGGATCTCTGAACTCTAGAAAGGCATTCCTCGAATGACTGACATGCTCACAAGCAGGGTCAGCAGCTGACCCAAAATCAAGGAGACCGAACCAAAATGGAAGCGGAGACGCTAGACTTTCCTCTGCTTTTAGTCACCTACGGGCCCAGGTGAAGAGAGTCAGGATGTGGCGAACACAGATAAGCATTTTCTTCTGTTTGTTCTTGAGACAGTCCCCCCCCCCCCCGTAGCCCAGGTTAGACTCGAACTTGCCATTTAGCTGAGAGTGACCTTGAACGCCTGATCTTCCTGGAATGACAGGTATGTAGCACCAAACCTGGCTCCAGTTAGACACAAATAGTGTTAGTTCCACACACATATGTCTGTGTGTGGCACACACACGCATGTGTTTGTGTAAATTCATGTTCACGCACATGGATGGCACATAGAAGCCGGGGGTTGGTGTCGTGGGTCCTCTCAATCGGTCCCCACCTGACTGTTTTAATTACGTCTATTTATTTTGGAGGGGGTCGGTACACATGCATCGATCAGAGGAAAATCTACAGGAGTCAGCAGGTTCTCTCCTTCCACCCCATGGGTCCCAGGAATTGAACTCGGGCTGGCCGGCAGGGCTGCAAGCTCCTTTGGTGCCCATCCGGACAGGCCCATCCTTTGTTGTTTTGTTTTGTTTGTTTTTATTTTTGAGATGGAGTCTCTCCTTGAACCGGAAGCTGGCCGATTTAGCTAGGCTAACTTCAGGGATCTCCCCATCTCCGACCTCAGCATGTCTGGCTTTTTACAGGAGTGCTGGTTAAGGATGGAACTCAGATGGTGGCGGCGCACACCTTCAGCCCCAGCACTCTGGAGGCAGAGGTAGGCATATGTCTGAGTTCAAGGCCAGCCTGGTTTACAGATCGAGCTCCAGGACAGCCAGGGCTACACAGAGAAACTCTGTCTGGAAAGAAAGGAAAAAGGATCAAGCTCAGATCATGTTTCTGAGGCAGTTTTATTTATTTGCTTTTGTTTTAGGGGCTGGTGAGATGGCTCAGAGGTTAAGAGCACTGACTGTTCTTCCTTCCGAAGATCCTGAGTTCAAATCCCAGCAACCACATGGTGGCTCACAACCATCTGCAAAGAGATCTGACGCCCTCTTCTGGTGTGTCTGAAGACAGTTACAGTGTACTTACATATAATAATAAATAAATCTTTAAAAAATTATTTGTGGCCGGGTGGTGGTGGCGCACGCCTTTAATCCCAGCACTTGGGAGGCAGAGGCAGGTGGATTTCTTAGTTCGAGGCCAGCCTGGTCTACAGAGTGAGTTCCAGGACAGCCAGGGCTACACAGAGAAACCCTGTCTCGGAAAACAAAAACAAAACAAAACAAAACAAACAAACAAACAATATATATATATATATATATACACACACATATATATACATATATATGTGTGTGTGTGTATATATATATATATATATATATGTATTTTGCCTGCACATATGTATGGACACATACATGCTTGGTGCCCATGGAGACCCAAAAAGGGTATCCGATCCCCTGGAACTGGAGTTACAAATGGTTGTGAGCTGCCACGTGGGTGCTGGGATTTGAACCCGGGTCCTCTGCAAGAGCAGCCAGTGTTCTTAACCACGGAACCATCTCTCCAGCTCCCAGTTACATTTTCTTTCTTACAGTAACTAGTCTGTCCAAGGCTTTACAAACCCTTAAACATACTTCCTGTGTAAGTGTATACCTTGCAGGTTCACTGCACAGTCCTCAGCATGGAACGCTCTTGAAGTGCAGTCACGTGGTCGGTTACAGGAAACAGGGCACTCCCTCCGGACACAGGCCAGTATGGACTGACCACTTTCTATACTCTGGCCCTGGGCTGGGGTCCAAACTCTGGCCCTACCAGGAAAGAATGCCGGGCAACAGAAATGACCTTTCAGCCAATCTCCCCATATGAGAACAGACACTTCCTCTCTGTCTCTATGATCCAAAGCCTCAGAAGCCAGGCCTGGGCAGCTCTTCAAATCAGTGGTTCTCAACCTGTGGGTCATGACCCCTTGGGGGGGGGGTCCAGCAACCCTTTCTCAGGAGTCGTATAACAGATATTCTGCATCTGAGATATTTACATTACGATTCATAAGCGTAGCAAAATTACAGTTCTGAAGTCGCAATGAAAATAATTTTACGGTTGGCGGGATCACCACACCGTGAGGAACCGTATTAAAGGGTCTGGGCGTCAGGAAGGTTGAGAACAACCACTGCCTTAGATCCTTCTGACTAATAGGCTGGGTTGCTTGGGGCTTGCCAAGACGCTAGAAAGCCAAGGTCCTGGATCTCAGACGTGGGAGACTGAGCAGGAAGCCCTCAGGTTCCAGGCCAGCGAGGACAGCCTGTACTGACTCTGTCCTAGCCTGTGCCCCAAGGCGGGGCCAGCCACTGGTCTTCCTTTAGCCAATTCAGAGAGTCAAATTAATAGTGGGAAGCAGATGTGATTACGTGGGGAAGAGGGTCAGAGATCCACAGGGACACACACACACACACACACATACACACACACACACACACACACAGAGTCAGTCGTCAGTCTTTAGGGTCCTAAACTTGAGTCTTTCAAGTTTAAATAGATGGTCAGGAATATACACCCTTAAGCCGCCATGATCGAGGCGTGGTCCCATCCACACAGGCTCGTCCTTGTCTGGGCTTCATCCTTTTTTTTTTTTTTTTTTTTTTTTTTTTTTTTTGGTTTTTCAAGACAGGGTTTCTCTGTGTAGCCCTGGCTGTCCTGGAACTCACTCTGGCCTCGAACTCAGAAATCCACCTGCCTCTGCCTCCCAAGTGCTGGGATTAAAGACGTGCGCCACCACTGCCCAGCTGGGCTTCATTCTTATCCTGAAAGGTTGTTGTTCAAGCTGTCAGAGTGGTGTGAAGGGTCGCTCAGGGTGACAACTTCCTGGGCCTGGGACCTCTTCCTTCTCCAGCATGAGACTCTCAAGTCTTTGGGATCCCTCCCTTGGGTGGCCTGATGGCCAGATGGAGAGACAGGGGTGTCTCTTCAGAACATCTTCATTTCCGCTGAGCTTGTAGCAGGAGTACAAGGGCCATTGACGTAGCTCCTCGGGCAAAAGCAGAAGGAGTTTAATTCCTAGAATCTACATAAAAAGTCAAGGGAGGTTTAATCCCAGAGCGCGAGAAGTAGAGACAAATCTCTAGCCACTCGGCCTAGCTGAGAAACCTTGTCTCAAAAAGTCTCGACAATTAATCCCAGCACTTGAGAGGCAGAGACAGGTGGATTTCTGAGTTCGAGGCCAGCCTGGTCTACAGAGTGAGTTCCAGGCTACACAGAGAAACCCTGTCTCAAAAAAAAAAAAAAAAAAAAAAGTCTCGCCAGGCGTGGTGCACGCCTTTGATCCAGGCACTCGGGAAGCGGATCTACAGAGTGAGTTCCAGGACACCCTGGGCTACACAGAGAAACTCTGTCTCAACACACACACACACACACACACACACACACACAGAGTCACTGATTCCTGAGAAATGATACCAGAGGTTGAGGTTGAGTTTTTTTGTTTGTTTGGTTGGTTGGTTTTTGGTTTTGTTTTGTTTTGTTTTTTGGTTTTGGTTTTTTTGTTTGTTTGTTTGTTTGTTTGTTTTTTGGTTTTTTTTTGTTTTTTTTTTTTTTTTGTTTTTCCAGACAGGGTTTCTCTGTGTAGCCCTTGCTGTCCTGGAACTCACTCTGTAGACCAGGCTGGCCTCGAACTCAGAAATCCGCCTGCCTCTGCCTCCCAGAGTGCTGGGATTAAAGGCATGCGCCACCACCGCCCGGCTCAGAGGTTGACTTCTAACCTCTCTTTACATGTGCATCCACATACTTAGACACACATGTACATGAACACACACACACACACACACACACACACACACACAGGAAGAGTAAAACCAGGGTTGGGGATGTAGCTAATGATAGAGTACTTATCTAGCATGGGAATCCTCAGCCCTCCCTGGTCCAGGCAGCCTAGATGGGTGGGCCATCCACCCCCTGAGGCCTGAGGCCAGGTAATGACAGGCCTGGCCGTCCTGCCTGGCTAGACTAGCCGGCCAGGTGCTGAGCCCTACATGGCCTGGGGCGGAGGTGGCCTTGATTCCAAGGAATGGAAAAGGCGCTTTACAGCCCCGTGGATGGAGTCCCAAGGTCCAGGGGGACGGTACAGCAAGTGGAGGGAGGGAGAGGGGAAGGCTCAGAGAATGGGAAGCTCCGAGAGAGGAAACCGGAACAGGGATGTAGGGGTGACTTAGTCACCCCCCAGGACAGCTGTTAAATTGCTTTCCCTGGGATTAGTTCATTTCACTGGAATTCCCTCCTGGTTAGGTGCCAGGAGGTGTGTCTCAGTGGTAAGAGTACCAGCCCTCCCCGAGGGGCCACAGCACGGTTAAAGCAATTGCCAAGACCCTTGGCTCCTCCCCTGACTTGACTGTAGTCACACAGGACCTTGGCCACTATCCCATTACTGCCATTACTGTCCCCACTGACTCTCAGTCCTCTTCCTCACAGCCCACGGAGGCCCATCAGGCCTCATTAGTAAGCCGCTCCTTCTCATCCCCACCCACCCACCCCCCACCCCCACTTCGAGGGCTTCATTTCAGGTGCCCTGGTCTCTCTGAAGGCTGTCTGTCTGCGCTGTCTTGGAGAGACAGCCCTTCAGCCCCACACAGCTCCGGGACCCTCGGAAGCCTCTGTAATCAGACGCCCTAACTCTCTTTACCTATCCCAGCAGCCTCTCCAGGCAAAGAAATCCCAGCGTCAGCAAACTTTCCTAAGAACCTGCTGGGTATCGGCTGGGCGCTGGGCTGGCAGCCTTCCTAAAACAGGAGGAATTGAACTTATGTCCCAGCTAAACCGCCAGATCGCAATGAAGATCAAACCAAGGTTCTGGAAGCGGATGTGACATCACGGGCCGCCCCGATGATGACCAGGCCAAGCTTCACGCCCTGCTGGGGGATGCTCTCTGGTTTTCTGATTCCCATTTGTTTCCCACTGTGCTAAAGGCTTCTAAGAAGCTGTACCACTGAGTACAATACCAGCCCTTTCTGTCTGTCTGTCTGTCTGTTTATGTGTCTTTTTTTTTTTTTTTTTTTTGAGACAGGGTTTCTCTGTAACCCTGGCTGTCTTGGAACTCACTCTGTAGACCAGGCTCAGGTCCTCTGAAAGAGCAGTCCATTTTCTTAGCCACTGAACCATCTTCCAGCCCCATTTCTATTCTGAGACAGAGTCCCACTAAATTACCCAGGCTGGTCTTAAATGTACCCTATACCCTAGCAAAAGAACTTTCGATTTTCCTGCCTCAGTAGCTGTGTTAACAGACCTCCATTACCAGGCCCAGTGTGGGTGGGTTTTGAACCGATGCATGCCCTGACCATCTGTGATTGGTAGCAGTAACTGGGCCAGGCGCAGGGTTAAGCAACGAGCCGTGGGTAGGTAATAGGACATCCTAACCAAAGGAGGCAGACAGGGTTTCACTAGTGGGAAAGAGAGAGAGAGTGTCTGAGCCAGGACCAGCCAGGACCTCCTGAATCAGCTCCTAGCCCTGAGTGTCTCCAGCGGGCTGAGCAGGGACACGTTTGGGATCCTCCATGCTGCTTCCTCTTGGGACACGGGAGGCTGATAGGACCAGCTCCCTGCCCGGGTCACACATCTGATGACGTCTGTTTGCAGAGAGAGAGAGAGAGAGAGAGAGAGAGAGAGAGAGAGAAGCTCGCTTTCCCCGTGACGCACAGACAGGCTGAGAGAAACTAGTAGACTGACCACGAGACTCCCTGGTAGGCAGCCGGTGAGTCAGCTGTGACAACGACAAAACCCAAGGAGTCCGGGGATCAGAAGTCTACAAGGCTCCAGATCCGAGTGACTCAGACGTTCTATTTCTCCTCCCGCTTACAGGTGCAGAGGCCCTGCCTGGCCTCCGTCCTGCTCGGCACTTTAACTTTACAGAGTTAGCCCCAGCACGGATAATGCTCTCTCTTGCCACCCACAGATTCTTCCTGGGTCCGGGAAGTCCAGCTGCCAGCTTTGGGCCGTTTAGCTTTGTATGCGTTTATATGGACATATGTACTTATACGGGCCATTGTTTGTCCATATGTGTCTGTGTGTGTGTGTGCCAGTGTACATATAGGTGCTTCAGTGTGCGTGCGCATGCACTCATGTGTGTGTGTGTGTACACGTGTGTGTATGTGCGTGTGCGTGTGCGTGTGCGTGTGCGTGTGCGTGTGTGTGTGTGTGCGCGCGCGCGCGCGTCCCGGATGCCAATCTCAGCTATCTTCATTGATTGACCAAACCAAAGTCTTGAGGCTTGGGGACAAGCGTCTTTGCCTGTTGAGACATCTTGCTGGCACCTTGTTTTCACAGCCCGTGGATGCTGGCTCGACACGTGGGTCCTCATGCTGGAGAAGGAAGCCTTCTTACCTAAGGAGCCATTTTGCCAGCACACCTTGTGCTTTGAGACAGGGTCTCTCCCTTTGACCCGGGACTCCCTGGTTCAGCCTAGGGAGCACCATGGATCTGCTCGCCCTGCCTCCCCAGCACAGGTTCTGGGGATCCCGATGCGGGTCACAAACCCCTTATCAGTCCGTCGAAGCCATCTCCCCAGCCCCCCCTCCCTTTGTCACCTGCCCCTCACTCGCACTGTCCAGCCTAGAAGTGAGGGGCTCTGGCTTCCTGCTGGCTCTCAGCTCAGCTCGGCATCCACCCAGGCCCAGGAAAGGACAGCCCGCTGCGATCTGCTGCACACCCTGGGGACAGGAGGTGGAGCAGAGGCAAGAGCAGCCAAGCTTGTGGTTAGTTTTGAACTCTTTAATCATTCAATGCTCTCTTTATACCAGGGCTTAACCAGCAGGGCTGGGATGTTTGAAGGCTTCCTCAGCGCTCCCCGGGTCCACCTTCCTGCCTTTTCTCTCATCTGCCCTCTGTTTGCACACGCCCCTGGTTCTTTGCATACAAGACAGGGAGGGAGGGGGGGAGACGGATGGCCAGCTGCCACGGAGCTCTCTCTGCCTCTCTGGATCCCACGCGACCAGATCCCACATGTGCTAGGTGTATATAGCACATAGTTTCTGCGTTTCTCTCTGTCGGTCTTTTTCCCTCCTTCCCTTCTTGCCTGCCTGCCTGCCTTCCTTTCTGTAGGGCTCTGACCCAGGGTTTTCTACTTATTAGGCAAGCTCTCTCCCACTGAGCCACGCCCCCAGGGACAGCCCCTCCCTGGGGGATTCTAGGCAGGGGCTCTACCACTGAGCCACGCCCCAGCCCCTCCCTGGGGGATTCTAGGCAGGGGCTCTACCACTGAGCCACACTCCCAACTCCTCATTGTCGAGTTTTTTTTCTGTTGTTGCTGGGGTCTTCAGCTTTTGTTAAGACAGGGTCTCACTGTGTAGCCCTGTATGACTACCTCCCGGTAGCTGGGATGAAAGGTGCGTGCCCCATAAACTGACGCTGGGTTTTTGTCTGGTTAGAGTCAAGCTCCCACAGTCGCCTAGCCTGGACTGACTTCCGGGTCGCTCTCCTGCCTCTAACTCCTCCCTGTGTCTCCCTCTCTGATAGGGCTACTTCTGGCCCCAGGACATCAGGAATCCCTGCTCCAGTCCCATCAGCCACCGCCAAGCTCTGGTTGCCATAGACATCTCCAGAATGATCCATATGGCTTCTTTGGGGCCTCAAGGGCAGCAACTTTGCTGTCACAAAAGAGAAATCTGGAAGGGCAGGAGAGGCAGACGGGTCGGAGGGTAGCGGCACTTGTTGATCTTCCAGGGATCCCCACTCGGTTCCCAGCTCCCACACGGCAGCTCACAACCAGGTTGGAACTCCAGTTCCACCGCGTCCAAGCCCCTCTTCTGGTCCCCAAGGACACATGGCATACCCAGAGGCACACAAATTAAAGTACAGCCCATCCAGGTTTGGTGGCACACGCCTTTGATCCCAGTACTTGGGAAGTAGAGGCAGGTGGATCTCTGAATTTGGGGTCAGCCTGGTCTACAGAACAAGTTCTAGGGCAGCCAGGGCTACACAGAAAAACTGTCTTGAAAAACAAAACAAAACAAGGACAGGCAAGCGTGGCTCGGGACAGGAGCCACAGGCCATCACTGGAAACGTATCATCAGTTTCAAGCCACTCCCTAATTCACTTATTAGTCAGCTGTCTTCTCCTGCCAGCGCGTAAGTGCCAGGAGGGCAGAAGCCTGTGTTTATTTCCTGTGCTTCATAACTGGATCTGATAACGCTCACATGACATCCTACCTGCTTTGTAGACTGAGGCACTAGGATCAACAAGTCTCAGCTACCCAGGGACAACAGAGAGCTTTCTCGATGCCAACCTGTGCAACTTACACCTGTCCCAAGACATAAAGCTGGGCGAGGAAAGTAGCTCAGAGCTACACTGCCTGCCTAGAATTCCCCGGGGGAGGGGCTGGGGGCGTGGCTCAGTGGGAGAGCGCCTTCCCAGAATACCCCAGTGAGAGGCTGGGGGCGTGGCTCAGTGAGCCCTGCCTAGAATCCCCCCAATGAGGGGCTGGGGGCGTGGCTCAGTGGTAGAGCGCCTTCCCAGAATCACCCCCTCCACCCCATCCCTGTAGGGGCCAGGTCCCACCTCCTGGCAGAGTACCTGCTTAGCTTTTACAAAATTGTTTCTCTCCTTAGCACTGAAAGGGGGAAGGAGAGAGACACCAGAGCACAGCAGGGGCACACAGGAGGAGCTCTTGATAGCCTCAGTTCTCGGGTGACTAGAGCCTCTCCTTGCTCGTTCCCTTCCTAGAGGAATAATTCCCACCCCACCCCACCCCGTTTCTCTTCCATCTTTGCCACTCTTCCTCCCCAGTGGTGGGACTGTTGGCCCGCCCGCCACGCTCCAGATCATTCGATTTCTTGTTTGTTTTGCGATGCCTTTAGTACAGAAGGAAAATGTTCTGGTGCTGAACTACACCCCAGTATTATTGTTAAGTACTTTATAAAGGAAAGTTGTCGTGTGTTATTTGAGCTCGCTTAGAAGCTGGCTCTGAGCTGGACACCGTGGTTCACACCTTTAAACACCGCACTCTGGAGGCAGAGGCAAGCAATGAATGCCATGGGTTCAAGGTCGACCTGGTCTACGAGGCAAGCTCAAGACCTTGTCTCCAGCAGCAAGAAATCGAAGCTGCCTCTACAGGCAGGCCAGTCCACCACTTTGTTTGGAGGATGGAGGAAGGAGTTCAAGACAGGGTTTCTCTGTGGAGCCCTAGCTGTCCTGGAACTCACCCTGTAGACCAGGCTGACTTCAAACTCAGAGATCTGCCTGCCTGTCTCCCGAGTGCTGGGATTACAGGCGTGCGCCACCACCGCCTGACTAACCCCTCACTTTAGACTCAAATATGTTTATGTCAAGCGACCTCCAAAGATCCTCTGTCTGTGGCTGCCCCTGTCGCTGTCCCTTTAGGGATAGGGAACAATAGCAAAACATCCCCAAAGTTAAAACCCAGTATCTCTAGCAATGGCTAGAAAGGAAACAATGTTGCCAATGGTTATTCCACGGTATAAAAAAAAAAAATGCCCACAATGGGAGAGAGACACCTCAAGCTCGGTGGCGGGAAGCTCGGCCCCAGGGTAAAAAAATAAAAATAAAAATAAAAATAAAAATAAAAATAAATTCTCAACGGAGAGTTCCAGCCCACTGCCTCAAGCCTCCCAGTCAGTTTCTGCTGGGTGCCGTCAGCTCCAGGGTTGATGACATCACCGCTCTGGGCTGCTAATTTCATTTTACTTGGAAGTGCCCCTCCCTCCCCGCCCTCCCACTCCCGCCTACCCAGGGAAATGTTGCACTCTGGCGGGCCTCTGAGGTAGCAGGAACTTCAGTTGACCGCCTCAGAGGGACTTCCCTGGTGGATTTCTGATAGATGTTTGTAAGCCCCAGATTTGATTTTGTTTTGCTATCATACACCCTGTTAAACTTGCCCAATTCCAATGCTTAGAGCATTCTTTTTTTTTTCTTTAAAGATTTATTTTATATATGTGAGCACACTTCAGACACCCCAGAAGAGGGCATCAGACCCCATTACAAATGGTTGTGAGCCACCATGTGGTTGCTGGGACTTGAACTCGAACTCAGAACCTTTGGAAGAGCAGTCAGTGCTCGTAACCACTGAGCCATCTCTCCAGCCCCTATTTTTGTTTTTTGTTTTGTTTTGTTTGTTTGTTGTTGTTTGAGATTATTTATTGTATGTAAGTACACTGTAGCTGTCTTCAGACACTCCAGAAGAGGGCGTCAGATCTCATTACGGATGGTTGTGAGCCACCATGTGGTTGCTGGGATTTGAACTCAGGACCTCTGGAAGAGCAGTTAGTTCTCTTAACCTCTGAGCCATCTCTCCAGCCTCCGTTTTTTTAATGAACATGTTTTATTTTATGTGAGTGGTTATTTACCTGCATGCATGTCTGGGCACCAAGAGCAAACAATGCCTGCAGAAGACAGTGTGGTAGGCTAGGTAATTTCTAATAAAGTAGAAATACAAAGCCCCAAAGGAAAGACCTCAGTGGACCAAAGCCATGGCTCAGCAGTTAAGACCACACAGTGCTCTCACAGGGGACCTGAATCTCTTCCCGGCACTCATGTCAGACAGGTCACAACTGCCTGCAACTTGCTTTAGGGAATCCAATGCTAGTGTCTTGTCTCTGTAAGTCCTGCACTCATACTTGGACACATAAGTATACATACATTTTAAAAATTGAGCCTGGCCGGGCGGTGGTGGCACACGCCTTTAATCCCAGCACTTAGGGAGACAGATACAGACCAAGCTCTGTGTATTAGAGACCAGCCTGGTGGTCTCTGTAGTGAGTTCCAGGGCAGCCAGAGTTATCCTTGTCTTATAGATAGATGGATGGATGGATGGATGGATAGATAGATAGATAGATAGATAGATAAATAGGCCATAGAAATTGTTTAGTGATTAAGAGCACCAGATACTCTTTCAGAAAACTTGGGTCCAAGTGCCAGCACCCGCATGGAGGCTCACAACTGTCTTTAACTCCAGTTCCAGGAGATCCAGTAACCTCTTCCATCCTCCAAGGGCCCTTGGTACACACCACCTGGTGCCAGACATAAATGCAGGCAAAACATCCATACCCCAAAAATTGAAAATACAACAAAAGTAAATTTAAATTTAGGATACATCTTTTAAAAATAGAGATGAGCCGGGCGGCGGTGGCACATGACTTTAATCCCAGCACTTGGGAGGCAGAGGCAGGTGGATTTCTGAGTTCGAGGCCAGCCTGGTCTACAGAGTGAGTTCCAGGACAGCCAGGACTACACAGAGAAACCTGTGTCAAAAGGGGAAGAGAGGGGGCAGGTACCTGAGCAGTAGAATGCCCACTCACGAGGCACTTGCTTTTAATCACCACCAAATAAATAAATAAAAATTTGGGGACAGCATCTCATTCTGTGTCCCTGGCTGATGTGGAACTCACCATGTGAACCGAGCTGGACTTGAAGTCATAGCGACCCTGTTGCTTTTTCCTCTGGAGTGTGGGTGTGGGGGTTGGGGGGGGAAGGCGGAGGGTGGTTAACAGTGTGTGCCACTTCTCCAGGCAAATACAAAATCTTAAAACAAAACAAACAAACAAAGAACTCCAGTCGGAGCATGACTGCCTCCTACCCCAGGCCGCTCCCCTCACATCAACCTCAACTCCCTGCCCCGCAGGAATCCTGTCTTTTGCTCCACAGCTAGATTAGTCCTGGGCCTGCAATAGCTCTTGCTAGAGTCGCCCTCTCCTGTTCGCTAGTGGGAACTGCAGCAGCCTCCAAAGTGTCCAAGAAGGTTTGGTAGAAATTTTGAAAATCTCATACAACACTGGAAGGAGAGGCGCGGGGCGTTAGAACAGGTTGGCCGCGGATGTAGAGAACCGGTGGGTTTCTTTTTTACGTTTGCAAAAAAATAACAGTTGAGATCTGAGTGTGTCCTCTTCCGGGTCCGCGCTGACCGGCAGAATGACGAGGCGAGGTCCAGTGCACCTTAGGTACCTGCGGCAAGTGTAGCCGAGACTGTGACAAAAGTCTGAGAAGGCCACCCTGGGACAGGATTACAAAGTCCCAGGAGACTGAATGGCAAAAAGGGCCCGTCTGTTCCTGGTGGGGGGCCCAGGACCCAGACGCAAGGACATCCCTTAGTGGAGGTGAATGTCTCTGAACCTTGGCCCGCTTGCGTGTGTGTGTGTGTGTGTGTGTGTGTGTGTGTTGCATGCTACGACACGCAGGTAGAGGCCAGAAAACAACCCATTGCGGTTTTCTTATTATTTCTGGGAACTGAACTTGGGCTTGGCTTCAAGCGCCTTCACACGCTGAGGCATCTCACTGCTCCCCGGCACACAACCTATGCTTGTTCTTGTGGAAATACTGCCACCCTGAGGACCCAGCTTAAAAGAGTCCTTCCAGGCCAGTCCTGATGTAGCCTGTCTGAGGATGAGTGTATGCCTTAGTGAAGGAGACGAAAGAGAGAGAGGGCTGTTTGAGCCACTAGGATGGCTATAAAATTACGTACCGTCCCAGCACCTCCACCCCTTAAAAGACAGAGACCCTCCCCACACGCTCGAGATGGATGGAGAGCCCCGCCTATACATTCGCTTCAGGATCTGAAGCTCCGCCCACACTCTCAGCTAGTGTCATATCTCATCAACCTTTGACTCAGCTAGTCACTAGATGGCCTCGCTAACAGTCTCCTGATGGATTCGATAGACCCGCTTGCAATAAGGTAAAAACCCCGCCCACATGGCGTACTTATATACGGGGAAACTCCGCCCACACGGATACTTTGCATGGATGGCCCCGCCCACATGCTCACCTAGGAAGAGCCACGGAACTCAAACCCGGCCAGCTAACTACTCTCTTTCAGAAAGGGCCGCACCCAAGAGGTTATTGACTCCAGTTCCTGGGGATCTGAAGTTCCCTTTTCTGACCTCTGCCAGCACCAGGCACGCACGCTGTGCACATCACATATATACAGGCAACACTCAACTGAACCAAATCAATCTACTTTTAAACAAAAAAGAAAGCCCTGGCCTCACACTTCACCCGCCAGCCATCTTCCAGAAACTCCCCCAGGGAGAACGAAAGCGCAGGCAGCGAGCAAAAAGGACTCCTGGCTTCGCTAGGGGCAGAGGGGACCTAGGCGGGACGAGGAAGGGGGTCAGAGTGGGCTAAGGAACTCAGGGATCTAATCTGAGACCAGGAAGCTCCCTGGGCCACCAGGCAGCCCTCAGGCTGGGTAGCTCTGGATCTGGCCGAGACCGAGACCAGGACCGGAAGAAAGTGATCTTGGGCAGGGCCTGTTTACGACTCGGTGAAACCTAGCCCTGGGGAGAGAGAAGTTTCTCCCGAGGGGGAGGGGGAGGCAGGTGTGACTCACCCCTCCCTCACCTGATCTGTGACACCTAAGAGCCTCGGAATTACCCCTGAGTAGCGAGCAGCCAACCAGGTCCGATGGAGAGAAAACAATTCCACCCTGGCCTGTTGGCTCGCACCTCGCACCTTCCCGATGTACCCCCTCCCACCCCCACGGGAGAGACAGGTCACACCCAGAACTACGGACTTTCTGGGTGAGAGGACAACACCCTGTCACGCAAGAACAAACCAAAGCCCATCTCTCTGCCCTTAGACTCGGTATGCAGTAGACACTGGCAGGAGGAAGGCTACATACAGTAGGCACACGCGGTATGCAGTAAGCACACACAGGCAGCTTGCAGGAGGTTCAGTATACAGTAGGCACACGCAGGGGGCAGGAAGTCTAGGTGCTCGTGACCCTGCTGCAAAGGACAGACACCAGGAAACTTACAAAGACCGGCTTCCACACCAGGCCCACTCGCTGGCTCCCGCCCGTCTGCCCCAACCTGTTTTCCTTCTCTAACGGCCCTAAGGGGTCCAGGAAGTTGGAAGGAGAAGCAGAGCCCTAGGGCAGCAGACAGGGAGGGAAACTCAACCGATCTAGAGCCAAGCGGGTCTCTGTGACACCCGTGACAATCCAGAGGGTGAAATGTCACACTGAGCCCAAGGATCTGCATTCTGGCTTCTCCCTTTGCTGACAGGTTGGGTCCTTTTGAGTTTTGTTGTTGGTTTGGTTTGGCTTTGGTTTTTCACGGCAGACGGTCCTCTTTGTAGCCTGGTCATCCTGGAACTTGCTCTGTAGACCAGGCTGGCCTCAAACTTAGAGATGGGCCTGTCTTAGGATTTAAGAACGAAATCACCACTGCCCAGCCGTTTTTTGGATTGGTTTGGTTTGGTTTGGTTTGGTTTGGGTTTGGGTTTTTTCAAGACAGGATTTCTTTAGGTAGCCCTGGCTGTCCTGGAACTCACTCTGTAGACCAGGCTGGCCTCGAACTCAGAGATCTGCCTGCCTCTGCCTCCCAAGTGCTGGGGTTACGAGCTTGCTCCATGAGACCACGGATCATTTTCTTTGAACATCTGCGCATCCAGATGTGAATTAAGGCTCTCTTTGTCTCCTATTTGTTTATTCGTCTCTGGAAGTTGTTCGTAGTTCTCAGAAAGACAATAACATTTACTAGCTCTTGATAAAGGATATTACACAGGGCCAGGTGTAATGGCTCACGCCTATAATCACCCACTTCTAGGAAAGATGACCCTAAGAGATCAAAAGTTCAAGGCTTATCTAGGAGACTTAGTCAGGTCCATACTCCACATTAAAATATCTAAAGGGTCAGGAATATAGGTTAGTGGTAGAGCATTTGTCTAGCATGCAAGGGGCTTAGACTCAAGCTTTACTTTTTTTAAAAAAATATTTATTTATTATTATATGTAAGCACACTGTAGCTGTTTTTCAGACACACCAGAAGAAGGCATCCGATCTCATCACAGATAATTATGAGCCATCATGTGGGTGCTGGGATTTGAACCCAGGACCTCCGGAAGACCAGTCAGGGCTCCTAACCGCTGAGCCACCTCTCCAGCCCCAGGGAGCTTTACGTATTTTTGAGGCAGGGTCTCACATAGTCCTGGCTGACCTCAAACCCATTATGTAAACTTGAGCTTTGCTTAGACCGGTTTGTTGGCTTTGAGACAGGGTCCCTCTGTGTAGCCCTGGCCACCCAGGAACTTGCTCTGTAGACCAAGATGGTCTCAAACCCAAGTTATCTGCCTGCCTCTGCCTCCCGAGAGCTGGATTAAAGATGTGCACCACCATGGCCAGCTTCATTTAGATTTTTTTATTTTATTTTACTTGATGCATATAAAATGTTTTTTGCCTACATGCATGGATGTGTGCCAAGTACATGCCTGTAAGGTCCCCTGAAGCTGTGGTTAAAGATGGTCGTGAACTATGGATGCCGGGAATCGAACCCAGGTCCCTCAGAAGAGTCACAAATACTCTTAACCTCTAAGCCATCTTTTCAGTCCCAATCGTTTTTGTTTTGTTTTGTTTTTAAGATTGATTTATTTATTTTATGTATATGAGTACACCATTGCTGTCTTCAGACACACCAGAAGAGGGCATCAGATCCCATTACGGACGGTTGTGAGCCACTATGTGGGTGCTGGGATTGGAACTCAGGACCTCTAGAAGAGCAGTCGGTGTTCTTAACCGCTGAGTCACCTCTCCAGCCCCCTCCAGTCCTAACCTTGAACTTCAGTCTCTCTGCTCCCACGGCTTGAGTGCTGGAGTAGCAGGTACGAACCACCCGGCTGGCCATACAGCGCTAGGAATCAAACCAGGGCCGCATTCACAGAGCGAGCGGAGCTGTGCTTTCAGCCCCGCCTTCGGGTCTCTAGGAGGGCGTCCCTGCGGAGGGGAGAGTGAAGCGCTCACTGCGCATGTGCAGGACTAGACAAAGCGAACATTCTAAGGCTGACGGATGGAGTCCGGGGGCAGCCGGCCAGGCCCGTCCGTTCACATTCCGCTTGGCCTCCCGACATTCGTTCCCCCACGTGGTGAATCGCACAGTGGTCTGAAGTGAGGGGTTTGTGGTGTGTTCCCAGGTGAGGGAGATACGAGAACTGCCCTCGCTTTTCAGGATGTTTGTTTCTCGCTTTGAGATAGGGTCTCCTTGACGCAATCTGTCACCAGACTCAATCTATGACCCAACCGAGCCTTGAATTTATAGCAATCCTCCTGCCTCACCTTCCCTAGTGTGGGGATTCCAGGTGTATATCGCTATATTTGGCTTGGGTGTTTTTGTTTTTGTTTTTGTTTGGATTTTTGAGACAGGGGTTTTCTGTATAGCCCTGGCTGTGCTGGAACTCGCTCTGTAGACCAGGCTGGCCCTTCGAACTCCTGATCTTTCCTCCTCAGTGTCCACATTGTTGAGATTACAGATATAAGTAACTAAACCTGGCTATCTGTCTGTCTGTCTGTCTGTCTGTCTTGGTTTTCATTCATGTATCTTACCCAATAACTCCCTCCTCTAGGCGAGCCCCAGGAAACGGAACTACAATCCTCCCAGGCAGGTCGTAGAGATTTATCTTTCCTCTGGTTTCATTCAAGGAGCCAGTAAAAAAAATCCTCAGGCTGAGTATGATCAGGCCCTGGCAGAAGGATCCTGAGTTTGAGGCTAGCCTGGGCTACATAGTGAATCTGAGGCCAGCCAGAGTTATATAGTGAGAATTTACCTATGATTAATTAATTACATATTCATTTATATATAAAATGTAGAATTAAAATTATATACAAAATAATTAATTAATTAACATGTAGGGCTGGAGAGATGGCTCTGCACTTAAGAGCCCTGGCTGCTCCTGCAGAGGACCTGGATTCGATTCCCCACGTCCACATGGCAGACTTAGAACCTTCTTCTGTTTAGTTTCAGGAGACCCAACATCCTCTTCCACCACCCATGGGCACAAGGCATGAAAATGGTGTACAGACAGACATACATGTAGGCAAGACAATCACATACATAAAACAAGAGGAAAATGAATTTTAAATGTTTAACTAAGAAGATAAAATGTAGCCGGGTGTTGGTGGCACACACCTGTAATCCCAGCACTCTGGGAGGCAAAGGCAGGTGGATTTCTGAGTTCGAGGCCAGCCTGGTCTACAGAGTGAGTTCCAGGACAGCCAGGGCTATACATAGAAACCCTGTCTCGAAAAAGAAAAAAATTAAAAATTAAAAAATTAAAAAAAGAAGATAAAATGTTTTAGTTAAAAAATAAATTCAAATAATTTTATTTATTTATTTATTTATTTATTTATTTATTTATTTATTTGGTTTTTCTAGACAGGGTTTCTCTGTGTAGCTCTGGCTGTCCTGGAACTCACACTGTAGACCAGGCTGGCCTCGAACTCAGAAATCCACCTGCCTCTGCCTCCCAAGTGCTGGGATTACAGGCCTGCGCCACCACCCGCCCGGCCTCAAATAAAAATTTTAATTCAGTGTTACAGACTATTTGTTTAAAAGAAAAGGAAGTTAAAGGCTCCGACTAGTTCCATTCCTTACGAATGGATGTACACCTAAGGTGAAAAAAATATGTATATCTCTCGCTTCTAGGGAGTCCGAGGAAGAAAGATAAAAACCTTGAGACAGACTTGGCTGCACCGTGAATCTTGTCTCCAAATGAGGAATTAAACAGAGCAGATGCACCGTGGTGACTCAGAGCATGAGGACACTTGGCTCTAAACCCGAGCTCATAAATTTCATCCCTGAAACTCACACACCGGGAGGAGAGAATTGACTCCTGAAAGCTGTCCTCTGACCGCCACACCCACCGGGGTATACCACACACTCTCACAGACAATAAATTAATAAAACAGACCCACGTATGTGGCTCACATCCATAACTCCAAGCACTTGGGAATGTGGGAGGCTGAGGCAGGAGGGTTGCTTTGGGTTTGAGGCCAGCCTGAATAGAGTGAGATCTTTAAAAATCAATCAATCAAAGGCGGGCGGTGGTGGCACACGCCTTTAATTCCAGCACTTGGGAGGCAGAGGCAGGTGGATCTCTGAGTTCAAGGCCAGCCTGGTCTACAAAGTGAGTTCCAGGACAGCCAGAGCTACACAGAGAAACCCTGTCTTGAAAAACAAAATACAAAAAAAAAAAATCAAACAAACAAATAAAAAACTAGCCCAGGGCAAGGTGATGCTAGCCTTTAATTTTAGCATGTAGGAGGTAGATCTCTGTGAATTCGAGGCCAGGCAGGGCTCTAGAGTATGTCTCAGAATAACAACAACAACCAAACCAAACTAAAAATTTTGGTCAAATAATCACAAAAAGATAAGATTTAAAAAAAGAGGCTAGGGGACACACACCGTGCCACATAAGGCCAATAGAAGGACGGCTTGAAGGAGTGGCTTCTTTGCTTCAGTGGAGTTTAGAGAATCAAACTCGGATCACCAGGCTTAGCTTCAATCACCCTCACCCAAGGAGCCATCTTGCTGCCCCACCCAGCACACTTTGGCTATAGGAGACCCGGCGCATCCGTAGCAATGTCGAAAAATACATGTCCGCAGCCAGGGAGGCTTGGATGGATTTGCAGCTGTTAGAACGTAAGGAAGAGACAGAGGAGGTGTGAGCAGTCGCCAGGGGTCTGGCATACTGCCTGTCCCCCAGCCCCCGACAAGTAGGATGGCGTATTTGATATGGTTTGGTTGGGTATTGCTCAGATCCTCGCTGGGGGATTCTAGGATTCGTGTATGTTTGTTTTGTTTTTTTCTTTCTCCTCACTGTGTAGCCCTCGCTGGGGTAGAACTCACTGTATAGACCAGACTGTGTTTGAACTCACAGAGAGCTCCAGCTTACTGTGCTAAGTGCTAACGTGTTGGGTGTGTGCCACAAAGCCGGCCTTTTCTTTTCTTTTCTTCTTTTTTTTTTTTTCTTTTAATTGTGCATGCTTGCATGCCCGCGTACCTTTCTGCACACCATTTGTGCGCGAGTACGCTTGGAGTCCAGAGCGCAGTGCCCCGAACTGGGGGTATAAGCCGTGTGAGCCGCCCGACACTGTGAGCAGCACGTGCTAACCACTGCGCAGTCTCACCAGTCCTGTTATTATTGTTAGATTGAGAGAGGTTCTCACAGCCCAGCCCAGGCTGGCTTCGAACTCCCAATCCTCCTGCTTCTTTCTCCTGAGTGCTGAGATACCAGATATGACCACTTCGCCTGGTTTGTGTCTAAGCTGAATCCAATCTCTCTTTCCCACCTCCACCTCCACCCCTGAGACCCATCACGATGGTCTGTTACCAACTCAGATGGCTGTGAATGAACTCTACCTTACGGTGCTTTGAAGTGTCCTTGAGTTTGTTTGTTTGTTTGTTTTGTTTTGTTTTGTTTTGTTTTGTAGCACTGAAAGTAGGTCTAGGGACTCATGTAGGTCCGGCAAATGATCTACCACTGAGCCACACCCCAGTCCCTCACTGGAGGATTCTAGGCAGGGGCTCTACCACTGAGCCACGCCCCCAGCCCCTCACTGGGGGATTCTAGGCAGGGGCTCTACCACTGAGCCACGCCCCCAGCCCCTCCCTGGGGGATTCTAGGCAGGGGCTCTACCACTGAGCCACGCCCCCAGCCCCTCCCTAGGGCATTCTAAGCAGGGGCTCTACCACTAAGCTACACCCCCAGTCCCTCACTGGGGGATTCTAGGCAGGGGCTCTATAGCTGGGCTATAGCCCAGGCCTGAATCATTTTTCTTTAATGATTTTGCCGTGTCACCATGGTCACTGTGGTTCCAAGCCCCTAGAACCAGTGCTGGTGAGTTGGGACGGAAGCAATTCCTCAACACCCTGAGAGAGAGCAGCTGCCTGGGAGCCTCGGCAGCGAGACTTCCCTTCAGACCTCAGCTCGCAGCCAGCCGGTGGAGCGGAGCTGCTGGCCTGGCGCGGAGCGTGCCTCTGCCAGTGATAAGCTGGGACCTTACTTACTTAAGCTTGAGTAACCACAGATATAGAGCCCTATCTTAAATCAACTTCTCATCGCAGGTCTTGAAACCGGCTTTGTTTAACTTCGTGCGGTTTGGAGGAGGATGTGATAAGGGACCCTGGAGTTTAAATAAACTTAGAAATCAACAGAGCGTATTAGTCTCCATTCCGTTGGGGAGGAGGCTTACAGGCTGGTGCTCAACTGGCCCTGCAGAGACCACTCAAGACCCTCCCTCTGCTTCTCCTTCTTCCGGTCCACTTGCCCATCCCAGCCTCTCCCCAAACCTCCAAACAGGGTTTCATTTCCTCTTCCTCCTCCTCCTCCTTTTCCTCCTCCTTCTCCTCCTTTTCCTCCTCCTCCTCCCTCTCCCTCGCTTCCTCCTCTTTTTCTTCCTCCTCTCCTCCTCCCCCTCCTTTCCTTCCTCTCCCTCCTCCTTTTCCTCCTCCTCCCGCTTCTCCTCCTTCCTCCTTCTCCTCCTTTCTTCCTCCTTTTCTTCTTCATTCTCTTCCACCTCTTCTTCCCTCCCTGCCTTCCCTCTTTATCTTTTTTTTCTTTCTTCTCTTCTAATTTTTGGCCCCTCCCCCTCCTTTGTATTTCAAAGTCTCACATATGCCTCGTACTCCCTAGCAGCCAAGGATAAATAACCTTGAAATCCTGATTCTCCTGCCTCGTCATCTGGAGTGCTGGGATCACAAGTGTGTACCACTGCGTTCGATTTGCAGGATCGTAGAGATGAAACCAAGGGCTTCCTGCACCCTAAGCGGGAAGATCCACCAACTGAGCTACCTTCGAAACCTTTTTTTTTTTTTTTTTTTTTTTTTTTTTTTTTTTTTTGGTTTTTCGAGACAGGGTTTCTCTGTGTAGCCCTGGCTGTCCTGGAACTCACTCTGTAGAACAGGCTGGCCTCGAACTCAGAAATTCACCTGCCTCTGCCTCCCAAGTGCTGGTATTACAGGCATGCGCCACCACGCCCGGCTTGCAACCAGCTTTTGAATCAACCAGGAGATGAGCCCCTGATGGATGCGTTCACAAGAACACTTTTAGGGGTGTTTGCAGAGGAGGGAAGAACTACCCTGACTGTGGCACCGTCTGCTCTCACAACATGGCACACAGTATCCCAACACAGCCAACACGATGGTGTCCTGTCCTGGGCTCTCCTACTGCCCCACGCATGGACAGCAAGTCTCCTCCAATCGGGAGGTAGTGATAAGACGCTCTCACCCCGCCCAACCACCGGGCTTGTATTCCAGGAGACTCTGCTTATTGAACTATCAATAGAAACCTCTCCAGGGAGCTGGCGCTCTCACCCCTACCCAGCACTCATGAGAAGTAACCCGGACATCTGCTTCTGCCAATCACTGATAAGGAAACAGCCTGCCCTCCTCCTGCCCGCATGATGACACAATAAAGCTAAGACAGAAGGAATATCGAAAGTTCCAGGTCATAAAAAAAAAAAAGTTCGAGCGGGGCGGTGTTGGCGCACGCCTTTAATCCCAGCACTTGGGAGGCAGAGGCAGGCGGATTTCTGAGTTCGAGGCCAGCCTGGTCTACAGAGTGAGTTCCAGGACAGCCAGGCTACACAGAGAAACCCTGCCTCGAAAAAAACCAAAAAAAAAAAAAAAAAAGTTCGTGAATTCAGTAGAAAACCACCCCTTGAAGGCTAAGGGTACATCTTTCTATAATACTTCAATGAGGTAACATGGTGGGACTCAATTGTAGAGCACCTAGAATCCCCCAGTGAGGGACTGGAGGCGTGGCTCAGTGGTAGAGCCCCTGCCTAGAATCCCCCAGGGAGGGGCTGGGGCGTGGCTCAGTGGTAGAGCCCCTGCCTAGAATCCCCCAGTGAGGACTGGGGGCGTGGCTCTGTAGTAGAGCCCCTGCCTAGAATCCCCCAGTGAGGACTGGGGGGTGTGGCTCTGTAGTAGAGCCCCTGTCTAGAATCCTCCAGTGAGGGGCTGGGGCGTGGCTCTGTAGTAGAGCCCACTTCTCAGATTGACTCATAAAACCACAACAGCCTTGGAGGTGGAGCTCAGCTGGGAGAGCGCCGACCTCGTGTGCACAAAACCCTGGGATCCGATCCCAGAACTGCATAAAACTGAGTGTGATGGTGCACATTTCTAACCCCAGCCCTCTGGAGGCAGGGGCAGGAGAACGAGACGGTCACAATCATCCCTAGCTATTTCAGAAGTTGAGAAGTAGACTCCAGAAGTGGGGTGGGACCAATTCCCCGTCGCTCCAGAAAGGAGATGGGACAAGCTCTCCACCAATCGCTTGTCAACACCTGTCCTTGTCAACGTTTTAAACGGTAACCATCCTTGTGGGTGGATAGGGAGACCACTTTGTGGTTTTTCTGTTTCTTTCCTTGATGACTATTGATCAGAAGCATCTTTTTTGTTTTGTTTTGTTTTGTTTTTGTTTTGTTTTTTTTGTTTTTTGAGACAGGGTTTCTCCGTGTAGTCCTGGCTGTCCTGGAACTCACTCTGTAGACCAGGCAGGCCTCGAACTCAGAAATCCACCTGCCTCTGCCTCCCCAAATGCTGGGATTACAGGCATGCACCACCACCACCCGACTGATCAGAAGCATCTTTGTGTGTGCTTACCCGTTGTAAAAGTTTTTAATCCCAGTCCAGGGGTTTTTACTCCGCTTTTGGCCATTTAGTTCCCAGCTAAAAGACACACACGACTTCTATTATTTACAATAAGCCTTAATCAGCACAAGAGCGGAGCAGCTGCCTGTCCTCCGTACTGTTAGAATGGAGAGTTAGCTCAGCAGTTAAGAGCACTGACTGCTTCTTCTGAAGGCCCCGAGTTCAAATCCCAGCAACCGCATGGTGGCTCACAACCATCTGTACAGCTACAATGTACTCAAATAAATAAATCTTATTTTTAAATCTACCTATCAATAACCCCACGTTCTTACTGTGATTCCTCTGGGCTGCCCTTAACTCCAACCGGGCAGCCTTCAGTCGGGGCCACGTTTTCCTGGCTCCTAACCCCCAGCACCTCTCTGTTCTTCCTTCACCACCTTCTCATCGTGGTGGTTCTCTGACCCCCAAGCCCTGCAACACACACACACACACACACACACACACACACACACGCACCTGCCCATGTGTCTTCTGCCCAGCTATTAGCTGCATCTTTATTTACCAACCAGAAACAACTCGGGGGAAGGTCACATAGCATTACTCGGGTCTAGATGCTGACTCCCGTCTGAGGGGCGGCCAGGTCTCGGGTCCGCATTTAGCATTACACAGCAACAGACCGACCTCAACACTTAACTTACTGTCCTATTCTAAATGGCTGTTCATACTCCCCCGCCCCAACTCTCTGTCTGCATTTTAGGATGCTCATACCTCCCTTTTTGTTTGCTTACTTTTTGAGACAGGAACTCATGTAGCTCAGGCTATCCTTTTTGTTTTTGTTTTTGTTTTGTTTTGTTTTGCTTTTTTTTTTTTTTTTTTTCCGAGACAGGGTTTCTCTGTGTAGCCCTGGCTGTCCTGGAACTCACTCTGTAGACCAGGCTGGCCTTGAACTCAGAAATCTGCCTGCCTCTGCCTCCCAGTGTGCTGGGATGACAGGCGTGCGCCACCACGCCCGGCTTCAGGCTATCCTTAAACTATGGTATGGTCAGGAATGAATGACCTTGATCTTGATTCTCCTGTCGCCACCTTCTGACCGCTGGGATCGCAGGCCCCTCCACACCCAGCTAACAGTTTTCGTGTTGCTAGAAATAGAACTCGGGGCTTCCTGTGTGCTAGGCACTCAGCCCCACACCTCAGCCACCCACCCACAGCCCAGCCCCTCTGATCCCACTGACCCGGCCTCCCATCCTCCTATCCACCTTCCATAGGGACTGTTCTGCTGTTGTTTTTCAAGACGGTATCTCACAGTATAGCCCTGGCTGGCCTGGAACACACTGTGTAGACCAGGCTAGCCTCACACTCTGTCTCTGCCATGTGCCATCACTCCCTGGCGACAGCTTCTAGTCTAGTCTAACTTCTCCGACACCACCTTTTTTCCGAATTCCACAGGTGGGTGAAATCACTCGTTTCTCTTCATTCCCCTGAACTGATGTCCTCCAGTACCATCAGTGTTGTTGAAATCGATAAGCTTTTGTCTGATTAGTACTCCACAATGTGTATTTTATTTATTTATTTATTTATTTATTTATTTATTTATTTTTGGTTTTTCAAGACAGGGTTTCTCTGTGTAGCCCTGGCTGTGCTGGAACTCACTCTGTAGACTAGGCTGGCCTCGAACTCAGAAATCCGCCTGCCTCTGCCTCCCAAGTGCTGGGATTAAAGGCGTGTGTGCCACCACGCCCAGCCACAGTGTGTATTTTAATTCCTCCTCCTCCTCCTTCTCCTCTCCTTTCTCCTCCTCCTTCTCTTCCTCCCTCCTTTTTGCTAGTTTGTTTGTTTTGTGGTGGAGTCTCATGTAGCCCAGGCTGGACCGGAATTCACTAAGTAGCCAAGGCTAGCCCAGCCTTGAACTCCCGTGCCTTCTTCCTGCTTCCACCACTACCTCCCAGCTCGGAGATAACAGATGTTCACCAGCATGCCCCAGGATTCTCTTATGCATTCACTTGTACCACCCTGGCTGTTATGTAAATGGCCACAGGGAGCATGAAGCCCAGGTGACTGTGTTTCCTGTGTCTATGTACCTGAGGCAGGACGGGAAAAGGGAAAGGGACCCTTCGCTCCGGAGTCTCACGGGAGCCTCTGGTCATCTGAGCGATGTGCGCTGCAGCACAGATAACAACTGCTCAAGGCTTTTTTCTTCCTCTCCGTTGCAAACCTCCCGTTCTCTAGGAATCTCACCAGAAACGCCATTCACCAAGAAAGGTCTATACCTCCCCCCGCCCCCACTGGATCCTAGAGAGCCCATAGTGTTACCAGGTTATAAACCCATACAAGGCATCTCTGCCTATTCTGTCTTCCCTCTCACTTACGAAAAATAAAAACAAAGGGCTTTCTTAGAACTCTTCTGAGAGCCACCAGTATCGTCTATGTGGGAACTGGAGAGGGGGCTGGGCAGGTAAGAACACATACTGTTCTTCCGGAGGAGTTAGGTTCCCAGCATCCACAGCGGGCATCTCACAGCTTCCTCTAACTCCAGCTCCCGGGGATCTGACATCCTCTTCTGGCTCTCGTGGGCCTGCACACATGCGGCGTAGAGCCACATGGACACAGACACATGCACATATACATAAGTAAAGATCATTAAAAAATGGTATATGCGTCTAACGCTAATTGATCTGCTCATACCCGTACCTGGGTGTGCCTTTCTTTCTGAGTGCCTCTTTTTCTCCTAAGCCTCATGCTTAAAGCCTATATGAAAATATCTTATTATTTATTTATTTGTGTATTTATTCGTTTGCGTGAGACAGGGTCTCTCTGCCAGCAGCTTTGTTTAGTAGTTGGTTGGTTTGGTTTGGTTTGGGCTTTGGAGATTCTCACTCTGTGTACCAAGTGTACCTTAAACTCTAGGCAGCTCTCTTGCCTCTGCCTTTTATTGTTGTTACCGTTGTTTTTGAGATAGAGTCTGTCTATGTAGCCCTGGCTGTCCTGGAACTCACTATGTAGACCAGGCTAGCCTCAATGATCTCCCTGCCTTGCCCCTCCAGGACTGGCACGAAAGGCACCACTATAGCTGGCCAGCTATATTAAAATATTTTTTAATTAATTTATTTTAATTTCATGTGCATTGGTGTTTTGTCTGTATGAGGGAGTCAGATGTCCTAAAACTGGAGTTACAGGCAGTTGTGAACTGTCGGGAATTGAACCCTGCTCTTCTGAAAGAGTAGCCGGTGCTTTTTTTTTTTTTTTTTTTTTTTTGGTTTTTCAAGACAGGGTTTCTCTGTGTAGCCCTGGCTGTCCTGGAACTCACTCTGTAGACCAGGCTGGCCTTGAACTCAGAAATCCGTCTGCCTCTGCCTCCCAAGTGCTGGGATTACAGGCGTGTGCCACCACGCCCGGCGCTTTTTTTTTTTTTAAGTTTTATTTATTTTTTTAATGTAAGCACTAGTTCTCAATCTGCATATATGCCTGCATGCCAGAAGATCCCATTACAGATGGTTGTGAGCCACCATATGGTTGCTGGGAATCAAACTCGGGACCTCAGGAAGAGCAGACAGTGGTCTTAGCCAGTTGTTGTTGTTGTTGTTGTTTGTTTGTTTGTTTGTTTTCGTCTCTCTCTCTGCTTCTTGCTGCCTCATCTTGAAATTCTTTTCTGCATCAAACCCACAGATCCCTGTTTAGCCTGCGTTGAGGTCCCCGAAAGAGTAAGGGTGTCAAATCTTTTATTTGTTTGTTTTTCGAGACAGGGCTTCTCTGTGTAGCCCTGGCTGTCCTGGAACTCACTCTGTAGACCAGGCTGGCCTCAAACTCAGAAATCCCCCTGCCTCTGCCTCCCAAGTGCTGGGATTACAGGCGTGCGCCACCACCGCCGCGCCCGGCTAAGAGCATTAAATCTTAGGCCACAGAGGGCGGCCCTGTGGTGCTCTCAGTCCACTCACTAATGACACAGCCTAGCCAGGAGTGAAACAGTTAGATCCTTTGATAATTTTAAACTTTTCTTTACCTTGTTTTATTCATTCACCCTGTAGGAGCGGGCTGTGTGTGTAAACCACGGTAACCCTGTAAACCACTAGTCCATCTTACCAGTTCTTCTTCCGAATTGTTTTCCACAACAGGTATAATCAATAATGCCCGTTGCCGTGACAAGACACAAGGCTTCCTTCCTTCCGTCTTCTCCACTTCCGCCAGCAACCACCATCTCCTGCCTCGATACGATACAGTCATCCTGTCTGCAGGGAGGTGATAGCTCCTGGTTTTGATTTCCCTTCGCCCATTTTTTCAGTTGGGCTGTTTGTCTTTCAATTCCTGAGTTATAAGACCTGGGGTAGAGACTGAGCTCGGGCCTGATTGGAGGTGTTTACTAGGAGCCAAAGTCTTATTTGTGGAGTCCCTGAAGTTTGGCCCTTGGGCACAGATTCTACCCTGCTTGCCTCTATTCGGCCCTGCCTAAACGGATCCACCTCAAAAACAAGCCAACTCTTCCTGCCCATCCCCCCATCCCCACCCCCACCCCCACCCCCGCCACCGAGTCCAGAGTCTCAGAGCAAATCCTTTCCCCAGGACTTACTCAAGGTCTCCCTGGTGGACTAGCACCGCTCTAAGTACACATCGTTTCCCTGTGTGAGTTTGTGCCCTGCCCTGGTGGTTTCTATTTTTACCGACAGGTACGTTGGCTGTCCGTCTCCATGCAGTGTTAAGACATGAGTCACGGGAACATAGTTTTCCCCTTTTCACAAGGGTAGAAACTGAGGTTGGAGAAGTCATCGGATGCTTTCCTCAGCCTCAGAGACAAACAGCTTGCCCCGCCTGTAAATTCATGTGACCTCCAGCACGTTAGGATGATGGTGTCTGTTCAATGATTCTTTTCCTTTTCTTCCTTTTTTTTTTTTTTTTTTTTTTTTGGTTTTTTTGAGACAGGGTTTCTCTCTGTAGCCCTGGCTGTCCTGGAACTCACTCTGTAGACCAGGCTGGCCTCAAACTCAGAAATCCGCCTGCCTCTGCCTCCCAAGTGCTGGGATTACAGGCGTGCACCACCACCACCGCCCGGCTCCTTCTTCTTTTTTTTTTTTTTTTTTTTTTTTTTTTTTTTTTTTTTTTGGTTTTTTTGAGACAGGGTTTCTCTGTATAGCCCTGGCTGTCCTGGAACTCACTCTGTAGACCAGGCTCTTTTTTTTTTTTTTTTTTTAAATGGGAGAAAGAGTTTATTTTGGCTTACAACTAGTGTGTGTGTGTGAGGGCGGGGAGAGAGAAAGAGAGAGAGAGAGAGAGAGAGAGAGAGTCCATAACGGCAGAGGCAGCTTGTCCACAGGCAGAGGTGACACTAAGGGGCAGGAACAGGAAACAGAGGCCACATCTGGAAGGTTTGGTTGGTTGGTTTTAGTTTTGGCCAAACAGGGTTTCTCTGTGTAACCCTGGCTATCCTGAAACTCTGTCTATAGACCAGGCTGGCGTCAAACTCACAGAGTTTGAGATCCACCTGCCTCTGCCTCCCAAGTGCTGAGATGAAAGGCAGGTGCTTGGCTTGTTTTGTTTAAGAAAGGGCCTCACTATGTAGTCATAGCTGGCCTGGAACTTTCTATGTAGACCAGGCTGGCCTGGAGCTTTCTATATAGACCAGGCTGGCCCTGAATTCACAGATATCTCTTGCTTCTACCACCCAATGACTGCAATTAAATTAGGTGGATATCCCCACTCTAGGTTTCCCCCAACCCATTTTGTTTGTAGTGCGTGCGTGCGTGCGTGCCTGTGTGTGCTGTGTGTCTGGAGACCGTCTGGGTGTCTACCTCAATCATTCCCCATGTCACTGCTAAGGCAAGATCCCTCAGTAAATCCAGAACTTGTCTATTTAGCTCCAAGAACCCTCCTGTCTCTGCCTCCTGGGGCTCAGGACTACGAGTGGGAACTGGTGTACTGTTCTATTTTTTTTTTTTAATTTGTTTTTTCTGGACAGGGTTTTCTCTGTGTAGTCCTGAATGTCTTGGACCTCAAATTTGTAGACCAGGCTGGCCTCAAACTCTGGGGTCCAGCTGCCTCTGCCTCCCAAGTGCTGAGATCACAGGCTTCTGACATCACCTCGGTTTTTTGTTTTGTTTTGTTTTGTTTTGTTTTGTTTTGTTTTGTTTTGTTTTGTTTTGTTTTGTTTTGATTTGTTTTTAGCGTGGGTTTCAGGGGACAGAACCCAGGCCCTTGTTCTTGGGTGGCAAGCACTTTACAGACAGAGCCATATTCCCATCCCCCAACTGCGCTCCCCCATCCAAGGCAACGCCACAGCAGCCCTCCATTAAAGACCGGTCCCTTTATTTCGTTTATTAGGTCTCCTGGCCTTAAACTCCTTCCGGAAGAGCTCTGACCCAGCACCAGCTGGGCTCCGAGGCCTGGCACTCCCAGCCCTGCCCATCAGTTCCAACCCAAGACCTTTGCACTAAGAAGAAACAGAGCCCTGGTTTCCAGGTGCCTCTGGGACTGTTTATTGGAATCTTCTGTCACCCCAGGGCTTGAGTTCTGAAGGAAGAGGGTAGAGTCTGAGTGTGATTTGAGAATGGGGGGGGGTATACCAGGAAAAGGGGGGGGGACGTAGGCCCAACTCAGTGAAGCTCGAACCTTTATTTTGCTTAGTCAGTGTGTCAGTGTGAGTGTGTGTGTGTGTGTAAGAGAGAGAGAGAGAGAGAGAGAGAGAGAGAGAGAGAGAGAGAATACTGCAGCAAGCATGTAGAGGTCAGAGAACAATTTTGGAGAATGAGCATTTTTTTCATCTTTGAAGTAATAGGGACCAAACTCCGGTTGCCAAGCTTGCTGTCAAGGGCTTTTATCCTCGGGACCATCTGCCTCCGGCAAACTCTTCCTCTAACTGGATGGATCTCAGGTTCCTAGCTAATTGCAAAGTCCCCTGGGAGCCCTCACAATGCAACAGCATCCCAGGCCACCCGCCCGCCCGCCTGCCCAAAGCCCTGGCGGGACAGGTTGCTTGTGGAAACAAGAGAAAGTGCTAAGTCAATTACCTCTCTGAGTGCCCAGCCCTTGTTCTAGGCTTCAGGAGTGCCGCCTAATAAAACAGGCAAGAAAAAAAAACGTTTGTCCGTCTTGGAACGTTCTGAATGTCCCCGGTGGTGGGAACAGACCGGAGCAGAGACAAAGAAACAAATAAGTGAGAAACGAAGCAGCGAAGCGAAGCGTGGCCTCGCTCACAAAGAAGTTCGCCACTTAATGCGGGGGTGGGGGGGCAGAACAATCTCCAGTTTAAGGCCACCCTGTGCCCTGTGGGGGATGGGGAGGAGGGGGTGGGGAGGGAGAGAAAAAGGAAGGCAGGGAGAGGAGGAGGAAGAGAGAGAAAAAGAAAGGAAAGCCGGAGGCCACTTCAGATGATGTCAAATATGAAAGAAAACAAAGGTATCAAAGAGGACGGGTCTCCCAGCACGTGGGAGGCAGAGGCAGGTGGATCTGTGAGTTCGAGGCCAGCCTGGTCTATAGTACAAGTTCCAGGACAGGCAGGGCTACAACAGAGAAACCCCGTCTTGGGGGAACGGGGCGGAAAAAGAGAACGAGGGATTGTGGGTAATAAGCTGGACCGGTTTCGTTGTTGTCCTTTGTTTCTGTTTAGGTCCAGGGTTCCAAGCCACCCACGCTGACCTCCAAGTCAGCTGGGGAGGGGTCTCGACGTGGTGCGTACTGACCTGCCCTCTCTCAGGGTTGAGTCAGCGCGGGAGACTACCCACAGAGCTTCATCCCCCAGCCTCCGAAACTACTACGAAAACCTTGGGGGCGGGGCCAGTTAGCCACGTGGGCAGCAGCAGGAAAGGACCCCAAGCACCTCGAAGGGGATGTATAAGAACTAAACCAGAAAAGCTGGACCCCTAGCTAGCTGTGTTGAGGGGGAAGAGGCGAAGGGAGGAGTCGGAGCATGCGCACCCCAAAGAGTGCGGCAAAAAGGATTGGTGTTTGGGGGGGCTTTTTTGTTTTTTGTTTGTTTGTTTTTTCGAGACAGGGTTTCTCTGTATAGCCCTGGCTGTCCTGGAACTCACTCTGTAGACCAGGCTGGCCTCGAACTCAGAAATCAGCCTGCCTCTGCCTCTCAAGTGCAGGGAGTAAAGGCGTGCGCCACCACCGACCCGGCTTGGGAGGCTTGTGTGTGTGTGTGTGTGTGTGTGTGTGTGTGTAGTTTGTTGGAGCCTGGGTCTTACGTAGCCCATCTGGCTTTGAAGTCTCCGTGTAGCCAAGATGGTCGTGAACGCCTGCATGCCTCCACTTTGCCAAGCACTGGGGTTACAGGCGTGACGCACTACTCAGGACTTTCGCACGCAAGTTGTGTTTTATTTAGAGACACGGTTGGTTTCGCTGTATAAACCCACTCTGGCCTTGAACTCACAGCCGTCTGCTTGCCCCAGCCTCAGGCACGAGCCAACCACACCAGGCTAGACTTCCTCTTTTCGCATGTGTATCAAATCTCCGTCCCACTTTTCACTCACCCCGGTACTCCTCTGCCCCCCTCCCCGTCCTCCCGCCCCGCAAAAGGATGGAAAACCAGGCTCCATCAAGAGAACCTCAGTGGGGAAAAGCAGCTTCTAGGCGGGCCAGCAATCGAACTAAGTCATGTAGGCTTGCCACCAGCCCGGGTCACGTGGTGGGGCTGGACAAGAATTTGAACCCAACACCTGTCGCCGGGGTGCAGGGAGGGCTCTGCAGGTGGGCGTCCCTGGCTTCGGAGTTCTGTGTATCTGAATATAGACAATACCGCCAGCCCTGCCTCAGGCTGCACTCGAGGGGGCTAGCGTGGCGCCTCAAAGCCGGAGGGACTGACTCGGAGCAGGTGCTAGAATTCCTTCCACCTACGGCGACAAACAGCCTCAGCCACGCCTCCACCTGGGTCCCTCCCAGTCCGGGTTGTCCAGAGGAATTGGCCGCGCCTCCATCCTACGCCTCCTCCCGCGCTAACGAGGACGGAGGTAGGGGGTGGGGTGTGGGGGGGGGGAGGAAACGAGAGAGTCCAGCAGTTTACAATTGGTGATTTGCACTTCAAATCCCTGAAGCGCCCCTCCCACTCCGTATAGCTCCAGAGAATTCGTTATGTTTAAGGAGCTATGGGGAGGTTGGGAAGTGGGGGAGCTCAGAGGACCCCGCTCTTCATCGATAACCCCCCCCCAACACACACACACACACACACACTTCAGCATTAAGATTCTAGCTAAATCCTTTCTCCCATGGTGAAGGGGGTTGGGGAGGACGGACCGGACTGGACGGGACACACGTCACTGTCCCCTGGGCCAGGAGAGCGAGCTCCACCCTCCTCCTCCTCCTCTGGGCACACAGCTAAGTCCAACCCACCCCATCCCAGAGCCAACCCAGTCTCAGAAGCCAGTCTCCAAAGCCACAGGCAGGTGCAGAGGGACAGGCAGTCTCCGTGCGAGCCCCAGGAGAGGAGCCGTTAGCGCGCTCCGTCCTTTGCCATCCACCCGTCGTCCCCGGCGACAGAGATCCGTCAAGTTTCGAAGGGCAGTTGGTTCTCAGATCCACCAGCCGCGATCCCCGGGTCTCTCAGTTCCCGGAGCTGCCCGGCCGAGCCGGTTCAAGACCAGCAGCCATGTCCATGGGCCTGGAGATCACCGGCACGTCGCTGGCCGTGCTGGGCTGGCTGTGCACCATCGTGTGCTGCGCCCTGCCCATGTGGCGCGTTTCGGCCTTCATCGGCAGCAGCATCATCACGGCGCAGGTCACCTGGGAGGGCCTGTGGATGAACTGCGTGGTGCAGAGCACCGGCCAGATGCAGTGTAAGATGTACGACTCGCTGCTGGCCCTGCCGCAGGACCTGCAGGCCGCCCGAGCCCTCATCGTGGTGTCCATACTGCTGGCCGCCTTCGGGCTCCTCGTGGCGCTCGTGGGCGCCCAGTGCACCAACTGCGTCCAAGACGAGACGGCCAAGGCCAAGATCACCATCGTGGCGGGAGTGCTTTTCCTGTTGGCGGCTCTGCTCACCCTAGTGCCGGTGTCCTGGTCGGCTAACACCATCATCAGGGATTTCTACAATCCGCTGGTGCCCGAGGCCCAGAAGCGGGAGATGGGAGCTGGGCTGTACGTGGGCTGGGCTGCCGCCGCGCTGCAGTTGCTAGGGGGCGCCTTGCTGTGCTGCTCCTGCCCACCGCGCGAGGACAAGTACACACCCACCAAGATCCTCTATTCTGCGCCGCGATCCACCGGCCCTGGGACCGGGACCGGCACCGCCTACGACCGCAAGGACTACGTCTGAGGGGCCGGGTGTACGCAGGATCGCACCATCGCCACTAACCAGCAGGCGATGTAACCCCCCCCACCTCCCTCCGCCCCGTCCAGTGTGCAGCCTCGCGTCAGAGACCACCCCACCTTCCCAGATGGTGACAGACGCCACGCGGTCTGCTTGCTAGGCTGGGTGGGAGAGGACAGACAGACTGGCGTCCCCGCTTCTCCGCATCTCCGGCTGCCACCTTGACTTACCGGGCCTAGGAACTGTCCAAGCCAGATGGACAAAGAAACCTCGCTCTTCCCCAGTACAGGGCTGGGATGGCCACCGCAGCTACTTGCCAGCCCCGCAGCCGGAAGGCTCACGGAGAGGGCAGAGACAGGCAACCCTAAAACGGGCCGTTTCGTATTTTTCAATAAAAGCCTTTCTTTTTTTTTTCTTTTTTCTTTTTTGCAATCACTGGAGCCTCCTTATCCTGACCGCCGCATAGGTCATCACCTCCCCTACCGGGCACCTGCTGGGGAGAGTCCCTCCCCCCCCCCCCGGCGAGCTTTAAACAGCGAACAGGTTCAGTGAGGAGAAAGTGGGGATAACACATGAGTTTGGTTAGGTGGGGAACACTTGGGAGGTATTCCAGGACTGATCTCAACAGCCTATGGGCAAGGCTTAGCTAGCAATCCAGCCAGAGGGCTTCCGAGGACCGAGGAACAGCTGGAGAGGGACAAGGGAGAGGAGACAGGGACTCTTCTCTGGGATGGTCTGGTTGGTTTGTGCTCGGCTCCACACAGCCCCGCTCTGGGCATTTGGGGTGGCTGATGTGTAGGTTAAAGAAGCGCGTTCTCTCCCGGGATTTCCTATTTGGAGACGTCGAACAAAAAGACCTTTTGTTCGGATCAAATGCCTCACCTGAAGGACGGTCGGTCGGCTAAGCGGTGGGGGTGTGGCTCGGTGGTAGAACCGTTTGCGTAGCACGCTTGGGGCTCGGGTTCCGTTCCCAGCACTGGGAGCTGGGGGTGGGGGTGGGGTGGGGGCGGGACAGCTTAAAGGGACTTTTGACAAAGTCTTCTGACCCGGAGGTGGAGAGATGAGGGGAAAGGCCACCCCACCTTCTTCCCGGTGCCCTCGGGGGTGGGGGGAACCTAGCTTTAAACAATATTGAGATTCGAGGCATCTCTTAGAACAAAGTAAAGGGAACTGAGGCAGGGCTCTTGGGGGAGGAAACAGGTTCCTGACTTCCCAGGCTCTAAAAAGGTGACAGCGTCTGGACAGTGTAGGCGGAAATGGAGGAGTTCAACGTTAGCCTCTTCCGACACTTAGCAGTTTCAGGCCCTTTTCCCCCCTTCAAGACAGGGTTTCTCTGTGTAACCCTGCCTGTCCTAGACCAGGCTGGCCTCGCACTCACAGAGATCCACCTGCTTCTGCCTCCCGAGTGCTGGGGTTAAAGGTGTGTGTCACCCCTAACCAGCTTCCGTTTCTTTATTTTCCTTTTCTTTTCTTTTCTCTCTTTCTTTTTCTTTTCTTTGTTCGTTTGGAGACAGGGTGTCTTTACACAGCCCTGGCTATCCTGGAACTCGTGTAGACCAGACTGACCACCATGCCTGGCTAACATATCAATTTCAAAGCTAGCCTGGGCTACGTGAGTTGTCTCAAAAAAGGGGGGGGGGGTTGGGGGAGCATGGCTTTAACCCCAGCACTATGGAGGCAAGAAGATCTGCGAGTTGGAGACCGGTCTGGTCTATGTAGTGAGTTCCAGGTTAGCCAGGGCTGCGTAAGGAGACTTTTTCTCTCAAAAAAAAAAAAAAAAAAAAAAAAAAAAAAAAAACAGGGGAGGGGGCGGGGGAGTGAAATAAGCGAGGAAGACATTCAAAGATGATAGCAGGACCCCAACTATCTGAGGCAGAACTGACAGGGTGGGGAAAGCCTGATTCTTGAGACTCCAGAACTATTAGGGTGTCAGAGTTTGGGAGAGAGAAGGAACTAAAAAAGCGTTAACTTTCCCCCGGCTGTGGTGGTTCTCACCAGAGAGGCAGGGGCAAGCAGATCTGCCTCTGGTCTACAGAGAGAATTCCAGGACAGCCAGGACCCTACAGAGAAACCCTGTCTTGAAAAACCACCATAAGAGAAAGTAAAAACAGCCTAAACTTTCTGCCTTAGGTTACTGGTTCTGGGGAGGCTGGAGAGTTTCACTTTTGAGTGAAGGAGTTGGTCAGCCTAGGAGTGTCCCGCGAAAGTCGACCCAGGAACCAGGAAAAAAGACTTCGTAAACCGGGAGTTGTTAACATAGAGATGGCGGCCGAAACCAGGGCGACAGGGCGACAATGAGCTCATCTGAGAAACCAGAAGAGAGAGAGTTTCGAGGACGTGGGGATGGACAAGGGTGTTTGAACACGGAAAGGACTTGGGGGTGGGGGTGGGGGTGGGGGCCCCCGGGAAGGAGGGTTTGGAAAGCGGCGTGACTATGAGTGGCCTTAGCAAGAATGCTGGGGGTGGGGGGAGGGGAAAGCGAGTGGGTGGCAAGCTGTTCAAGATGGACACTTAGACAAGGGGTGTGAGTGTCGTGCCTACACCAGGACTCCTGGGGAGGCTGGGGCAGGGGGGGACCGAGCAACGGTGACTGGGAGGGGAAGAGGGTCACCCAGATATTTGATCCAATGAACTTGCTGTTGGGTTTGGTTGGAGACAAGGTCCCGGTGTGTAGCCCCGGGCTAGCCTGATGCTCATCTTACCTCAACATCTGGGATTAGAGGCCGGTTCCAATGTGCCCGGTGCCAGAAGATTGCTTAAAGCTTTTCCTCTTCCCTAAGGAATGCCAGCGTGCTGTCATCAGGATGACCTAAGGAAGAGGAAACAGGTTGCTATTAATAGTGAGTGCCCTCTTCCTTAGTTCATTCCTGACATCCTAGGAGAGGACCGTGGGGCCAAGTGTGTGCCACGACTGTAATCTCAGCTCATAGGAGGCTGAGCAGGAGGGTCGTGAGTTCAAAGCCAGCCTAGACTACACAGTGTGTTTGAGGACAGCCTACGTAGACCACACAAAGCCCTGTCTCAAAAGAATAAACAGATGTTGTCTCGATGAAGGGGAGGATCTCTAAGGAGCAGTTTGGACTTTTTTTTATTACTTCAATTTCTTTTTTTTACTGTGTGTGTAGATGTCTACAGAGATCGGCCTGTCTCTCCAGGGCTGGGATCAAAGGCTTGTGCCACCGCTCCCCCGGCAATTCTGCCCTTTCTTTACAAGGGTCTTTCAGGATTGAATTCGGGTCTTCAAGGTTACTGGGCACGCACTTACCTGCACTGGCTTGGGAGGGTCTCAGTCTGTATAGCCCAGGGCTAGCCCGATGCTCATCTTCCCTCAACATCCGGGTACTACAGGCAGGTTCCAGAAGATTCCCAAGGCACTCCGTGAAATGCAGAATGGAGGGGCCTTAGATAATGAGAGGGCTTAGGGGTAGGAAGGGACAAGGAAGGTGGGGCTCGTGCCTCGGGTCCTGACTAGAATTTGGGGCTGTGGGCAGAGAGCCCGGAAGGTGGGCGCAGGGTTCCTCACTGGCAGCCCGGCCTCCAGAAGGCACTCACGGTAAAGCCAGCCGTGCTGATGTGCACCAGTAATCCCCCTTACTCTGGAGGCTGAAGCGGGAGCATCTTGAGTTTGGGCCCAGTGTGGGCTACAGAGTGAGTTCAGGGCCAGCCTGGGCAGTTTGGTGAGACCCCCTTTAAGATAAGAAGTACAATGGGGGGCTGGAGAGATGACTTCCGTTGGCTACATACTACTCTCACAGAGGATAGGAGTTCAGCGCCCTCCACCCATGTGAGGCAGTTCTCACAGACACCTGTCACCCATGCTGCAGGGGGACCTGCTGTCCCTCATCTCCTTAGACCCCCCCACATATATGCAATACCCCCAAACACAAAGTAATAAAAAGACAAGAGTTAGGCCGGGCGGTGGTGGCGCATGCCTGTAATCCCAGCACTTGGGAGGCAGAGGCAGGCAGATTTCTGAGTTCGAGGCCAGCCTGGTCTACAGAGTGAGTTCCAGGACAGCCAGGACTACACAGAGAAACCCTGTCTCAGGAAAAAAAGAAAGAAAGAAAGAAAGAAACCAAAGCCAACAACAACAACAACAACAACAACAAACCCAATAACAGTGAGACAAATCCTTAATACTAGAAGTGGAAGACTACAATTCTTTAAAGTTCAAAATGAAAAAAGTAAAAAGAAAAAGCTGGCAGCGGTGGCTCCTGCCTTTAATCCCAGCACAGGCAGGGGCAGAGGGATCTCTGACTTTGGGGCCAGCCTGTGCTACAGAGAGAGTTAGTGGAGCTCAGTGTAAGAGTGGGGTTGGGGCTCAGTGGGAGAGTCCTTGCCTAGTGTGAGTTCCTAACACCAGACAGTGTGTGTGTGTGCGTGTGTGTGTGTGTGTGTGTGTGTGTGTGTGTGTAAGAGAGAGAGAGAGAGAGAGAGAGAGAGAGAGAGAGAGAGAGAGAGAGAGAGAGCAGGGGCAGCACAGGAGGATCTTCACAACTTCAAGGCCAGCCTGTTCTAATTAAAGAAAACGTTTAGGGAGGGGGGAATCGGGAAAGGGACAATCATTTGGAATGTAAACAAAGAATATAGAAAAAAAGAAAGAAAAAAGTCGGGCGTGGTGGGGCATGCCTGTAATTCCAGCACTTGGGAGGCAGAGGCAGATTTCTGAGTTCAAGGCCAGCCTGGTCTACAGAGTGAGTTCCAGGACAGCCAGGACTATACAGAGAAACCCTGTCTCAAAAAAAATAAAATAAAATAAAAAAAATCCCCCCCCAAAAGTACCTTTAATCCCTGCGTGCTATTGATAGAGGCTGGTAAAACTTAGTGAGTTCCAGGCTTGCCTGGGCTGCCTAGTGAGACTTTGTCTCAAAACAAACAAATTAAAAACAACAGCATGGACCAGAGAGTGGTTAAGAGCACTGACTGCTCTTCCAGAGGTCCTGAGTTCAATTCCCAGCCACCACATGGTGGCTCACAACCATCTGTCATGGGGATCTGACATCTTCTGGTCTGAAGACAACTACAGTGTACTCATATACATAAAATAAATAAAAATAAATAAATCTAAAAATAAAATAAAATCAATAAAAACAACAACAAAACGTTTGTCACAGTACCAGGCACCATGCTGGGTATCGAGGGGATTTTTTGTTTTGTTTTGTTTTTGTTTTTCGAGACAGGATTTCTCTGTGTAGCCCTGGCTGTCCTGGAACTCACTCTGTAGACCAGGCTGGCCTCAAAATCAGAAATCCGCCTGCCTCTGCCTCCCAAGTGCTGGGATTAAAGGCGTGTGCCACCACTGCCCAGCATGAGGGGATTAATTAATTTGCATTCTTATCATTAATATATTAGTACCTCCAGTCCCTCAGACACGCAGGGGCTTAGAGAGATGAGGACGGTGGGTAGCTGCTTTGGGAGAGAAGTCTCCAGGTTCCTCTAGAATGCAGTTTCAGAGTTCCGTCCAGGCCCTGCAGCCTCGGGGCCTCCTGCTCTTGCCACACCAGTCTGAGCTCTTCCTGCTGGCTGGACCCAGAGCCAAGCTCTTCGTCAAACACAGTTGCAATGTTTACTGTGGCTGCCTCAAGGTCTTCAGTCGGCTTCACACGGTAGCTTTGCTTGTCCTCCGCTCCACCCGTGATCCAGGCAAGGCTGCCCAAGCCAACGGGGCTAGGTTTTGCCAAGCTGGTGAAGAAGCAAGCCAGGGTGGGGGCCTCTGACACCTGTCGAGGGACCTTCTGCCAGTCGGATCTGTAAGACAGGCGGTAGCGTTCTCGTTGTAGGGGTTTCTGGCTTTGTTTCTTTGTTTTTGTCTTTTCTATCCCCATTTAAAAAAAAAAAGAAAGAAAGAAAGAAAAGCCAGGCAGTGGCGGCACACACCTTCACTCCCAGAATTCGGGAGGAAGAGGCAGGTGGATCTCTGTGAGTTTGAGGCCAGCTCAGTCTACATAGCAAGTTCCAGGACAGCTAGGGCTACATAGAGAAATCCTACCTTGGAAAACAAAAACAAACAAAAACCTGATTTTATACAAGTGTTTTGCCTGCGTGTGTATGCATGTATGTATGTGCACCACATGCATGCCTAGCGCCCTCCGAGTGTAGAGTTAGAGGTGGTGAGTTAGCATGTGAACCCGGGTCCTGGTAAGGGCAGCCAAGTGCTCTTAACTGCTGAGCCATCTCTCCAGCCTCCCCACCCCCTTTTTTTTAAAATTTTAAACCTATGTGGATACATGTGGGGGGGGGGGTATGTTATAGTATGTACAGACACCAGCCGAGGCCAGAAATGGGTGCCACATCTCCTGGGGGTGAAGTTACAGGTGGCGAACTCAGGTCCTCGCCAAGAGCAGCACACACTGCAGTTCTGCCCACAGCATCGCGTGGGAGTTTTTATCTCAGCCAAGGTGATGGTGGAAAGGTTTCCCGCCATCTGGACCTCAGTTTCCCTACAAATCCAACGAAGTAGTTAGACCAGATGGTCTCTTCTAATTTAACTCTTCCATCCTTTGTCAAGGATGAATCCTGAACCCATTTATTTTCTTGTCCTAGAGTGCCAGAATCCACAATACGGCCTTGCACACGCAAGGGGGAGGTTAGGGAGGGGCTCTACCAATGAGCCACGCCCCCAGCCCCTCCCTGGGGGATTCAGTGCAGGTTCTCTATCACTGAGCCACGCCCCCCCAACCATTCACTGAGGATTCTAGGCAGGAGCTCTACTTTTGGACTACAGCCGGAGCCAAAATCATTTTTCTTTAATGATTTCCTCATGGCCACCATGGCTACTGTGGACCCAAGTCTTTAGACTGAATGCTGGTGAATTGAGGAAGTGACTTCCTGAAACCCAGAGAGGGCCATGGCAAGTGTGTGACAATCAGAGGACAACTTATCAACCCAGTTCTCTCCTTCCACCTTGTGGGTCCCTGGAATCAAACTCAGGGACCTCAGGCTCAGCAGCAAGCACTGACACTATCAATCTATCTGGCTGGCTGGCTATCTATCTATCTATCTATCTATCTATCTACTATCTATCTTCTATCATCATCTATCATAATCAACCAATCATCTAGATATGTATCATCTTAATATCATCTATCTATCTATCTATCTACTATCTTCTATCATCATCTATCATCAATCAACCAATCATCATCTAGATATGTATCATCTAAATATCATCTATCTATCTATCTATCTATCTATCTACTATCTATCTATCTATCTATCTATCTATCTAGATACCACCTGTATATCACCTCTCTAGATATATCAATCTAGATATCATCTATCTGGATAGCATCTGGATATCTAGTTTGTGTACATGAGTGGTTCTGTCTACATGTGTGTTTGTTCACGACGTGAGTTCCTGGCACCATTGGGGGTCAGAAGAAGGGATTAGATCCCCTTGAACTGGAGTTATATACAGATGGTTGTGAGCTGCCATGTGGGTGCTGGGATTTGAACTCAGGACCTCTGGAAGAGCAGCCAGTGCTCTCAATCACTGAGCCATCTCTCCTGCCCCTGTACTGAACCATCTTAAAAAAACCTCATGTTGGTTTTTTGTTTGTTTGTTTGTTTGTTTGTTTCAAGACAGGGTTTCTCTGTGTAGCCCTGGCTGTCCTGGAACTCACTCTGTAGATCAGGCTGGCCTTGAACTCAGACATCCACCTGCCTCTACCTCCTAAGTGCTGGGATTACAGGTGTGCGCCACCACACCTGGCTTTTTTTTTTTTAGATAAAGATTTATTTATTATTATATGTAAGTACACTGTAGCTATTTTCAGACACACCAGAAGAGGGTATCAGATCTCATTACGGACGGTTGTGAGCCACCATGTGGTTGCTGGGAATTGAACTCAGGACCTCTGGAAGAGCAGTCGGTGCTCTCAACCGCTGAGCCATCTCCCCAGCTCCTCAGAATTCTTTTTCTTCATGTTGTCAAAGTCTATCTCCTCTCTACTGTATCCTTTAGTCAAGATACAGTACTTGGTGGTGGGAAGTGTGGCTTGTTTGCAGAGCAGTTGCCTAGAACCCCCCAGTGAGGGGCTGGGGCCATAAATCAGTAACAGAAGGCTCTCCTAGTATTCTCCAGTGAAGAGCTGAGTCCAAGGCCAGAGGCCACAGTCCTTGTACAGACAGCATTAACCAAGCTCTGGATCCCGCCCCTTGTGCCACAGCAAAATGTCTGCCTAAAGCAGACCTAAACAATAACAAAGCCTGTTGACAGGGACATGCCCACATGCCAAGGAGTGCGGGGAGGGTGTGGAGGTGGGGGTGGGGGATGAGGGGGGTGGGGTGGGGGTGGGGGGTGGGGGGAGGAATATCAAGGAGGCCACTCCTCTAGTTAAAGAGCTACGAGCAAGTTACACCTTCCGAGAGAGGAAGAATTAGTCTTCCAGTCTTCCCCAGGGTTGAGCCCCCTAACTGGTTATTCAGCACACATATGCAACAATAAGCAGGTAGATGCCAAACACTACACTTCAGCAGGTTGTATTTATATATTTACATGTGTGTTATTACACACACATATACATCAAAATCATATGTCATATACATATATATCATATACATATATACACATATACACACACATTAAACTCATATACATCATGTACATATATTTACACATCATATACATACGCATCATACACATCAAAAATCATATAATCATATACATAAACATATACATATACATCAAAAATCATATATATCAGCCGGGCGGTGGTGGCGCATGCCTGTAATCCCAGCACTTGGGAGGCAGAGGCAGGCGGATCTCTGAGTTTGAGGCCAGCCTGGTCTACAGAGTGAGTTCCAGGACAACCAGGACTACACAGAGAAGCCCTGTCTCGAAAAACCACACAAAAAAAATCTATATATCATGTTCATATATTTAGACATCATATCCATACATATCATATACATTTGAAATTATATACATATACTTATATATCATATAATACATATAATATACATAAAAATCATATACATCACATATATATACATACACACACACATATATATAGGGGGGTTATGAATTTGATTTGGGAGGATTAGGGGTTGAGGATGGGACATGAGGGGTTGAGGGAGGAAAGAAGGGAGGAAATGATATAAATGTAGACCCCATATTTGAAATAATTTTTCATAGTGTGTGTGTGTGTGTGTGTGTGTGTGTGTGTGTGTTGAAGGGCATATACATAACATGACACTCACATGGAAGTCAGGGGACAACTTAGGGAATTGACTTCATTCTTCTACTACTGATCCTACCTGTATTTTCTACTACTGAAATCTACCTGATTTCATTCCAGGGCTCGAACTCAAGTCCTCAGGCTTAGCAACCAGCACCTTCACCCATGGAGTCACCCCCTGGCCTTTATTTTATCTCTGAGCACACAGCTGCTTTGGCCTGCGTGTGCGCCCGCACTCCCTGCTTTCCTGCTCTTGTGGCCTTGGCTGCACACGCTGGCTCTCCACGATGGCTGTCAGTCACTTTACCCACTGAGCCATCTCCCCAAGCCCAGGTTTGGATTTCCATGTTCCGTAAGAAACGAGGTCACGCCATGGGTGCAAGCATCCCTAGCTCTGAAAGTCATACGTGTGTACTGGAGATGTAGCTCAGTGGGAGGGGACTTGCCTCGCCACGTGTGAGAGCCCCCTGCAGCCATTCCCAGTATGACTAAGTAATAAAATAAAGTTAAATAAAATAATGGCCAGCATTAGTGGCATAAAAATATAACCCAGGTATTTGGGAGGCTAAGGCGGGAGTCGTTCAAAGGCCAACCTGGCCCACACAGAGTGAATTCTATGCCCATTTGGAGAACTTTGTGAGACCCGGTCTCAAGGTAAAACATTGAAGTTGGGTAGTAAATGCCTTTAATCCCAGCACTCCGAAGACAGAGGCAGGAGGCTGTCTGAGTCCCAGAGATCCTCTGAGGCCAGCCTGGTGTACAGAGTAAGTTCCAGGACAGACAAACAACAACTACTACTACTACAAAAATAAAGTTGAGAACAAAGACCTGAGGTCACCACTCAGCAGTATAGCCAGCTGGTCCCCAGTTCCCCAGTTCAGCCGTTAGAGTGTTCGCCCGGCATGTCTTGAGACCCAGGTTCAGTTCCCAGTCCTGCAAAACAAAATAAATGAAATGAAAATGAAGGTCGTCCCTGTCCTTCACAGGCACTCAGTAAATATTTGTCAAATGAATGATCGGTGCCTTGTTGACTTAGAAGACGCCAGTGAAGGGATCGGTGTGTGCTTAGGGCGCCTCGGCTCTCCCAAGTGACGGTCACAAGAGGTGTGTGACGACCTTTTCTGTACTCCTTCGTGAAGTGACCCCTTGATGCTTCATTCTGCAGAGGCAGCTACAAACAGCGTGACTCCAGTCCTCATAGTATGGACCTCGGATCCCACGAGGTCGAGGGAACTGACCAGCATCATGGAGGTTTGTGCCTGCCCTCCGGGAAGCAGAGGCAGGAGGATCCCTAAAAGTATAAGGCTAGCCTTATCTAGCATCTATCTACCTATCTATCTATCTATCTATCTATCTATCTATCTATCTATCCATCCATCCATCCTTCTATCTATACATGTATGTATGTATGTGTGTTTGTTTATATGTATGTATGTATGTATGTATGTATGTATTATGTATATAGTGAGTCCCAGGCTAGCCAGAGCTATGCAGCAAGACCCTGTCTCTAAAACCTAAAAACAAAACAATAACAACAACAACAACAACAAAAATAACATCTGGCCGGGCGTGGTGGCACATGCCTGTAATCCCAGCACTTAGAAGGCAGAAACAGGAGGATTTCTGAGTTCGAGGCCAGCCAGATCTACAGAGTGAGTTCCAGGACAGCCAGGACTACACAGAGAAACCCTGTCTCAAAAAACCAAAAAAAAAAAAAAAAAGAAAAAAAGAAAAAAAAAAAAGAAAAAAGAAAAGAAAAGAAAAGAAAAAGAAAAAAAAACCACATCTGGGCATGGTGGTACAAGTTATAACCCCAGCATTTAGAAGGCAGGGCAAGAGGATCAGCAGTTTAAAGTCATCCTTGGCTGCACAGTGTAAGTTTGAGGCTAACCTGGGCTACATGAGATCCCATCTCAAAAAGCCAACAGCAGAGGGCTGGTGAAATAGACACCTCAGGGCTTAAGGACACTTGTCATACAAGCCTAACCACCAGAGTCCAACCCCTGGAACCCGTATAAATACACAAGAGAATCCAGTCCACAAACTTATCCTCAGTTGTCTGTGTGTATCATAGCATAAGTAAACCACCCCCTCAAACATACACACGCACACATGCACACATACAAACACACACAGGGAGTAGGGGAAAATAACAAAAATATTTTTAAAGAATTTTATAAGCTGGACTGTGGTGGCACATGCCTTTAATCCCAGCACTCGGGAGGCAGAGACAGGAGTATCTCTGAGGCCAGCCTGATCTACAGAGTGAGTTCCAGGTCAGCCAGGGCTACACAGAGAAACCCCTGTCTTGGAAAAACCAAAATAAAAAAACAAACAAACGCCGGGCGGTGGTGGCTCACGCCTTTAATCCCAGCACTTGGGAGGCAGAGGCAGGCGGATTTCTGAGTTTGAGGCCAGCCTGGTCTACAGAGTGAGTTCCAGGACAGCCAGGACTACACAGAGAAACCCTGTCTCGAAAAAACGAAAAAACAAACAAACAAAACCTTTCAAAACAAATCAGAAAGGAGAAGAGGGGGAGGAGACTGGTTTGGGAATGGCTAAGGGTTTGGAGAGTCTAGCAAATCTTCAGAGGTCCCTTGAGTCTTGTCTGTCTGTCTTTCCCCCAAAGGGCTTCAGCTTTGGAAACAAAAAGCCAATTTTCTGCTCGGAGAGCAGCCCCATGTGCCCCGAGGCCATGAGCAGAAAATACAGTTAAATGTGGAACGGAACGGAACAGACCAACAGGAATATGTTCTGAGTTTGGGACAGATGGTGCTGATATCTGCAGGGAAATGACTCCAGGCGAGCAGAGAGGGGAGCAATCAGAGCCATGGGGGAAATAAAAACCAACAGAGCTAGGAGGAGTGGGTTGGAGAAGGAGGCGTGAAGGAGGAAGGGACAGCTCTAATGGCTTCTGTGTGTGTGAGAGTGCGCGTGTGTGTGTGTGTGTGTGTGTGTGTGTGTGTGAGAGAGAGAGAGAGTGTGTGAGTGTGTGTGTGAGAGAGTGTGTGTGAGAGTGTGTGTGTGTGTGAGTGTGTGCATGTGTGTATGACTGTGTGTGAGTGTGTGTGAGTGTGCATGTGTGTGTGAGTGTATGTGAGAGTGTGTATGTGTGTATGAGAGTGTGTGTGACTGTGTGTGAATGTATGTGAGAGTGTCTGTGAGTGTGTGTGTGAATGAGTGTGAGAGTGTGTGTGTGAGAGTGTGTGTGTGAGAGAGTGTGTGTGTGAGTGTGTGTGCATGTGTGTATGACTGTGCGTGTGTGAGTGTGTGTGTGTGTGTGTGTGTGTGAGTGTGTATGTTGCACGTGGAGGTCAGAGGTCAATGCCAGATAGCTTCCTCAATTCTGTTTTAGTTTGCTCTCTCTGTCTCTCTCTCTGGTGTGTGTGTGTGTGTGTGTGTGTGTCTGTCTGTCTGTCTGTCTGTCTGTCTGTCTGTCTGTGTGTTCTGGGAGACAAACTCAGGTCCTCTAGAAAAGCAACAAATGCTCTTAACCTCTGAGCCATCTTATTTTGTGAGACAGCATTTCTCAATGATCCCAGAGCTCATCAATTGTTATCCTGGCTGCCTGGCCGGTCACTTGGATCCTGGTATCTGCCCATCTCTGGCTTCCCACAGTGCCCTGCTTTTATGTGGGTGATAGGGATTTGAACTCAGGTCCTCATACTTCAAACACAAACATTGACCCAGTGAATCAATCCCCACCCCCCTCTAGAATGGCTTTAAAAGCCAGACAGGGTCTGCACATTTGTAATCCCAACACACAGAAAACAGAGGAGGATCCAGGGATAGCAGGTAGGAGCAGCTATTTCTCTTTCAGAGGAACCCGAGTTCAACTCCCAGCACCCACATGGTAGCTCACAACTCCATCATAATTTCAGTTCCAGAGATTACAATGTCTCCTTCTGATGTCCATGGGTACCAGGCTCACCCATGATACACACACACACACACACACGTAAGCAAAACACTCATACACATAAAAACAAAATAAATACACATACCCTTAAATCACGAGTCAAAATAAACTGTTCCTGCCTGTCTTCTTTGTTTCTCTCTCTCTGTTTTCTGAGACGACCTTGACTTGGTGTCCTATGCCTTTAATCCCAGCACTGAAGAGGCAGAGGCAGGAGGAGCTCTGAGTTGAGGGCAGCCTGGTCTACAGAGCAAGTTCCAGGAGACAGCTTGGGCTACACAGAGAGACCCTCCGTCTCAAACGAAACAATCGAAACCTTATCAAATAGACAAACAAAAAACCCGAAGAACTTAAGCCAGCCTAAGGCACATATGGAAATCTCAAAAACAAACAAATAAATAAATAAAAGAATTGGATGGTCTGCGTGGGATGAATTGTACATGGTATTCTGCCTTCTAGAACATCCTCTTCCAACCCACTCACCTGGTCAAAACCTCTTCAGCCTCCGGATCGCTCATTCAACCGTCTCTTTCAGATATGCCATCTTAGAAGAGCCAGAATTGGGTCCACGTCTTTGCTTTGAAGTTGTTTGTTTTGTTTTGTTTTCTTTTGTTTTGTTTTTCCTTTAGACCTATTAGTATCTGTTCCACCTGGAGCTGATCCAGCTCCTTCTTGCACTCCAGACCTTTGTATACAGTAGATCCTCAATTAACAAAGGCTTGGGCTTTGAGAGAGGCAGAGAGGGTGGGATTATAAACCTTCAGGACTGCTTTCTCCAAGCAGAGCAGATTGCTACAACCTTAAAACAAGCATAGACTCTGCATGGACCTAGCTTTGTGTGTCTAGCGTGCTGTGCCAGCTGCGTGGTGACTGCTGTGGTGTGCCTGGGGTGCTGTGACTGGTGTTTTGTGCCCGGTGTGTCGTGTCTGGTGCGCTGTGCCTTGCGGGGTGTGCCTGTTGTGCCGCGCCTGGCGTGGTGTGGCTTGTGTGCTGCGTCTGGCGCGTTGTGCCTGGCTTGTTTGGCCGGCTGTCCTGTACCTGGCGTGCTGAGTCTGACATGGTGTCCCTGGTGTGGTGTGCTTGGCCTGCTGTGCCTGGTGTGGTGTCCCTGGCGTGCTGTGCCTGGCTTGGTTTGCCTGGGGCACTGTGCCTGGGAGGGTTTGCCCTGTTTGGTTTGCCTAGTGGGTTGCGCCCGGTGTGTTGTGCCTGGCGTGGTGTGCCGGGTGTACTGTGGCCGGAATGGTGTGCCTGGCATGATGTATCTGGCGTGCTGTGCCTGGCGTGGTTTGCCTGCTGTGGTGTTCCTGGTGCGCTGGGGCTGGCGTGGTGTGGTTGATGAGCTGTGCCTGGCGCGGAATGGCTGGCGCGCCATGGCGACTTCCTTCCTTTGAAGTTTTCTTTTGTTCCTAATCTTTCTTTGCTTTACAATTTTTTTGAGGGGTTTTAGTATGTCTTCCATCTGGAGTTGGTGCGCCTGGGGTGCCATGCCTGGCGTGCTGTGCCCGGTGTGACCACGTACGCAGAAAGCATCGGCAGATTAATCAGTTTAGGTTCAAAATCTGGGAAGACACCAGGCCGATGGAGAAACAGGAGGACCTCAGGTGGCTGGGTGGGAAGTCACACGGGGGCCCCTGGGAGGCTGAGCCCCAACGGGAACCTCCAGGGGCCCTCGGGGAAACTCCCAAACAAACTACAATCCAGCTGATGCCCCTGCCACACCCGGACCAGCAGGCAGGAATTTGCCCCTGTGACCTCCCCAGGCGCACTCCTGTCACCATGGCGACCGGCCTAGGGAACAAGCGGCCTGATTGTCCCTGCCTAGCAGGGCAGGTGAAACCCTGGCCACGTGACCGATACTGAGCCAGGTGCGGTTACGAAGACACTCGCGGCCTCCAGCCTTAACCCGTTCGACTCCCGGCCGCCGCCGCCAGGGTGCAGTGTCTCTCCCTACCAGCCTGCCGCGCGCACGCACGCGCGCGCGCACACACACACACACACACACACACACACACACACACCTAATCTAGAGGGCCCTAGATTAGGCAGAAGATTAAATCTGGGAAGGAATTCAGCCTGAGCCACACGAGTGACTGAGTAACTTCGCCTTTCTTTGTTTCTTTCTTTCCTTCGTTGTAAAATAAGAATGGCCTGAGTCCTTGGAACCTACATGGAAGGGAAGGAAGGAAGGAAGGAAGGGAGGGAGGGAGGGAGGGAGGGAGGGAGGGAGGGAGGGAGGAAGGAAGGAAGGAAGGAAGGAAGGAAGGAAGGAAAGGAAAGGAAAATACGGATTAGGCTCTCCTCAGTATAATCTCGGGGGCTAGGAGCTCCACCTCAGTAGCACATCTCGGTTGCTGGAAGCCAACCAATGCAAAGTCCCTGGTTTGGCCCACAAGCTGGGAAAGGGTGGGCATCTCTGGAACGACCCTTCCCCAACATGTCACTCCCAGAGTCCAGCCCAGGGAGCTTTCCCCCCCTTCTCTGTCCCGCCCACAACTTCCTCTGGAACGTTCTCCTGGGACCTTCAATCCGACTGGTTTTTCTGCTTGCCAGGCTCAGCCCTGAGCAAGCCATGTGACCACAACACTCGGGGCCCGGGACTGGGTATGTCCTCAAGGCCACTCCTGCCACCAGATCTGGGCTATTTGGCTTTGGGGCATGTGGTCAAAGGTCGTGTGCCAGGCTGGGGTGAGCTGGCTAGACGGACAGTTGAGTGGTCAGACGCCCTTTAACAACTACCCTCTCCCAACAGAACTATGACCCCTTCGACTCTGTGGGCTGGTGAGAGGGCTCAGGATAAAGGCGCTTGCTGGTGCATTTGTTGTTGTGAGTTCAGTCCCCGGAACCCACATAGAGACAGAGGCGGACAGACTTCCTCAAGTTGTCTTCTGACCTCTACATGTAGGCTGTGAAACCTGTACAACCACAAGGACAGACAGACAGACAGAGAGAGGGGGGGACATACACACACAGGTGGGGGAGAGAAACACAGAGCGATACACATAGACATAATAAATACATGCAAAAAAATAAAAACAGTTACCGCCGGGCGTGGTGGCACAAGCCTGTAATCCCAGCACTTGGGAGGCAGAGGCAGGCGGATTTCTGAGTTCGAGGCCAGCCTGGTCTACAGAGTGAGCTCCAGGACAGCCAGGACTACACAGAGAAACCCTGTCTCGAAAAACCATAAATAAATAAATAAATAAATAAAATAAAATAAAATAAAATAAAATAAAACAGTTTAGGTGAGTGGTTGTGGCAAATGCCTTTAATCCCAGCACTTGGGAGGCAGAGGCAGGCAGATCTAAGTTTGAGGCCAACCCAAGGTAGAGAGAGAGAGAGTTAGTTAGTTAGTTAGTTCCAGGACAGCCAGTTCTGTTAAAACCAAACAAATCAAAATAAAAAAATAAATACGTTTGGGTGGAAGAGGGGTGCTGGCGAGTTCTTGCCGAGCATGAAGAAAGCAAGCCCCGGTCTCCCCAGCTCGGCATTAAGCAGCTATGGCGGTGCACACCTGCAATCCAGCACTCTAGGAGAGGCTTGAGAGTCAAGAGTCAAGGCCATCCACCCTATATGGAGAGAGAGAGAGAGAGAGAGAGAGAGAGAGAGAGAGAGGGGGGGGGGGAGGGGGAGAGGGAGAGGGAGAGAGAGGGAGAGGGAGAGAGGGAGGGAGGGAGAGAGAAAGAGAGAGAGAGAGAGAGAGAGAGAGAGAGTCTGAAGACTTGTTGCTCTTTCAGAGGAACTAGGTTCAATTTCCAGCACCCACACGGTGGATGGTTCCCAACCATCTATCCGTACACCAGGGGATCCACCGTCCTCTGGCCTCCCTGGGCGCCAGACATGCACATGGTACACAGACATATATGCGGGCAGAGTATCCCGTACAATACAATAAAAAAAAATGAAATAAAGTAAAATGAAAATAGATAAACCTACAAGCAAATTCAAGGAGAGGAAAAAAAAGAAAAGACAGGACTCGCCCAGCCTTTGGACCGTACAGCGCTTGGGGGGGGGGGCTTGTCAAGCTTCTAATAACTCTCTGTGGCCAAGGGCCGAGCACACTCAGCCTGGCAGGGATCCCTGGCGAGCTCAGGATGGAACGAAGCAGCTGTGGCGGCCCCTTCCACAGAGGGAAGCCGGGGAGTCGGAACACAGCCTGTTTCAGCCTTGTCCTGAAGGGTGGAGGATGGGCAGCCCGTGTATCCCCGGTCAGTCTCCTGTCGGTGGGTACCTGACCGGAAGGAAGTTTTGCCTAGGTATCTCTCCAGCGCTCTTAAGTACTTCACGGTTTTTTGGGTAGGGGGCTAGAGTTTGAACGCAGGAAGTCATGAACTGACTAGGCAAGCACTCCACCGCTGAGCTGTATTCTTTTGTTTTGTTTTCGTTTGTTAATTTGTTTGTTTGAAGCGGGGCCTCTGCAACCCGGACTCTCCAGGGATTTACTGCGTAGACCCTTTGTGCACCGCGTGCATGCAGTACCCCTGAGAGCCAGAAGAGAGCACTGGATCCCCTGGAACCGGAGTTTACAGACAGTCGTGAGCTGCTATGTGGGTGCTTAGAAATGAAGCCGGTTCCCATGGAAGAACAGTCAGAACTCGTGTCTGTTGGGCCTCAGCCCCTTCTCTGTGTATCCCTGGCTGTCCTGGAACTCACTCTGTAGACCAGGCTGGCCTCAAACTCAGCAATACGCCTGCCTCTGCCTCCCAAGTGCTGGGATTACAGGCGTGCGCCACCACCACTGCCACCACCACCACCTGGCTTGTTCTCTACTTCTAACTGTCATGGATCTTTCGGTGTTGGTAGTGAGGACGTGCAGAAAAGTATATTTTTGATACTGAAAGTATAAAATTTAATGTGCGAGAGGAACGTATTTCTTTACAAATCACTCTATAACAAAGCTTCTGTTCAGGCCGGGCGTGGTGGCGCATGCCTTTAATCCCAGCACTTGGGAGGCAGAGGCAGGTGGATTTCTGAGTTCGGGGCCAGCCTGGTCTACAGAGTGAGTTCCAGGACAGCCAGGGCTACACAGAGAAACCCTGTCTCGAAAAAACAAAAAAACAAAGCTTCTGTTCAAGAGATAGATGAGACAGACAGGCGTGGTGTTGCAGGCCTATGACTCCCAGAGCTCAGAGCGTGGAAACAGCAGGATCATGCATGACTTCTGGACCAACGCACAAATGTGAGGGCAGCTGGGGCTGCACATTGATATCCTGCCTCAACAAAACAAAAATAACCATGAGAAAGGGACATCTTGTACTCCCAGCATCTAGGAGATAGACACAGGAGGATCAAGACTTTAAGGCCATTCTCAACTACAGGTAAAGTTTGAGGCCAGCCTAGGCTACAGAAGATGCTATCTAAAAAGCAAGCAAACCAACCAAACAACAACCACCAAAAACCAGTTGTCAGTCACATATCTTTAATTTCAACACTCGGGAGACAGAGGCAATTGAATCTCTGGGAGTTCGAGGCCAGCCTGGTCTACATAGCGAGTTCCAGGACAGTCGGAGCTGTATAATAGACCCTGTCTCAAAAACAAACAAAGCAGGTTGGAGACTCACGAATTAAGAGGACATGATGCTCTTGCAGAGGACTGGATATTGGTTCCTGGGACCCACATGGTCCCAATTCCAGTTCTAGGAGAGCCTATGCTTTCCTCTCAACTCTGGAGGCATAGGGTGCAGACGTGGCACACAGACATCAGTGCAAGCAAACGCTGAGACACATAAAGCAAAATAAATAAGTATCTCTGTGTGTATGTGTCTAGGCAACGGGAAGGGAACCAAGAGCCAGAGGCTTGGTGCCCGGCTGAGGACGCTGGGAAGGGCTCTGGAGAGTTTGAAGTGCTACTTGGAATTCAACTTCAGTGACAAGGAACCCTGAAGGGGTCCCCTGCAAGATGTGTTTGCTAAGACCAGAGCAGCTCCAGGAAGCGCTAAAGGACGGACCGCAGAAGGGGGCTGGGGGAAAAAAAAAACGAAACAAAAACGATTTCCCCTAGACTATGAGAGGGCAGGGGGCAGGCTTCCTATAGGACATGCTATCAGGGCAGAATGGGGTGTGTTCTGGGCAGAGGGTTGCCCCCTCTCTACTAATAGCATGTAGTAAGGCTCTTTCTTTCCTTTCTCTTTTCTTTGTTGAGACCGAGTTTCTCTCTCGGTTCTGGAGGTTCTCAACCTCTTATACCCAAGGCTGGCTTTGAACTCATAAAGAACCGCTTGCCTCTGCCTTCCATGCGTGGGAGGCAGTCTTAGCCACCACCCCTGGCCCGGGGGCCATCTCTGTTTAGCGCAGGTTAACTACAGTACAAAACCCTGGCCAAGGGGTTTGATCCTGGTTTTTCAAATTGACCTGACCCGGCCGGGCGGTGGTGGCACATGCCTGTAATCCCAGCACTTGAGAAGCAGAGGCAGTCGGATTTCTGAGTTCGAGGCCAGCCTGGTCTACAGAGTGAGTTCCAGGACAGCCAGGGCGACACAGAGAAACCCTGTCTAGAAAAACCAAAAGAAGAAAAAAAAATTGACCTGACCCAGGAAAAGAAGACAGAACCAAGACTCTGGTTGTGCCTATTAATCCAATCTTTTGCCCTTTCTGCACCTCAGTTTACCGATTCACGGAGGAGATCGAGAACAAGCTCGAAAGCCCCTTCCTCCTAGCTGTTTCCTGTGAGGGGACTTAGAGAAACAAAGCACTCACGTCTGGCGAGCCTGACAGGGCTCCCAGCTATGGAGCACGGCGCCAGAGAGCTGGCGGGAGCTGGAACAAAAGTCACTCCTGGCGCCTCCTGACCATGCCGGCGGCACAGAGCCTGGCATCCACCCAGGGCGGTGCCTGAGGACTAAGGAGCAGGCCAGGTGGGATCCGCTCGCCAGCCGAGATAGGACTTCTCGGTTTGCCAGGGACACTCCCCACACTTGGGCCTTGAACTGAGGACCTCTGATCACTAGTAAGGGAACACTGAAAAAAAAACTACGAGCCTCTTAAAAGGAGAGGCGTGGCCTGCGACGTTGTCAAGGGGTTCAGGAAGGTGGGCACAGAACCCGGCAGGATTACGTAATGGTGTAAAAGCTGGCGCCAGAATCGGGTGGCTCCGCCCAGGGCGTGGCCAAGGAGCCAAATTCCCCGAGCTACACAGCAGTTTGAAAGGTTGTGAAACCGCGCTAGTGCCCGCCCAGGTTTTCTTACAGTTCCGCCCGTGGTAGGGCGTGGCCAAGGAAGCGAGCTCGCAGATGCATGCAAAGTGGGAATTACGTAGTGATGCAGGAGGCGGTCCCAGAGTGCCCCGTGGCTCCGCAAAGGTGTGGCCAAGGAGCCCATCTCCGGGTGGCCACGGCGGTTGAGTGATGGTGTAAAGAACACGACAGTGGGGTGGTCCCGCCCCGGGAGTAGCAGGGGCTCACAGGTCTGAAGTGGCTTGTATATTGCCCAAGAGGAGGGACCAGGCTCAAGTAGCGCTGCCCAGGGTCCTGGTCAGGAACGCAGTGTCTGCAGGAATTGCGTAATGGTGCAAGGGGGCAGGGCTAGTGTCGTATGGCTACGCTGTGTCGTATGGCAGCTAGTCCTACAGACCAGGCTCAAAGTGGTTGCAGGAAATGCGTAGCGCGCAAGGGCTGGGGCCGGCACTTCTGACGGCTCCGCCCAAGAAGATCCTGCTGCGGAAGGGGGCCGAACTGAGCTCCGGGAGTACGTTAGGCCACGTGACCCAAAGTGGCGCCTCGATGGGGGGCGGGGGGAAAGGCGGAGCCCTAGTTGGAATAGACGGGGCTCTGGGAGGTGGAGTGTCGGCAGGACAGCCCCAGGAAGCACGCTTTGCCGGCTGTGGGCATGCTCCGCTGGGCACGAGCGTGGAGGGTCCCCCGTGGGAAACTCGGTGCCTCCTCTCCCAGGCGTTCGGCGGTTCCTGTCACGTTCAGTAGCAGCCGCAGCAGTGGCCAAGGAGACGCCGATCCGAGGTCAGTCAAGGACACCGGGGAGGGTGGGCCTCCACTGGTCCACTTCGCACGCGGTCCGGCTGGCCCCGCCCCTCCTTTGGCCTCGCCCCGCCCCTCCTTTGGCCTCGCCCCGCCCCTCCTTTGGCCTCGCCCCTTTTCTCCCTCACTCTCCCCCCACACACCGCCTTACTCTATGGTGGCCCCCACCTTCTAGGCCCCTGCCGCTGTCCTATAATCTTCTAGATGGAGACGCGACACTCCCGGCCATCGTCTTTTTGCATGGACTCTTCGGCAGCAAAACCAACTTCAACTCCCTCGCCAAGGCGATGGTTCAGAGGACCGGCCGGAGGGTGAGCTTCCGGGTGGGGCGGCGCCTGGGTGGGCGGGGGCTAAAGGCAGAGCGCAGTGGACCTAGTTTCAATCACTCAGGCCTGGCCTCTTGCTGGTAAATGAAACGTTTCAGTGCACAGTAAACTGGAAAACCTATGAAGAGGCCTGGTCCTGCAAGATGCCCCACAGTTTGTCCCTTTATGTTACCGATCTCCACCGGGACAATTTTGTGGTACCTCCCGGCTTACTGGGTACCCAAGGCAACCCCTCTGCTCCCCCATCCCCACCCCTTACTATAATAAACCTTTCCAGCCCAGAGGCTTCCTTTCCCCCATCTTCTTTTACCTCTATAACCCGGCCATTGAAGCCATTTGCTCTCGGTACTGCGATCCTCTTTTGGTCTGCTACCCCCCCCCGCCCCCGCATCTAAAGTTATCATTTGACCTTCACATCTACACCCTGGCATGTGCTTGCACAACCATAATTTGCACACGAACATACATGAACATACATGCATACATGTGTGTATCTAATAAGATAAAGTGTATGCTACATAGAAACTAAGGAAGTCGCTCAAGATTGACGTCTGGCCTCCACATGTACATGAAAAATGTACACTGGCACTCGCACGCATACACACACACACACACACACAATTATGTTTCCAGACTTCTCTTATTGGCTGCTCCGTAAGCCCCTACCAGGCTTTTCGTTGTCTGTAATCAGAGTAACGCCATCCGCATTTCACCCCCCTCCCAGGTGCTGACAGTGGATGCTCGGAACCACGGGGACAGTCCCCACAGTCCGGATGCAAGCTACGAGGCCATGAGTCGGGACCTTCAGGGCCTCTTCCCGCAGCTGGGCCTGGCGCCCTGCGTTGTCGTCGGCCACAGCATGGGCGGGAAGACCGCCATGCTCCTGGCACTGCAGCGGGTGAGCGACACCTATCCGGGTCCTCGTAGCGCACTGTAAGCCCTAAGTAGCCCACGGATAACGTGGGACTCCTTTGCGCCTCTTGGATGGCCAGGCTCCAGAAACTCCGCTGGAAGCCTCAGAGAGTGTGTCTGGGACCCGCTCTGGTCTGATTCCGTCTCACAGCCAGATCTCGTGGAGCGGTTGGTTGTCGTAGACATAAGCCCGGTGGGAACCACACCTGGATCACACCTTGGAAACTTCATCGCCGCCATGAAGGCTGTGGAGATCCCAGAGAAGGTGCCGCACTCCCAGGCCCGAAAACTGGCCGATAAGCAGCTTACCTCCGTTGTCAAGGTGACGCGCACTTCCCCCGCCCACCTCCCCCTTTTCCCCCCCATGGTGGGTGGGCCTCAGAGGGAGCCCCTTCACGGCTGCCAGTCTCCCCACAGGAAGCGGGCGTCCGGCAGTTCCTCCTCACTAACCTGGTGGAGGTGGATGGGCGCTTCTCCTGGAGAGTCAACTTGGATACCTTAGCTCAGCACTTGGACAAGATTCTCACCTTCCCTCGGCACCTTGAATCCTACTCGGGGCCAACTCTCTTTCTGCTTGGTGGAAATTCTCCATATGTACAGTAAGCCGGTGTGGGGCCATAGGAAGGGGCGTGCTTTGGCCGCCCCCAGCTGTGGGAGCCTGCGTGGGTTGAGGAGGTGGGGCTTGGGCGTGTTGGGGATCGGGTATCTGGGAGCCTGGCAACAAGGCTGGGCTGGGCATGACGACTCATGCTGCTCCCCTTCTCTCCTGTTCTCTCCCTCCCTTCCTCCCTCTCCCCCCACCCCTTCCTCTCCATCTTCCTTAACCCCATCCCCACTGGCTCCACTATGGTGGCCAGACCCAGCCACCACTCAGAGATTAGGCGGCTCTTCCCTCAAGCCCAGTTTCAGACCGTGCCTGATGCTGGCCACTGGGTCCACAGCGACAAACCCCAAGACTTCATGGATGCTGTCACCGGCTTCTTGGCTTAAGAAGTGGCTCCTTGGAAGAGCAGCGGGGGGATGGGGGACGCTAGGCTTGGGAGCTGTGCCACCTGTCCCTTGCTTCTGCATAGGAAAACTCAGGGGGGGCACTGAGCAGGTCCAGGGGTACAGAGGTGGTCCGACACTTTAATGAATAAAGACAGTTCCTTTAAAGACCTGGACCCATTTTCACCACCGTCGCCCCCACTGGCCCCGGGAGAGTTGGATCCAGGGACTCCTGCCTGCGCTCGTCTTTGTCTTCTCCTCGCGTGCTCCCACAGTGCCTCGGGACTCTCCCTGCAGCTGACTCCGCACCCGCTCTCGAACCATATGCTGCATGTCTTCCTGGGCACAGGAGAGAGAGAGAGCAGGTCCGAGGCGATCCCTGGGGACGGAGGAGGGGCGTCTTCCAAGGCTCCCGCGTCAGACGCCCCGCCCTACCTCCCAGGCCTCCACCTCCTGTTTCAGCCTCAGTTTCTCCTGCAGGACCTCCAGCAGCTGAGCCTCCACTGTGCGCAGCCTGGCGCGACAGGAATCCAGTTCCTCCTCCACCGCTCGCTTCCTGCAGGCGTCAGGGAAGGGTGGGGGGAGCGGTGTTCTCGGGGCTGTCTTCTGGAGAAATAGGCGTCTCCCCACTTCCCCCTCCCCCCAGCCCCACCCGGAGTTTCTCTCACTTAGCAATGGCTTCATCCCTCTCCTGCAGTACTTGCTCCAGGGAAGGCTCTGCCCGGGTGTCCCCCAGTGCTCCTGCCGCTTGGGATTCTGGGTTCTGTTGGAGGGTGATGGATGAGGAGGCAGTGACCTGGGGCTTGTCCGAACGAGAAGCCTCACCCTGGGTCCTTCTGCTCTGCCCTTTCCCTGCCTCAGGCTATTTCCGCTCAGTCGTACCACCCTTGGCCTCCAGGGGGTGCTGCGCCCACATCTTGTAAAGCCTCACTGGACCCTTAGTCCGGCAAACTGGGAAGTAGAGCGGGGGACTTTGGGTCTCATTAAGGAATGGCCTGATTCAGCAGAATGGACAGTGTTTTAAGCTCCCGAGGAGGAAGGGGTTCCCGCACAGCCCTATGGGAGGTAATACTGAGCGATCTGGGGACGCTTACCTTTCTATGCGCTTAGAGAGTCAAGGCCTGGTGACTGAGACTCTTGTCAGTTGGTTAGGGCTAACCGACCGAGCCCTTTGCCCTTCCAGGCAAGGCACTCCCTAGCCGACTCCACCTACCGGGAGGACAGCCTGGGGCAAGGAGCAAGTGCACTTCCTTCCCTCTTACACCTTGGATGGCCCCAAGCCTTTTCCCCAAGGCTTGCGGGCCGTCGCCTCCAGGGGGCGCTCCACGCATGTCTCACAATAGCCGAGGAGGGACAGACAACCTAGGTTTAGTTCAGCTCTAAGGCTGAGCATGAAGCGGTCCCCCAGCACGAGGGGCTGACTCTTCGCTAGCTCTTCAAGGAATCTTTTGCCCCCAGAATTCTTACCCTACCTTAGGAAGGGGGAAAAAAAAACCCAAGGCATAAGGCACGGTTACCATTTTTTTCTCTTTTCTGTTTTTTGTTTGTTTTTCTTTTTTTTTTTTTTTTCTTTTTTTTTTTTGGTTTTTCGAGACAGGGTTTCTCTGTGTATTCCTGGCTGTCCTGGAACTCACTCTGTAGACCAGGCTGGCCTCGAACTCAGAAATCCACCTGCCTCTGCCTCCCAAGTGCTGGGATTACAGGTGTGCGCCACCACGCCCGGCATGTTTGTTTTTCAACACAGTTTCTCTGTGTCACTCTGGCTATCCACTGTAGACCAGGCTGGCCTTGAACTCGGAGATCCACCTACCAGTGCCTTCTGAATGCTGGGATTAAAGGCACGTGCCACCACTGCCCGGTTCATTCCCAATAGCTTGAATACCGACCTTCCCTTTATGCTATTACTAGGATATCCCAAACATGCAGTGCCTGGGACGCCGTCTAACCGAACCACTGCATTTCCAAGCTTAGGGACTTTTGTTTTGGGACAGGACTTCCCTGTGCGACATCACGGCTTGACTCTAAAATTCATACTGGGAATAGAAAAATACTTTTGAGATTTTGAGCATATCTCTCTCTCTCTCTCTCTCTCTCTCTTTCATTTCTTTGTGTAATGCTACTTAAGGAATGAACACAGGCACATGTACGTGCTGAGCAAGTGTTCTGCTGCCTAACCATGCCCAATGCTCCATACCCTAATCTACGGATTCTAGGCAGGGGCTCTACCACTGAGCCACGCCCCCAGCCTCTCACTGGGGGATTCTAGGCAGGGGCTCTACCACTAAGCCACGCCCCCAGCCCCTCACTGGGGGATTCTAGGCAGGGGCTCTACCGCTGAGCCACGCCCCCAGCCCACAGCATACCATTTTGTATAAGTGACTTGAGCATCTCAGAAACCTTGAGTTGGATAGTGGTACAGACTTTTTTTTTCTAACTTTGGAGATGGGGTGAAACAGGGTTTCTCAGTATAGCCTTGGCTATCCTCTGTAGACCAGGCTGACCTTAAATTTGGAGGAACCTCTGCCTTCTGAGTGCTAGGATTAAAGGTGCCTGGCTCCTGTTTGATCCATTTATTTATTTTAAGGAATTATTTATTTTATGTATTTGACTACACTGTCACTATCTTCAGACAAACACCAGAAAAGAACATCAGATCCCCTTACAGATGGTTGTGAGCCACCATGTGGTTGCTGGGAATTATACTCAGGACCTCTGGAAGAGCAGTCAGTGCTCTTAACCACTGAGCCATCTCTCCAGCCCCCTTCCCCCTTTTGAGACAGGGCTTTTAATTTTTTTGTTTGTCAGGCATGGTGGTACACACCTTTAATCTCATCACGTGGGAGGCAGAGGCAGGCAGATCTCTCAGTTTGAGGCCCACCTGGTCTACAGAGCTAGTTTCAGGGCTACACAGAGGAACCCTGTCTGAGGGCCAGAGGGGGACCTAATTCAGCACAACTCAGTAGCTAGTGTCAGCTCAGACTTTCGAGAGTTTGACACCAGGCTATTTATTTTAGGCATAAATACAGTACAATTTGGGTGGGAGGGAGTTCCCTGGTGTTGCACAAGTCCATGTTCACAAGGAGCAAAATTACATTGAAATTCTTCTCGAAAAGACATGGAAGATGCGTTCTAAAGATAGGACATACGTGTTATCTCCGCCCCCCCTTCTGAGTTCTGAGTACCTGCTGTACCCTGGTTTAAAAAAACAAAACAAAACAAAAAAACAAACAAAAAAAAGTTCATACACATTAAAACGCAAAGGGATTTTACTGTTTTTCCCCCTTCATTTGTGTTTCTTCGTGCCATGCGGAGAACATTCCTTTCCAGCGCAGGGATAACCCAGTGGCTAAGAGACCTTGTTGCAAAGGACCAGAGTTCGGTTCTCAGCACCCTTGTCCGGCGACTCGAAACATGCGTCCTTGCAGTTCCGATGCCTCCAAGGGCATCCGTGCACACAATAAACACCTTGGGGATGTAGCTCCGCCGTAGAGAACCTGCCTAGAACCGCGCCCCCCCCCCCAGGGGTGGCTTCGCAGTAGTGTGCGGTGGTACCGCAGTAGAGGCTCTGGGTTTTATCCCCAGCACTCAAAAAAACACACTGGGGGAGAAGGCTTTCTCTTCCTTCTCCAGGCGCGTACAGCTTCTATACTTCTCTGTCACCCTCTTGTCACTGGCAGCGAGGGTGTCACTGCGGGGGTGTCTCTGACACCCGGCTGGAGAGCTGAAGGGAAGGCTGCAAGCCAAGCAAAGCAGTACCACCCTTGGCCTGAAGGGGGCAGCAGCTCCCAGGAGCAAAGATTTCCCCTGAGCTGCCCCCACTCCCCCAGTGTGTGAAATGGAAACCCTGCCCAGGGTGCTTGGCCATTCCCAGGGTTCTTTTGTAAAAAGATCTGCTCATCTGGCCCTGCGTATGTTTTCTCCCCACTCTATCGACACCTCTGGAATCAAGGGACATGATCCAGTGCGGGTGGTGGCGGCACCTGGAGGTCTCTGGCCTGTAGTCCCAGCATTGGCGAGGTGGAGGCGGAGGAGGGGGGTGGAGGGGATGGGATTCAAGGTCATCCTTGGTTACACATCAAACTAAAGGCCATAGCGGGCAGAGTAGCCAAGGCTTTAATCCCAGAACTCAGAGGCAGAGGCCAGCCTGGTCTACACAGCGAGTTCCAGAATAGCCAAGGCTACACAGAGAAACCCTGTCTCAAAAATCCAAAAGGAAGAAAAGGAGGGAGGAAGGGATAAAGGGAAAGAAGGAAAGAAAGGGGGAAAAGTCTAGCCTGGGGTAAATGAGACACCCACTGCAGATGTTTTCCAGCCCAACCCTCATCTGAATTTCAGGGCACACTTGTCTGCTGGCTTTCCCTTGGGGCTGTGATGGGGAGCTCAGATTTAAGAACCAACCGCAGTCCAATTATCCTTTACCCCGCGGCATCCTAGGCCCTCTCCCTTCCCTCCCCCTCCACGGCTCTTAGGCCCTGTTGAGATAGGCACCCCAAATGTCCTTGGCTGTTCTGGAATTCACTGTGTAAACAAAACTGACCTTGAACTAGGTTGCTGTCCTGCATTTGCCTTCCCAGTATTGAGGTTAAAGGTGTGAGCCACACAGAGTTCTATTTTGAATTTTAAAGTATGTGGGTATTTTACCTGATGCCTACGAAGGCCGGAAGAGGGTGTCAGATCCCCCGAGCTACCATTCCTTGTGGGAGCTGAAAACTAAACCCGGGTCTTCTGAAAGATCAGCAGGTGCTTTTTTTTTTTTTTTTTAAATCTGTCTGTCTGTCTGCCTGTCTATTGGGTTTTATTCAAGACAGGGTTTCTCTGTGTGTTCATTTTGTTGTTGCTGTTGTTGTTTTATCGATTCATTTGTTCATTTTGAGACAGGGTTTCTCTGCATAGCCCTGGCTGTCCTGGAACTCACTCTGTTGACCACTCTGGCCTCGAACTCAGAAATCCCGCCTGCTGCTGGGATTAAAAGCGTGCGCCACCACTGTTTGGCTTTGTTTTCTTTTTAGTTTTGTGCATGTGTGTCTGTGTGCATGAGCGTGAGTGCCGATGGAAGCCAGAGACGTTGGATCCCCTGGGGTGGCAGTTACAGGTGCCTGTGAGCCACTCCTGTCGGACTGGGGATTGAACTCAGTTCCTCTGCAAGAGCAGTGCCTTCTGTTAACCACTGAGCCATCTCTCTAGGTCCTGGACCACTTTAAAATAAACACACACACACACACACACACACACACACACGAACTATAATAAAAGCATCTATCTATCTATCTATCTATCTATCCATCCATCCATCTATTTTTCGAGACAGGGTTTCTCTCTATAGCCCTGGCTATATTCTGGAACTTGCTTTGTACACCAGGCTGGGCTCGAAATTCACAGAGATCCACCTATCTCTGACCCCAAATGCTGTAACTAAAAGGTATGTGCCACCCCTGCCTTGAAAAGCTTTTTAAAGAAGGACAATAACCATTATTCAAATACTGAGTTCTGCTGGCCTCGCCTTCAGTAGATATCTACAATACAACTCTTTCTTTCACCATGGTCACGGTTGTCTGTCACCTGCCTTCAGGACACATCCCTGCACCTGCCCTCAAACCCTGTCAGCCTGTTCTAACCTGAAACAATCCTCTTAAAGCCTACGGTGGATACTGTGCGTGCCTCTCCCGCTCCCATGCCCACCAGCAACAGCCCAGCTCCTCCCTGGACTCTGGCTTCATCTCTTCCGAGGTCTTCCTTACCCACAATGCTTCAGGCTTCCTCCCTTCCCTGATGTTCCCACGTCCACGCTAGACACACTTCCTAGTCATTGCTGTTGTGCACTCTGTTCCCTCAGCCCCAAGGGCTCTTCCCGACATGGTTTATCCCCGCCACCCCCTGAAATTTCTTCAAAAGCTGTCTTCTCGGCAGAGACCATTCATTTAAAGTGGGAGCAGGACTGGGCATGATGTCACACGCCTTCTGTCCCACCCAGCACTGGGAGGCAGAGGCCCGGGTTCTCTACGAGCTTGGGACCAGCCTGCTCTACATAGCAAGTTCCAGGCTAGCCAAGGCTACATGGTGAAAGCAGGAAGTCCCTGGGCTACATCGTGAGATTCACTTTGGGCTACATGAGAGTCTGATTGATTGATTGGTTGGTTGATTGATTGATCGATTGATTTTTTATTTTTTATTTTTATTTTTTATTTTTTATTTTTTTATTTATTTTTATTTTTTTTTTTTTTGGTTTTTTGAGACAGGGTTTCTCTGTATAGCCCTGGCTGTCCTGGAACTCACTCTGTAGACCAGGCTAGCCTCGAACTCAGAAATCCGCCTGCCTCTGCCTCCCAAGTGCTGGGATTACAGGCGTGTGCCACCACTCCCAGCTCGATCGATTGATTTTATGTTTTAGTTTTGGAAGCAATCTGTGTGTAGCACTGGCTGTCCTGGAACTTGCTCTGTATGTAGATCAGGGTGATCTCAAACTCAGCGATCCCTCTGTGTCTGCCTAAGGAGTGCTGGGATTAAAGGTGCCCCCCCCCCCACCGCGCTTCCTACCTAGTTGAGACTCTGCCTTATAGAATATAGACATCAAAAGGAACTGGACTGGTGGGGATGGAGGGGGGTTGGCTCAGTCAGTGACGTGCTTGTTGTTTTGAAGTGTGAGGATCAGTTTGATCATCGGAACCCACTTGAGAAAACTAAACATGGGGCATAGGCACAGTGCTGGGGAGGTGGAGGCAGGAGGATGCCTGGCCTGACAGTATCACCTGCCTAGTCCCAGAGCCATGACTCTATCTCAAACATGCGTATACGGCAGGGTGGGGGTGAGGGCTGGGAGTGGGGGGCTGGGAAATTGGCTCAGCAGTTAAGAGCACTGTCTGCTCTTGCAGAAGACCAGGGTTCAACTCCTAGCAATCTCGTGGCAGCTCAGAGTGTCCTGTTCTCCAGTCCCAGGGAATCTGATGCTCTCCTTTGATTTCCTCAGGCACCAGGCATGCACGGGGGTGCCCGTATATACCTGCAGACAAAATACATACAGGGACTGGAGAGATGGCTCAGCGGTTAAGAACACTGGCTGCTCTTCCGAAGGTCCTGAGTTCAAATCCCAGCAACCACATGGTGGCTCACAACCATCTGTGATGAGATCTGACACCCTCTTCTGGTGTGTCTGAAGACAGCTACAATATACTTACATATAATAAATAAATAAATAAATAAATAAATAAATCTTTAAAAGATATTCGTACACACTTTTTTTTTTTTTTCTGACACAGGGTTTTGTTGTATAGTTCTGGCTATCCCAGAACTAGCTCTGTAGACCAGGCTGGCCTCCAACTCAGAGATCCACTTGCCTCTGCCTCCCAAGTGTTGAGATTAAAGGCGTGCGCCACCACATAAAATAAATATTTTTTTTTAAAAAAAGACAAAAGCAAGTTGGCACAGAGATAGAAATTATATAATAAAGAATGCGTAAAAGACCCTGAAGAAAGCCGGGCGGTGGTGGCGCACGCCTGTAATCCCAGCACTCTGGGAGGCAGAGGCAGACGGATTTCTGAGTTCGAGGCCAGCCTGGTCTACAGAGTGAGTTCCAGGACAGCCAGGGCTACATAGAGAAACCCTGTCTCGGGAAAAAAAAATCCAAAAAACAAAAACAACAAAACAGAAACAAAAAAACAAAAACAAACAAACAAACAAAAAACCCTGAAGAATGATAGCTGAGGTTCATCTCAGGCCTTCACACAAACCACTCGACACACACATGCATGCACACAGAGAGAGAGAGAGAGAGAGAGAGAGAGAGAGAGAGAGATTTAAATTATAATACTGCTAGGAGTCGTGCCTGGTGTCTGTAATTCTCATCCCTTGGGAAGCCGAGACAAGGTGATTGCATCAAGTTTGGGGCTAGTACGAATGGGCTACATAGTGAGTTCTAGGCCAGCCTCAGTTATATAAAGAGGGTTACATAACCCTCTCTAGAGGTTAGGAACGTGACTCCATGGGGAGAGTTCCTTAGAATCCCCCAGGGAGGAGCTGGGGGCGTGGCTCAGTGGTAGAGCCCCTGCCTAGAATCCCCCAGGGAGGGGCTGGGGGCGTGGCTCAGTGGTAGAGCTCCTGCCTAGAATCCCCCAGGGAGGGGCTGGGGGCGGGGCTCAGTGGTAGAGCCCCTGCCTAGAATCCCGCAGGGAGGGGCTGCGGGTCAAGGCACCATGGCTCTGCAGTAGAGCATTCAAGAATCAAAAGGGGGGGGGAGTAAAGGAAAAAGAAGAAAAACAGTTTGGAGGAAGTGCACACGTTCATTTCTTCGTTCAGTTTTCGTGCTGCTATCTAATATGTCTACATGAGGGATGCTGGCAAGCTACCGTGGCTTTCTTCCGGAAGCAGCTGTTTCTCATCTTCCTGACGTCTCACCCCACAGCCAGATGCTGAGTTCTGAGGACATAGCCGTGACCCGCTGCACTCCCTCTATACAGGAAATCCACTAGATCGGGGCTAGGCAGCTTCCCCTGTCAGTCAAATGCTCCCCGTGGAGGACGGTGGGTGGAGAATGTCGCGCACTGTGTGGCATCTGCAGTCCCAGCACTCAAGAGTCTGAGGCAGGAGGACCTTTAGTTCGAAGCTAGCCTGGGTTACATAACGTAATATATCCCAGGCTAGCCTGAGCAGTGTGAGGCGCTGTCTCCAAATATAAAACAAAACAAAACAAAACAAAAACAAAAACAAAACGCTGACCTTGTAATTCAGTTGGTAGACCGCTAGCCCAGCATGCGTGAAGCCCTAGGTTTCCTCCACGGCTCTGCATCAGATGGGAAAGGCGGCGCACGTCTGTAATCCCAGCACTCGGGAGGCAGACTGCTGCAGACAGGTGTTCTCTGAGCAAACGTCCACCATTCCAGATCATCCCAGATGGCCCGCTTGAGCGTTGATCTTTCCTCGGAGAAGGAGGGAACAGGAAGGGACCCTCCCGTGAGTATCCAGGCACCCCTCCCAACCAGGTGTATACAGTTCTGCGCTCGTATGGTACCTGGGGGTGATGCTTTGGGGAGGGGCTAAAGTATAAATGTGGGGAGAGCCGGGGGAAGGGCTCCATCCATGCAGCCATGGGAAAATCACTTGATGGACATCTTAGTCAGGGTTTCCATGGCTGCGAAGAGAACTTAAAACCTTCGATTGAGGCTGGCTTACAGTTTCAGAGGTTCAGTCCATTATCATCATGGCGGCCTGCAGGCAGACGCGGTGCTGGAGGAGGAGGAGCTGAGCGTTCTACCTCGCGATCTGCAGGCAGCAGAGGGAGACCGTTAGCCACCCTGGGCATAGTTTGAGCATATATAACCTCAAGGCTCACCCCCACAGCGACACGCTTCCTCCAACAAGGCTACGCCTCCTGATGGAGTCACTCCCTGTGGCTCTGTGGGGACCATTCCTATTCAAACCACCGTGGGAGCGGGGTAGGGTGAGGGGGCTTCCATACACCCATACACCTGGAGGAGACCCCTGACCAATGCTCTGTAAGTAAGGCGGATAGACTCATTGGTAGCCCAGGGTGAAGTCTGGTTGCGTTACAGTTGGTTTGTTTAGGGGACCTTGGAGTAGGGGAATGAATCTTAGCAATACAGAGACAGGAAGATCAGGGATTCAAGGTCATCTTCACCTACATAGTAAGTTTGAAGCCAACCTGGGATACGAGACCTTTTATTTAAACACATGCATGTGCACGCTCGACACACACACACACACACACACACACACACACGGTAAGATGGTTCACTGAGTAAAGGCACTTGGACCTGGATTGATCCCAGGGACCCACATGGCGGAAGCCGAGAACTGACTCCAGCCCGTTGTTCTGACTTCTCTGACTTCTGCGGCATCATCCTGCACACAGATCAATGATGTAACAAATATTAAAAATAAAATATAGCATAACATCGATGTCTAGACAACGGGAAAGGGCGCGGCTCTCTCCCGCGCCAGGACACATTTGTCTCCTGTCAGATTTTTCTAGGGACGGAGGGAGGGAAGGCTGTTGCCAACGTCCCAGCTTGCCTGTCAGCCGGCCATCTAACCTGCACTGAAAGTCTGGGAGAGGTGCCAGGGCCAGACACACTGGGCAGCGGGCGGCTGGATCGGATCCAGAACCGTGCCTTAGTAACCCTAGTGTACCGGGGGGTGGGGGGGTGGGGGGGGTGTCGGTGTGCTTGGGTCAAGAAAGCCTGAGGACACTTGCACCACGAAAAGGGGGAGGGGGGGACTGGCGGATGAGGGGTGTGTGTGTGTGTGTGTGTGTGTGTGTGCTCCGTAACAAGATGCCTCCAGGAGGCTAAAAGGTACATGCCAGCCGACCAGTACACCATTCACATAGCTCTGCAGGTACTGCGGAGATCTTTGCACTGGGCCTGGGTCTGAGCAGCCTGTAGCTGCTCGGGATGATTTCCACACAGGAAATAAGACGTCAGGCCTGGCGTTTGAACGCTGGGGGTGGAGACATGAAGGGGGGGCAGTGACAAGCCTTTTATTTTTTAAATATCTTTTTTTTTTTTTTTTTTTTTTTTGGTTTTTCGAGACAGGGTTTCTCTGTCTGTAGTCCTGGCTATCCTGGAACTCACTTTGTAGACCAGGCTGGCCTCGAACTCAGAAATCCGCCTGCCTCTGCCTCCCTGCCTCCCAAGTGCTAGGATTACAGGTGTGCGCCACCACGCCCGGCTCTTATTTTTTAAATATCTTAACCATTTTTATCTATCTATCTATCTATCTATCTATCTATCTATGTGTGTAGAGAAAGTCGGTCATCTTGAATCCAACAGGTGAGCTGAGAAACCTTGGGGACAGTAGAGGCAGCGTCCCTGTCTGGGGACAGGAAGATACTGGGCCCTGGCTGTCCTGGAACTCACTCTGTAGACCAGGCTGGCCTCGAACTCAGAAATCCGCCTACCTCTGCCTCCCAAGTGCTGTTTTTGTGTTTTTGTTGTTGTTGTTGTTGTTGTTGTTGTTTTTCAAGACAGGGTTTCTTTGTGCACCTTTGGCTGTCCTGGAATCTGCTCTGTAGGTCAGGCTGGCCTTGAACTCAGAGATCTGCCCACTAGGATTAAAGACTTGGCCCTACCGCCGCCGTGCTGGACCTCAGCTCTTTAAGCTTAGTAGCAAGACGTCTTTAGCGATCAGCCATCTTGGGACAGGATGGAGGACAGGATTTTTGACTTGGGGAAGAGGGGAAACTCAGGAGGTGAGTCCCAGAAGGGATTTTTCAAACCTGGCATTGAGGCTCGTGTCTACAAATCCTGTACTCTTGTGGCTGAGGGAGGAGCGGGGAGTTCAAGGTTAGCCTGGGCTACACAGTGAGACTATCATTAAACAAAGTGGGAAGGGCTCCACTCCAGCAAATCCAGGGGACTTGGTGGACTCTGATGGTCACTATCCCGGGTCTAGATCATGGGCGGCTGAGCAGAGGTGGGGCTGGGGCAGGGGAGGGCCAGGGAGTCGGAGCCGCACCGAGACAGAGATCACTGGATGAAGCGTGGAGGACGAACCAGGTCCCAAGGGCTGGGTTTGTACCCCTTTGCGCTCCCCGGGGGCGGAGCCCTGGGCGGGATCTATTCGGGCGTGGAAGGATGATGGGCGTGGCCAGCCGGGGTTGGGCTTGGGGGTCCCAGGGACTGGGGCGGGGCGCGGGCTGGCGCTGCGCAGCCGCGGGGCGGCATCCGCGCATGCGGGGCTTACTCAGTTGCAGCCGGCGCCTACTGCCACTCCCGGGAGCATGAAGGACCGAACCCAGGAGCTCCGCACGGTGAGTCCGATCCCCGCGCGCCGCTCACCCCGCGCCTTGTAATTCTCCACTTGGTTCCGGCATGCCACCGGGGGCGCCCACAAGGGGACTGAGGGAGCCTTGCAAGCCTGGGGGGGACCCCCCGAAACCCCACGGGAGTCCCACCCCTCCGATCTACTTCTGGTCACGGACTCGAGCCCTTCAGCACCGGGATTGATGGTTAGGACCTGAGGTTTTGAGGAACTTTTTGGGGCGCTCCTGTTTGGGGGCGATTGGAGGGCTGTTAAGGGGTTTCGGTGGCGGGATGCAAAATCGTGACCTGTTCTCCGCCCGTTTGTCACCGTCCTTGCACTGTCCCCTGGAGGCTGAGCCTCTCGTCTCCCTCCCACCCCCTTGCTCAGAGTTCCCCTCCCAACCCGATCCTTGGGCGCGCTGGGGAAACGAGGCCACCGGGTGGGGGTGGCCTCTGCGGGAGCCGTCTCTTGGGGCTCCCCATCACCTGTGGCTCCCATCACCTGTGGCTCCCGATCCACCCTGGTCGCTTTCGAGATCCCCGGCTTGCTCCGGATTAAAGGACTCAACCGTATCTACCCTTGGTCCACCTTTGGACTTGAAGGCAACCCAAACTGTCATTGCCCAGACCCTTCCCGGATTTCCAGGTCTAACTGCAACCTGGTTCTATTTTCCTACCTGTATGACGGAGGCCTCTGGGGTGTGGCTCTTAGGGCGGGGTTTCCAGATGAGTAGAAGGCAGTAGAAAGGTTCTAAGTCAGAGCCCATGATCCTTCAATCGTGAGACCCCAGTCGCCTACTTTTAACACACAGGGGAGTGTCCTTCCTTTGGCCTCCATAGAGGGACAGAAATTAGGCTCTCCCGTGGGAGGGTTGGATAAGGACGCTTTATCAGGTTGTCTTATGTGATTCCTCAGCAAGCCGTTGATTTCTGGGTGCGCCCCCCCCTCAAGCTGGGTGGTTTCCTAGATTCCACCCCACCTTGTGCTCCACTTACAGCCCTTCATGGAAAGTTTTGTTTTGGAGGGGGGGGGGCTCTTGCCCTAATGGCTGTGATTTCTGTTTAGCTTTCCCGTTTGTGCCTGGATCCCCCTACCATAATGCCAGCCATATCTGTGCTCTCTGGTCTAGCCTTCATCCTGTTCCCAACCTGCAAGCGACCCCCACATGCCTTCAGACCTGTATTATTCTTGGCTGGGTGCCCAGTGCCTCATCTATTTCAAAGGAGATAGACATCCTTTCATGTCATATATAGGGTTTAAACCCTCCCCACCCTCCCAATGTCGCCGCCCTCAAGTTTCCGGTGTTTTTATGTTTTATGTTTTGTTTTTTTTTAATTGATGGTGGTGGTAGGTTTTTTTTGTTTGTTTGTTTTTTGTTTTTTTGTTTTTTGTTTTTTGTTTTTTTAAATGTAAAAGCTTTCTCTGTAACCCAGGCTGGCTTGGGACTACTGTAGCCCCTGTTGGGTCTTAAACTCAAAGCAATCCTCCTGCTTTGACTTCATGAACGCAGAGAGGACAGCATGCACCATTGTGTCAGCTTGGTGCCAAATCGAATCAGATAGCATGTCCAGGTGATAGATGGTCATGTCCACGTTGGGGAGCCTGGTGACCGTCGTGAGTCTATGAGGGAACCAAGTGCCCACTGACACGGACAGGCCTTTCTGTATGGTGGCAGCCTTCCACGTATCATCCTCCACCCTCTCTGCTAAAGCCGAAACGGAGGCACAGCAAAAGTGGTCCACTTGTTTGTTGGAGGAGCAGCCGGTCGATCAGGGTCAGGCAGCTTGAGTCGTGAGAAGCTTGAACCCAGAGCTGTGCCCCCCAATGCTGTCCTGGGTAGCCTCACATAGCGACGACAAACTTGACTTCAAACTAACGCTACGTGCATTCAGCCCAACCCAGACAGCAGATCCACTGGAGATGGTCCTCTCAGCTGGAAGGACTTGTCTGGGGGGAGGGGCAGGTGTCCTAACTGTTCCAAGCATGACTGGGATGAAATAGTCTTGGGGGCCTGCTGCCGGTTTTTTTTTTTTTTTTTTTTTTTTTTTTTTAAGAAATTCCTCGTTTGCCGGGCGGTGGTGGTGAACACCTTTAATCCCAGTACTCTGGGAGGCAGAGGCAGAGGCAGGCGGATTTCTGAGTTCGAGGCCAGCCTGGTCTACAGAGTGAGTTCCAGGACAGCCAGGGCTACACAGAGAAACCCTGTCTCGAAAAAAAAACAAATCCAAAAAAACAACAAAAATAAATAAATGGAAGGAAGGAAGGAAGAAAGGAAGGAAGGAAGGAAGGAAGGAAAAGAAATTCCTTGTTCTCCTGTCCTGGAGTTCCAGCTTATGAGATACAAAGAGGACACCCGGAACTAGAAAAGCAGCTCGGCCTGTAGACATTTGCAGGTTGGGGAGCGCCTGTCAGTCATGTCAGCACTCCCCAGGTGGAGCAGAAGGCCCTCAGTTCACAGCCTCACAGGGATTGTGATGCTGTGTAGCCCGGGATCCATGAGATATGGGAAAGGGGGGTGCTCAGCACCCAGCTTCCCGGGTCTTGAGAAGTCCTCGGCCTTCCGACTGGAACTGGATTTTTCAGGAGACCCTGAGGAGTCACCGGGGATGGAGCCGCCTGGTGCTGATGCTGCCGGACACACACAGGGCGGACACACACAGGGCGGGCAGGCGTCTGCGTGCCTGCCCCAGCCTTCCCTCCCGTTCCCTCCTCTGCCTCCTCCTCCTCCTCTCTCTCCCCCACCCAGCACCACCACATTTGGAAGGAAGGAGGAGAAGGGAGCTTATTTATAAAAGTCACACTTGGGGAGAGAGCTGGCGTGCTTCCTTGTCGCTGCGCTGTAGCCTGGGCCCGGCCCTCCAGCCATCGTCAGCCCCGCCTCTCCCAGATCTGCAGATTGCACATTGAAATCGATCCCGAAGGGGCCAGCAGGGACCCCTGCCCCTAGCCTTGTAGACAGGCCCACAGAAGCTTAACCCCTCAGAGGCCAAGACACAGCTGGGGGCGGGGAGGGGGGAGAGCTGAGCATGGTGTTCTCCTAACATGGCACACAGAGAGGCCTCACAACGCAAAGATGTCCCTCATCTCCTTCCTTCTCTTCATGTGTGAGAGAAAAGCGGATCTTAAACTTATGTTGCCAAGGGTGGCCTCGAACTCACGATCTTGCAGTCTCCACTTCCCAAACACTAGGGTGGCAGGCAAGTAATTCAGCACGTAGCCAAGGGTAGCCTCAGACTACACTCGGTTCTTCTGTTTGCTCGTCCCGGTGTTGGGATTTCGGGCGTGCACGGTTGCAAGCTCAGTTTACGTGGTGATTGGGGTGGAAAACCAGCATGCTAATCATCCGACTCTACCAGCTGAACAATAGCCCCAGCACTCCCCCACCCCTGCCTCCCAGGCCTTCTAGAACCGACCTTCCTGTGCTAACACAGGGTTCCCAGATCACTGGTTACTTTTGTGGGGGGCATGACACAGGGACCTACTCCAGGCGGTAGAGAATTGGTGTGCAGGGGCAGTCAGAGCAAGCCAGCCTGAATGTAGGTAAGAGGTAAATGCGTGGCCCAGGGACAGCTGGGCTTCCGAAGGTGGAGACCATGATCCCAGAGGAGGCGCCCATAACTGGAGAGGGGGATTTTAGACCTTCCCCCAAATGAAAGATTTCAGCGCCAGACCTGCTGCGTCTCCTGGTACATGCCTGTCACCCACCCTGTAAGTTCAACATCAGCCTCAGCAACTTAATGAGACCCTGTCTCAAATAAAAATGTAAGAATGTAAGGTGGAGCTAAGAGCACCTGTTGTGGGCTGCCGCCGGCGGCGGCAGCCCACGCCAGAACTCGGGAGGCAGAGACAGGCAGGTCTCTATGAGGTCGAGGCCAACCTGATCAACAGAGTGAGTTCCAGGCTAGCTAGGGCTCTTTTATCTCCCTGGGCACCAGGCACACATGTGATACATATATGTGAATAAAATACACATATAAAAATCAAATAAATAAAGCCGGGCGGTGGTGGCACACGCCTGTAATCCCAGCATTTGGGAGGCAGAGGCAGGCGGATTTCTGAGTTTGAGGCCAGCCTGGTCTACAAAGTGAGTGCCAGGACAGCCAGGGCTATATAGGGAAACCCTGTCTCGAAAAAACAAAAAAAAAAAAAAAAAAAAAAAAAAATCAAATAAATAAATCTAAAAATAATGTTAAAAATAGAAGACCTGGGGATGTAGTTTATTGTAGCTCATGCCTAGAATCCCCCAGGGAGGGGCTGGGGGCGTGGCTCAGTGGTAGAATGCTTGCTTAGCCCGTGTGAGGTCCTGGGTTCAACCCTAGTATCCAAAAAAAATTTTAAAAGCGCGCTCGGGGAGCGGGTTGGCTATCAGGACCCCTGACACCTGGTACCCATGTTCCGTGAGATATCGGACAGGCAGAACGTTCTGGAAGAGGAAGCACAGAACTTCTCTATTCCTTGCCCACCACTAGGCTGCTCCTCCAGGTGCCATGTCTGTCTTTTGCTTAGTTGTGCTTAACCCGTTTTCTCTCCTTTGTAAGATGGATCTGACGCTGGCTAGACCTAGTGGCGTAGGCTGTAGTCCTGGAACTGAGTGGACGGAGACTAAAGAGTAAGGAGCTCAAGGCTATCCTTGGCTCCATAGCAGTTAAAGGCAGCCTGGGCGACATGAGACCCTGTCGGAAGAAAGGAAGGAAGAGAAAGGCAGAGACTAGAATGGAGCTGCCTTACCCAGAGTTGACAGTAGACTTACCCATGGTCTCCTGACTCCTCTCCAGCTCCCTGGGCGAGGGCCTAGAACGCTAGCCACGTGTATTTCTGGAATGGCTTATAGGCCCACCTAGTGCAGTCCTCTCGACGCCGAGACCCTTCAATACAGACCCTCAGGTTGCGGTGCCCCCCCCACCCCCAACCAGAAAGTTACTTTCATTGCTACTTCATAACTGCCATCTTGTTACTGTTATGAATTGTAATGTAATGACAATTCTGACTTGTGACCCCTGTGAAAGGGTCATCCGACGCCCCAGGGTCACGACCCCACAGGTTGAGAACTCCTGGCCTTATCAAACCACTGGTTTTACACAAACGGCAAGGTTGAAAGAGGAGCAAGGGGGTTGGTTACTTAAGGGCCCACATCCGAGCACAACCCCTTTCTGGGGTCTGTGGAGGGCACTGAGCCTGGGCAGGGCCCTTACGTTGGAAGTGGGGCTGCAGGGATCATCCAGTCCCAGAGGTGGAGACGGGGTGCCCGGCTGGATGTGGCAGCTTGCTTTTCTGGGGACCCAGCCCGCCTCTCTCTGTAACAGCCCTGTCTGGAGCTTGGGCCTCTCTACACTAGCGATACTGACTTTGATTAGTCACTAAAAAGAGGAAGAGAAAAATAAAATAACCCTGTAGGTAGACAGCAGGGCTGGCTGGGCTCAACAGATGAATCAACCCTGCTGGCTGGCCCGCTGCCATCCCCCAGCCTCTGCGCCTCCCAGAGCAATCACACTGGCTTCCTGGAGAAAAAAAGTGTCCTAGAATACAGGCGTCTCTGCCAGGAAGACCACGTAGACTGTCCTCAGCTCCGCTAGGGACAGCTTCCGGCTTCCTGTCCTCAGCGGCTCTGGGGAGGTCCCATCTTCTTCAGGATCTTTTGCTGGGAAAGGCGCTTGCTCCCAGCCCTGTAAATTCCTGGAGGTCGTGAGGTCAGAGGGTCAGAGGCAGCTGGGGGGGGGTGTTTCTCTCCTTCCACCTCTGTGTGGATCCCAGGGGTCAAACTCAGATTCCTGGGCCTGTGTGGAAAGGCTGTCCCCTGCTGAGCCATCCCACTGGCTAAGAGGCTGGCCTCTTACCAGGAGGTGGAGGCTGTTCTTATTTGTACATGTATGTATCTTGTATTTGTCTGGAAGGGGCACACTTGGGCCACAGCGCGCCCACGGAGTCAGAGGACACCTTACAGGCGTTAGGTCTTTTTATCCACTGTGTTGGTTGAACTTAGGTCATTGTGCTTTGTGGCAAGCCACGGAGACATTTCACTTGCCTGAGGAGGGAGTGTGGGCTTTTGATTTTTTTCCCCCCCATTGATGGCTTAGTTGTTCTTGAGCAAGATTTTGCTGTAACCCAGGCTAACCTTAAACATATATTGATCATTCTGCCCGGGACTCCTGCATGCTGGGATTAGTTAGTTACCGCTACCTCAGTGGAGATTGTCATATTTGTTTGCAGTGCTGGAGATCAGCCTCAGGGCATTATACATTGTAGGCAGGGGCTCTACCACTGAGCCACGCCCCCAGCCCCTCCCTGGGGGATTTTTAGATTATGTGGGTATATGCATGCGGGTGCACGTGCCCCAGGATTCCAGAAGAGGGTGTTAGATCCCCTGAAGTGGAGTTACAGTGAATTATCCGATGTGGGTGCTGAGAACTGAAGTCAGTCAGCCTCCGCCTCCAGTTAAGAGGCCTGTCTTGGCCAAGCAACGTTGAGCCATCTCTCCAGCCGCCGGAGAAAACGATTTTTAACTCTTCTCCTAAAGGGTTCTGGATAGGAACCAGGGTCAAAAAAAAAAAAAAAAATAGGACCAGGCAGTGGTGGCACATGCCTTTAATCCCAGCACTTGGAAAGCAGAGGCAGATGGATTTCTGAGTTCGAGGCCAGCCTGGTCTACAGAGTGAGTTCCAGGACAGCCAGGGCTACACAGAGAAACCCTGTCTCGGAAAACCAAAACCAAAACAACAAAAACAAAACGACCAGGGGATAAACAATAAAACCTGCCGGGAAGAATCAGAATGTTAGGGTATGTGAAAGAGAGGGGAAGCCTGGGGCATCGTGTGCAGCTGACACACCTTGAGAGGTGAAGGCAAGAGTTTTATGCGGTAAAGGCTAGCCTGGGCTACATAGCATGACCCTGTCTCATAGAACAAGGAAGGAGGTGAGGATGTTCCCGTGTTCTGGTTTGAGGCTCCTGAGCACCGAAGGGTTTCTGGTTCGCGGAGAGGGCTCTGCAGGAGGGCGCAGGCAGGCTCTGGCCGGACTGGCCGCAAGAGATCTGTATGACTTCTGCGCATGTCTGTCCGCAGGAGGTCTGCGCCCTGCTCTGCCCTTACCTCGCGGGTCTAGCGGCTGCCTCCACGCCGAAGCTCACCAAGTCCTTGCGGTTGTCCCGCCCTTCTCCCGAGGTCCCACCACCGCCCAACCGGGTCCTTAATCACCCAGCCAATATCTGGGTGCTCACTGGGGCTTGTCTATTTGTTTGTTTGTTTGTTTTTTGATTTTTTGAGACAGAGTTTCTCTGTGTTGTCCTGGCTGTCCTGGAACTCACTCTGTAGACTAGGCTGGCCTCGAACTCAGAAATCCACCTGCCTCTGCCTCCCAAGTGCTGGGATTACAGGCGTGCGCCACCACTGTCCGGCTCTTGTCTATTTGTTTGTGACAGGGTCTCAGATAGTCCAGGCTGGCCTTGAACTTGCGACGTAGCAGAGGAGGATCTTGAGCTCCTGATCTTCCTGCTTCCGCCAGCCCAAGCGCTAAGATCACGGATGTGTACCACCGAATCCTATTTATTGGGTGCTGGGGATCAAACCCGGGGCTTGGTTCGTGCTCGGCGAGCCGTCTGCCAACTGAGCTTCCTTCCTGGTGCGTGGGTAACCGCCGTGTGTCCACGTACCGTGGTCGTCCTGGTGGGGGCCCCGGGGAGAAGGCTTGCCGGGACAGGCAGCTGAGCCAGGTCGCCTGATTGTTGTTTTTGTCAAGTGTGTGTCCGGGAGGAACCTCGTGGCCCCGATCTGCAATCCTCCCTCCAGGGAAACGGAAGCAGAAAGATGGGAGTTGGGGGCCAGCCCGGTGGATATAGACCCTGACTCAAAAAACCGCACAAAGGAAATGGGGAGATCCTTCCCGTGACCTTACTCGGTCTTCAGGACGGCGCAGGGCAGGGTTTGCGGGTTTCCGTGGAAGGAAGTATTAAATGATTGTAATTTTTTTTTTTTTGATTTGGTTTTTTGAGACAGGGTTTCTCTGTGTTGTCCTGACTGTCCTGGAACTCACTCTGTAGACCAGGCTGGCCTCAAACTCAGTAATCCCCCTGCCTCTGCCTCTGCCTCCCAAGTGCTGGGATTACAGACGAGCGCCGCCACCACCACCCGGCTGGTTGTAAGATTGTAATTTTTAAGCTGTCATTTCTCTCTCTCTCTCTCTCTCTCTCTCTCTCTCTCTCTCTCTGTCTCTCAATCTCTCTGGTATTGTGGGGGTGTATGCTTGCTGTGGCTTATATGTTGAGGTCAGAGATCAATTTCGAATCGTTGGCTCCATCCGCCCACCTTTCTCTGGGCTCTGGGGCCCGCCGGGGCTCCTCAGACCTCGCAGCAACTGTGTTTACCTGCTCAACCACCTCTAGCTCCCGCCTAGTGTGTAAGCCAGGGCCTCTCTTATTTCTCCAGCTTTGACCGCTTGTGTGTGTGTGTGTTTGTGTGTTTTCCAGTGGGTTCTTCTGGCCCAGCCTCCGTCCCGCCCCCTTCACCGGGTAAGCACGCCGAGATCTCAAATAACAGCCATTGCATCCAGATTTTTTTTTTTTTTAATGTGGATTCTAGGAATTGAACCCAGGTCATTGAACCCAGGTCATCGGGGGCTGCAAGGCACACTCTTTGACCTGCTGAGCCTTCTTGCCAGTCCGGCATTGATTATGTGATTGCTGGCTGTATTAATAGAGTTAGACCATCCATCTTGGTCAGCTTTGGTTTGTTTACTCTTTTTTTTTTTTTTTTTTTTTTTTTTGGTTTTGCTTTTTTGAAATGGGGTTTCTCTGTGTAGCCCTGGCCATCCTGGAACTCACTCTGTAGACCTCGAACTCAGAAATCCACCTGCCTCAGCCTCGCGAGTGCTGCGATTATAGGCGTGCGCCACCACCGCCCGGCTGGTGAGCTTTTTTTTTTTTTTTTTTTTTGACATTACTCAGACTACAGCGGATTCCGGCTGTGTACTGTGCGCGACAGAGGCCGGCGGCGGCGGGACAGAACTAGTCCTGGGCCTCTGTAGAAGAAAGGGAATGCACACTCACTCCCGTTGAGAAGAGAGGGCCAGGGAGAGCTGGCACGACCGTTAGATCTCGGATGCCAGCCGCCCCAGGGAGAAGGGTTCTTTATAGCAGAGCGCCAAGCCACAGGGAGGAAGAGAGATTGCCAAGCAGCGGTGCCTTCCGGACGGACGTGAGCAGAGCCGTCCGGGTGAGGGGGTGATGGAGCACTCACTCTGTCCCGGGCATGCAGGCAGGGGCAGTGGGTCCCCGAGGGCGTGGAAGTGTGGCTGTGGCTCCCATCACGACGCGACTAGTGTACGGGAACCCCGAGGAATGAGGGAGGTTTCCCTGATAGGGGCAGCATCCGAGGGAGGGTAGGAAGAACAGGGCAAACAGAGAGTGACTTGCAGGGGCAGGAAGATGCTCATAGGGGACTGTGTAGACTCTGGGATGAGGAGAGAGAAGGAAACAGATACTAGCGAGAAGCCCTGAAGGAGCGAGGCAGTGATGGCTTTATTTTATTATTATTATTATTATTATTATTATTATTATTATTTTGGTTTTTCGTGACAGGGTTTCTCTGTTGTAGTTCTGGCTGTCCTGGAAGTTGCTCTGTAGACCGACTCAGATCCATCTGCCTCTGCCTCCCGAGTGCTGGGATTAAAGGCACACGCAGGCCACCACTGCCCAGCCGATGGCTAGTTTTAACTATCAACCGGACACAACCTAGGAAGAGACTCAACCTTCAGTTTGTCTGTACTGGCTTGGCCCATGGGCAAGTCCGTGTGTGGCTGTGCTAAGTTTGTATGGGGAAAACCCAGCCCACCGTGGGGGGGGGGCGCCATTCCTTACTTAGGTCCTGAACTGAATAAGGGTAGACGGTTGTGAGCCACCGCGTGGGTACTGAGAACCAAACCCAGGTCCTTGGGAAGAGCAGCTCGTGCTTTTCACCCCCGGAGCCCTCTCTCTGGCCCTCCTCTTCGCTCTTTACCGGATGTGGTGTGACTGCGTCTCTCAAGCTCCTGCCACTATGACTTTGTAACCTGGAATCGGGAACTAAAATAAACCCTTTCTCGGCCGAGGTGCCTGTTCTCGGGACATTCAGCACAGTAGCTTGGGAGGAAATGAAGTCAGTGGAAGAGGGACTCGGGAAAGATCACTCCTGTGCAGGGCTGGGTGCTTGAGGTCACGCAGGTTTTTGCGACCATGGGGAGGTCTGACCCACACCTTCTGTTTGGCTCCGGGGAACACGCTGACCGACACCTTCAGAGTCCCCCGAGTGGTTCCTTCCCAACGTCGCCCTTGTTAAGGAGGTCTGCCCATGTCCCTGCCAGTCTCCAATCCAGTCCCGCCCTCAGGAGGTGGTGGGAATAGCTGGATAGATTCTAGAGAGGTCAAGTGCCTGTATGGGGGGAGGCCGAGTGAGGTACAGAGAGATGGCAGCCCGATGCTCCAAGGGTGCCCCAGGGGACTCAGCCAGGCTGGCACGTGGGTTCCGGGGTGTTAGGGAGAACACACCCAGGGCTCCATGCATTCCAGGCCCTCTCCCCACCGAGCTCTCTTAGTGCACTTTTTTATTATTTTTATTTTATCATGTTTAGTCTATATGTACGCCTTTGAGCAGGTATGTGCTCCTGAGTGCAATACCTGCACCGTCCAGCAGAGGGCGCCAGATCATCCCATCCCATCCTTTCTCCCCCCCCCCCCCTCTCGGCGCTGGAGTTGACAGTGGTTGTGAGCTGCCTGCCTGCTGTGAGTGCTGGGACCCAAAACTCTGCTCCCTTATAAAAGCAATATGACCCCTTACCCGATGAGCCAACTCGCCGCTGCCGGCACCATTTTAGCTTTTGACACAGCGTTTCATGTAGCCCAAGCTATCCCTGAACTCCCCCAAATAAATAGCTAAGGATACCCTTGACTCCTTATCCGCTTGCTTTAGCCTCTGTAGCGCTGTCGGGATTGCAGACAGGTGCTAGCCTGCCCAACTGTGGACATTCCCAGACGAGGGAACCAGAAACTGGGTGTGGTGGGAAATGACTGTAACTCTAAGGACCCAGGAGACGGAGGCAGGAGGATCAGGAGTTCAAAGCCATCCTCGGTTTCACACTGAGTTGGTGGCTCTCTTGGGCTACATGAGACCCTGTCTCAAAAGTAAAAATAAAAGAGCAGGCAAGATGGCTCAGTGAGTAAAGGGGCTTGCCGCTAAGCCTGGTGACCTGGGTCCAGTCCCCAGGACCCACATGGTGGAAGGGGAGAACCATCCTACAGTTTGATCTCTGACCTACAAGGTCAGGAGTGTGTGCACCGTGTATGCATGCCTTCCTGTGTACACCACAATTATATGTACTATTCTATTTATTATTATTATATCTAAGTGCACTGTAGCTGTCTTCAGACACACCAGAAGAAGGCATCAGATCTCATTATGGATGGTTGTGAGCCACCACGTGGTTGCTGGGATTTGAACTCAGGACCTTCGGAAGAGCAGTCAGTGCTCTTAACCGCTGAGCCATCTCTCCAGCCCAATATGTACTATTTTTTCATTAAAAATGCTAAATAAAGCCGGGCGGTGGTGGCGCACGCCTGTAATCCCAGCACTTGGGAGGCAGAGGCAGGCGGATTTCTGAGTTCGAGGCCAGCCTGGTCTACAAAGTGAGTTCCAGGACAGCCAGGACTACACAGAGAAACCCTGTCTCGAAAAACCAAAAAAAAAAAAAAAAAAAAAAAAAAAAAAAAAAAAATGCTAAATAAAGCCGGGCGGCGGTGGTGCACGCCTTTAATCCCAGCACTTGGGAGGCAGAGGCAGGTGGATTTCTGAGTTCGAGGCCAGCCTGGTCTACAGAGTGAGTTCCAGGACAGCCAGGACTACACAGAGAAAAACCTTGTCTCAAAAAACCAAAAAAAAAAAAAAAAAAACAAAGGTGATAGAACGTTCTCCCCCACCTCTCCTCGGAGCCCCACCCTTTTCTGGGTTCCCAGAGATTGCAGGAGGCTGAATGGCAGGCGCCCCAGTTCTGTTGCTCGGGACCTGACAGCCTGGTGACAGGGAACAGAGCTCTGCAGGCTGTGCTGTGTGCCTCCGGGTCCAGGAATGGCCCCCGAGTGTGACAATGGCTCCTTGTTTGTAGGGTGGGGGGAGGGATGGCCACCTGGTGGAGTCCACAGACACTCCGGGGAGAAGGAGCAGAGTGAGTGGGGGATTTATTTTAGCTTCCCCGGGGGAGGAGGTGTGATCTGGAGATGGGAGGGGCCCCTCAGAGCTGCCTCCGGAGAAGCTTCTGGCCTTTTGTATTGAGAGGGTTCTGCTTTGACTACATACTGGGGCCCAGGGAGACAGACGCCTGGGTCTTGCTCTGAGTCCTCTACCCCTGCAGTCAGTTACCCCGCTATCCCCGCATCACAGAAGAGCGTCAGGCTTGGAGCGTGGTGCGTCCCCCTGAGCCAGGCTTTCTCAGCCTCTCGACCTGAGTCATGTTGGGAGAGCAGGCAGCACCCTCTGTAGTGAGCAGCGAGCCATGGCTTGAGCCCTGAGCTTCTGTCCTGTAGGTGATAGTGCTTGCCGTAGGGTCACGCTGGTGTACTTTGGTTGTGGGAAGGACATTGGACTGGCTGGCTCTCGTGACCCTGGCTGACTCCAGGTATGTTGGACAGAAGACCACGGCCAGAGCTTGGGAGTTTAACTCAGTAGTTAAAAATGCTTGTGTGGACACCGGGCAGTGGTGGTGCACGCCTTTAATCCCAGCACTTGGGAGGCAGAGGCAGGCGGATTTTTGAGTTCGAGGCCAGCCTGGTCTACAGAGTGAGTTCCAGGACAGCTGGAGCTACACAGAGAAACCCTGTCTCGAAAAACCAAAAAAAAAATAAAAATAAAAAAATAAAGCTTGTGTAAGCCATGCCGTGTGAGTGTGGCAGCCCGCCTGTAAATCCAGCCTCAGAAGGAAGAGACAGTGCATCCTTAGAGCAGGCTGGCTAGCAAGATTAGCCCCTCTAATCATGAAGCTCTGGGTTTGATTGAGAGACCCTGCCTCAGTAAATAAGGAGAATGAGCCGTGAAAGACATCAACTTCAGGCCTTCACCTGCACACGCATCTACACATGTACAAATATGCATACACACGTGGACATCATGCACACATACACATGTGCACACACACACACACACACACACACATATGAAAACGAAAAAGGAAAAGAAAATAACCGTGGCCAGGAGGCAGACGCCTAGTCTAATTACCCCCTAGCTGGTGATTGGTGGTTTTCGTATGGCTGCTTCGGGGACATTGGGACCAACAGGTCTTGGGAACACTGAACTCCGTTTTAATTGAGAAGCCGGCGTGGTGGCTGGCACACACCCACAATGCCGGCACTCGAGAGGCCGAGGTAAGGTCAGGAGTTTAACCGTAGCCCGGGCTACAAAGTGAGCCACTGTCTTTTTTTGTTTGTTTGTTTGTTTTGTTTTGTTTTTTGTTTTTCCAGACAGGGTTTCTCTGTGTAGTCCTGGCTGTCCTGGAACTCACTCTGTAGACCAGGCTGGCCTCAAACTCAGAAACCCGCCTGCCTCTGCCTCCCAAGTGCTGGGATTACAGGCGCGCGCCACCATGCCCGGCAGCCACTGTCTTAAAAACAGAACAAAACAAAGACCATTGCTTCTGGAGAGAAGGAAGACCTGGCTTGCAGTGAGTTCGAGGGGCAAAATTTGGAGAGCCCAGTGGGGCTCGGGGCTCAGTTAAGTCAGACAGCAGCCTATTGGCTGACTTCAGTTTTCGGGACCACTGGCATGGTAACCAGGTTTCGTAACTACCAGAAGGGGGCATGCCGAGCTGTGTCTGAACGCACGCGGGGCACAGCTTGTCTGTCCTGGTCTCTGGCCAGAGACTCCCAAGAGGAGGATAAGCAGCCAGAGTCGCCTTGAGCTACGTGTGAAGATGCCTCACAGTCTGGGACCTCGGGAGGCCCACGCATACTCACTCACATGTGCTCAACCTTGTTCAGGCCAAGGACAGCGATGACGACGACGATGATGTCACTGTCACCGTGGACCGAGACCGCTTCATGGATGAGTTCTTTGAACAGGTGGGAGCCAGGCTCCTCGTGTCCCCTCTTGTACCTTACCACTCCTCACTTACGAGCCACTGTGGGACTCTTTGTGCACCTAAACCCCTGCTCACCATCATCCCCGTCATCCCCCCCGCCAGGGGTGGGGGTGCTCCAGCGTGAGCCAGTTTGAGGGTGACTAGGCCAATGCTTAGCAGAGTCCTTGCTTGGCCCTGTCCGAGAGCTGTCCCCAGCCCCCAGGGCTGGCCCATCTTCCCTCTGATTTCCTACTCTGTTTTCCTCTAACCCCTGTGACCTGGGGGTGGGGGTGTGTCTCCAGGTGGAAGAGATCCGGGGCTTCATTGACAAGATTGCCGAAAATGTGGAGGAGGTGAAGCGGAAACACAGCGCCATCCTGGCCTCCCCGAACCCCGATGAGAGTAAGAGAGAAGACAGGACTCCTGGGCTCCAGCTACCCTGCAGTGGGGTTTGACCGGGGGGGGGGGGGTTGACCTTTATGCGTAGAAGACAGGGGGATACCTTGCAATTGACCCAGGGCTGGAGTTAAGGAAGTCAGCGCCCACTGTCACCAGTTAGACATTGACCTGCTGTGAAGATTGGTGGTAGCCAGGGATGGTGGGAAACACATGTGATCCCAGCAGGCGGTGGTTGAAGGATCTGCCCCATCCCCCACCCCACCTCACCCCCCAAAAAAAAAAAAAAAACGGTTCAAGGTCTTCCTCAGACTACAAAGAGAGTTCCAGGCCAGCCTGTCCTCCCCAGCTACCTGGCTTTTCCCTCAGGGCACAGGAACAGCAGGCAGTTTTCTCCTGGGTTGCTGGGAAGGAGGGCCCGTGAATAGTTGGGAAGGTGAGTGGGTGGGTGGGTGGGTGGATGGACTGACGGGGAGGGAGAAAGAGAGTCGCCTGGTGAATTGGAGGCTGCCCAGCCCAGCCGCACCCCTCTGGACTCTCCAGGGAGCAGATGGCAGCTCTGAGGTAGCGAGCGCTCTGACCAAGCGGGCGGAGAGAGCTTCCTGTGAGATCTGGCACCCCGCCGCATGGTAGCCCAGAGCCCCTGCGTTCTCACGGCTCCAGGAAGTCAAGTCACCTGTCTCCCTGCACGTGGGCAGCCTGTGTGTGTCCAGGTCCCACTCAGTCCTACACAGGGCCCCTTGACATGGCCTCAACAGTCCTATTGAGACTCTGTGTGTGTGTGTGTGTGTGTGTGTGTGTGTGTGTCTCGGTGCTCAGATGTGAGTATGTGGATATGTGTGCCCATAGGTGGGCTTCCAGGACCACAGTAAACTGTCACCGTGCCTTGTATTTTGCTTGGTTTTATCTTTTAAGATACTGCCTCACCCAGACGGGTGATGGTGGCGCACGCCTTTAACCCCAGAGCTCCAGGGAGGCAAAGGCAGAGGCAGAGGCAGAGGCAGAGGCAGAGGCAGAGGCAGGTGGATCTCTGTGCTTTCAAGGTCAGCCTGGTCTACAGAGCTGGACAGCCAGAGAGACACAGAGAAGCACTGTCTCCAAAAACCCAGAGGGAGGGAGGGAAAGAGGGAGAGGGACAGAGAGACACACACAGACGCAGAGAGACAGAGAGAGTCTGAGATTCATCATACAGACCAAGCTGGTCTGTCTTTGATCTATTATTATTATTTTTAGATTTACTTTATGAGCACAGCGTGTATGCAGGTGTACCACGTGCGTGCCTGGTATCCAGGGAGGTCAGAAGAGGGCATTATGTCTCCTGGAACTGAATGGAACTACCACATGGGGGCTGGAAACCAAACCTGGGACCTTGTAACCATCTGTCCAGCCCCCTCTCTCTAAAAGTTGCATTTTATTGTGTTTGTCTGTGGTGCTGTGTGTGTGTGTGTGTGTGTGTGTGTGTGTGTGCGCGCGCGCGCGTGCTTTCAGGACTCAGTGTTCCCCGTCCACAGTGTGGGTCCCAGGTATTGAATTCAGTCTCTCAGCCTTAGTGGTAAGCTCCTTCACCTACTGATCCCACTCACGGCGCCCCCAGGCTGGTCTTGAACTCACTAAGTTGTGGAGGATAACCTGATGCTCCTGCGGCCACTTCTTATGCGCTAGGATTGCAGGCACATGCCGCCACACCCGGTGCTTTGTCCAGACAGGGATGTCGATATGCACCAGGTCTCGGGGTGGGGTGGGGTGGGGCAGCCAAGACCAACTGCGGGCCCACAGAGGCATTGATTGGCAAGTCCTCTGTCTTGGGGACCTAGGGTAGCCGGCCACCTGCCCACCCTCTCTGCTCCCTGAAGCTTGCTATCCTATTATTCCATGTCCCTTGGGAGGTCCCAACCCCCTGTGGCTCACATAAGACGAGAGAAGGAAGGGGGAACCTCATGTCTCCCTAATCTAGGACCCCCTTACCCTCTGGTCCAGAATAAGGCTCCCTCTGGCCCTTTGGTTCTGTGTGTTTGAACCAAGAGCTGTGATACTAGCTGTGCTTTATGTGATACTAGCTGTGCTTTATGTGCCCCTAGGAAGACAGAATAGAGAGTTTGGGACCCAAGGAGGCATCTAGGAGGGGGAGAGAGAGGGGAACCACCCAGGAAAGGTAGTCCAGTCACCTCCTGTCATTCCTTTTCCTAAAGACATGTCCACAATGGCAAGGATGACGTGTGTGTCTGTCTGTGGTTATCTGGGTCACTGTGTGTCCTGTGCGGGCTGCATAATATGGTAATTTTGTGGTAAGAAGGGAGCAGTGAGCTTCCGATGTGGATCAGTGGACCGGGAGCCTGGCTACCATGCGCGGTGTACTGGGTTCAGTCCCCAGCAGGGCATAAGCGGGACACCGGTGGCACAGGACCGTAGCCATTCTAGCATTGGGGGAGGTAGAGGCGAGGAGATTAAGAGTTCCGGGTCATCTTTGGCTACACGGGAGGTTCAGGATAGCCTGGGCTACATGAGGTTATATCTGAAGGAAGGGGGTTGGGGGGCAGTGCTGGCAAAGGGACCCTTAAGCTGCTGGACACACGGGAACTACTCAGCTTCCTTTCTGGGCATCCCCGTGTGGCCCACAGAGCGGGCGTGGTACCCAGGAAGGGCGCAGTGTTGCCAGGCTAAGATGCAGCCGGTCACCAAGGAGAGAGGGCATCCCGTCATGGCTGTGGGGCAGGGCAGAGCGAAGGAGGAAGATGGAAATAGGCAGTGGGTCGGGGGCTTTCCTAGATCAATGCTGGCTCTCCCTCCTGGGGGGTGGGGGTGGGCTGCCATCCATCCGGCTGGGCTATTTTAGGCCTGAGCAAAAAAAAAAGGCTGAGACTGCAAGAGCAGCTGGTGACCAAGTTTCCTTTTGTTCGTGGGAGGAAGGCTCCCGCCTCCTCCGCCGCTGTGCAGAGCCCCCTGATACACCACTGCTGTCACCCCTAAGCCCCTAAGGTCCCTAGTGTGTACCTCTATTCACCTCTCATGACCCCCAGTGACCTGTCACCTCCATTGGTTACAATCCCCTCCCCCCCACACACACACCCCTGGGTATTATTTCTTTGAAACTGCTCTTCTGTTACTTCACACACACACACACACACACACACACACACACACACACACCCAAAACCAGGGTGCCCCCTGTCAGCCACTCGGGGCGGCTAACCACCTAGGAATGACAGCTGTCTGAGGAATTCAAGGTCAGCTGTTGCTTCAGCTGGGTAGGCAAGGTGGACCCGTCATGGCTTCCCCTCCTGAGCCATCGGGTAAAGCCAGGTGAACCGAGCTGGTCCGCCCCCCCCCCCTTTTAAGCAGGCAGACTGCAGCCCGACCAGCCTTAAATTTAGCGCCATCTGTTAACTACAGGGGATGGGGGAGGCAGCGGAGGAGGAGGGCGGCTTCTTGGAAGGCAGTGGGAGAGGGGGTGAGTCTGTAAGCCGGGGTGGCCTTGGCCTAGAATTGCAGCTGTAGACCAAGACGTAGCCAAGGGAAGGAGGAGGAGGATCACAAGGCTGCCCAGAGCCCTCCAGCCCATTCCTAGGGCTAGAGGCTGAGATCTACACCATGTATTCTCCCCCACCCCACCCCCGCCCACATCCCCGCCCCTCCCACCTCACAGAGACCAAGGAGGAACTGGAGGAGCTCATGTCGGACATTAAGAAGACGGCGAACAAGGTTCGATCCAAGCTAAAGAGTAAGTGGCTCTGGTGGCCGGGGACCTGGCTCAGGGGTGATTCAGTTGTCCGGTGCTTGCCCAGCCTACAATGAGGTCCTGAATGCAATCCACAGAACCCCAGAAGTTGGGTGTGGAAACTCACACCTGTAATCTCAGACGAGGTATGAGGATCAGGACAGCCAATACTACATAGCTTGAGGACAGCCTGGGCTATTATGAGAATTATACAGAAATAATAAATGAAAAATAAGTTTTAAAATTAAGGAGGTCCACCAGGCAGTGGTGGCTCACGCCTTTAATCCCGGCATTTGGGAGGCAGAGGCAGGTGGATTTCTGAGTTCGAGGCCAGCCTGGTCTACACAGAGAAACCCTGTCTCAAAAAACCAAAATAAATAAAATAAATAAATAAATAAACAAACAAAATAATTAAAAGTAAATTAAAAAGTCCACCCGAAGAGGATCCATGCATAGACCACCATATGTTGTCTGTCTTCACAGACATGCATGCTTGCCCAGTGGTCGGGACTACTTAGGGGGACATGTTCTACAGAGTGTAGACACCTGGTCCTCCCCACCCTCCTGCGCTAAAGGGCCTGAGCTGCCAAACCCGGCCCAGCAAGTACATCTGGGTGCGCACGTGTGTGTGTGTGTGTGTGTGTGTGTGTGTGTGTGTGTGTGCGCTCTCTCTCTCTCTCTCTCTCTCTCTCTCTCTCTCGTGCTCGCACACGAGTGTACACAGCTGCACACACCTCCCAGCTGTAAGGACCGTTGTTGTCTTCCATGTGACCCCCCCATCCCTTGTGGTTGGGAAGGGGATCTGAATCTTTGACTTATGGGTGGGGCTGATGCACGGAGGCAGGGTACTACTGCTCAGCGGCCTCCCACCCCCCTCCACCTTTCCCCCACCCCCTCCCCAGGCATCGAGCAGAGCATCGAGCAGGAGGAAGGTCTGAACCGCTCCTCAGCCGACCTGAGGATCCGGAAGACGCAGGTGCAGCGGGATGGCGAGGGAGGGCGGCACCCGAGTCTCCGGGTCTTCTGTGGAGCCTGACACCTACCGGTACCCCTGTCTCCCGCTCCTAGCACTCCACGCTGTCCCGGAAGTTTGTGGAGGTCATGTCCGAGTACAACGCCACTCAGTCAGACTACCGAGAACGCTGCAAAGGACGCATCCAGAGGCAGCTGGAGATCAGTGAGCCGGGGCGGGGTCCGGGCTGGAAGGGGGGGGGCTGTGGCTGGAGAAGCGCTAAACGGGGCTCATGGCTGGCTTCGAGACATAGCGTGGGCTTGAGGGTTGGAGCCACAGGGAGGGCCTGGGGTTGTGGTTTGAGCCGAGTGGTGGTAGGTCTGGCTAGGGGTGTGATTTGGTTTGGAGGGGTGGTATGAGGGGTTGGGCTAGATGGAGTCGGAGTGGGTAGGACCTCATGGTACGGATATGGTGAGGGAGGGGGTAGACGGGGGGGGGGGTGTAGAGATGAGGTTGGGGCCATCCACAAGAGCCTGGGGGCGGGGCTTATAGCTAGACGTGTGGTTGAGGGTGGGGCTTCGGTTGGAAGCCAGAGGCAATTGATCCCAGGAGAAGGCGTGACATAGTGTGATCCCACCCACAGCCGGCCGGACCACGACCAGTGAGGAGTTGGAAGACATGTTGGAGAGTGGGAACCCTGCCATTTTTGCGTCTGGGGTGAGTTGAACCCCACCCCGGTTACCAGGAGCCATTAACCGCATTCTTCCACACTACAGCCCAGTGTGGGCCAAACCCAGGCTCAGGGGAGTGTTTGGAGACTAAACCCAAATGAGGCAGATTTTAGAGAAAACCTGAATCCAGAGTAAAGGGAGAGATTGGGGGGTCATGGAAATGTCAGGGACAACGGGGAAATTTCCAGAGTTGAGTTCAGATTAAGATCAGATAAAGGAGCTTGATGCCAGGCCTGACGGCCTGAGTTGGATCCGTGGGACTCAGATTCACACTACACACACGTAACACATGCACATATACACATGTGCATACACACAGCACATGCACACACAGTATACATACATACCCAAACGTAACACATGCACACATACACATATACATACACCACACACACAAACACACACACACACACACACACACACACACAAATAGAAAAATTTTTATTTTTTAATTCCAGAGGACCAGGGTTTAGTTCCCAGCACTCACATGGCTACTCACAACTGTCTGTAACTTCAGTTCCAGGGGACCTGGCACACACCACAGACCCCCTCTCTCTCTTACACACACACACAAAGGAGGGGGGCTGGAGAGATGACTCAGCGGTTAAGAGCATTGATTGCTCTTACAGAGGTCCTGAGTTCAATTCCCAGCAACCACATGGTGGCTCACAGCCATCTGTAATGGGATCTGATGCCCTCTTCTGGGGTGTCTGAAGACAGCTACAGTGTACTCATATAAATAAAATAAATAACATCTTTAAAAAGAAAGAGAGAGAGAAGGAGAGAAAGAGACAAGAGAAAGAGGGGAGAGAAAGAAAGAAAGAAAGAAAGAAAGAAAGGAAAGAAAGAACCCAGAAACCAAGACTGGGCTGTAGCATGATTGTTAAAGTTCTTGCCTGCCTGCCTGCCTCTCTGAAATCTTGGGCTCAGTCTTCTCTTTCTAAAACCCAGCATGGTTGCAGGCCTGTCATTTCAGCACTAAAGAGGGAGAAGCAGCCGGGCGGTGGTGGCGCACGCCTGTAATCCCAGCACTCGGGAGGCAGAGGCAGGCAGATTTCTGAGTTCGAGGCCAGCCTGGTCTACAGAGTGAGTTCCAGGACAGCCCGAACTACACAGAGAAACCCTGTCTCGAAAAAACCAAAAAAAAAAAAAAAAAAAAAAAAAGAGGTAGAAGCAGGAGGATCAGGAGTTGAAGCTTATTTTCAGCTAGCCTGGGACACACGAGATCGTGTCTCAAAAACAACCAAATAAGGGCCAACAGGACCGCTCAGCGGGTAAAAACAACCAAACCTAAAGACCCGGGTTCGATGCCCAGAACTCTCTTTGTCAAAGGAGAAAATTGACTCCTGCCTGGCTCCCACATCGGTGCTTCTGGGCATGCTTGCACAAGCATACACACAGATACCAAAAATAATGAATGCAATATATATATATATATATATATATACATACACACACACATACATACATATATGTATATATGCATACACGTTTATATGCATACACATATATGTATATATGCATACACACATATATGTATATATGCATACACACATATATGTATATATGCATACACACATATATGTATATATGCATACATATATGTATATATGCATACATATATATGCATACACACACACACACACACACACACACACACACACACATATATGCATGCAACAGTGTCTCGCTGTGTAGCCCTGGCTGTCCTGGAACTCTGCGTAGTAGGCCTGGGTGGTTTGGAACTCACAGAGATCGGCCTCTCAAGGGCTGGCTGGGATTAAAGGTGTGTACCACCATGCCTGGCATAAAAAAACCAGTCACTCGGTGAGCCGTAACTGTGTGGGGAGTGTCATCAGCTCCTTATTTCAGGCAGGAATTGAGTCACACGGAGGCTCATTAGCAGTGGTGCCAAACAGGAGGTTGGAAAGACTGTGGCTGCTGCTTCTGGGAAGCCTCCACTCATCCCAGATGCCTCCCTCCTTGGCCCCGATTCTAGTCTCATCTCTGTTGCTGTGGGAGGGCGGGGGGAAGCCCTGACACAAAGCAACTCAGGGGAGAGGGGCCATGTTTTAGCTGACAGGATTGAAGCAGCTAGTCGCAGCGCAGTCAAAGCGGAGAGAGAATGAATGTTTGCACACCCGGTGCCCAGCTAGCTTTCTCTATCCCATAGTCCAGGGTCTTCTGTGTAGGGAATGGTGCTGCCCACAGTGGGCTCGGTCTTCCCACATCGGTTAACACTGATAATTACATCAGTCCTTCAGAGTCATGTGAAAGTCATTATAGGCTGATTTAGACAATCCTCACTGAGGTGAGACTCTCTTCCCAGGTGAGCCTAGATTATGTCATCTTGGCCAAACTATCGAGCCTGGAGAAATGGCTCTGTGGTTGCGAGTCCTTGCTGCTCCTATGGAAAACATAAGTTTGGTTCCCAGCATCCATGTCTGATAACTCATAACCACCTGGAACTCCGGCTCTGGGGCCTCCAACACCCCCCCTTCTGGCCATCTCAGGCCCCACACTCGTGTGTATAGACCCAGACAAACACATGCGTAGAGATTTTTTTTAGATTAATTTTTATTCATATGAGTACACTGTCGCTGTCTTCAGACACACCAGAAGAGGGCATCGGGTCCCATTACAGATGGTCGTGAGCTACCCTGTGCTTGCTGGGAATTGAACTCAGGACCTCTGGAAGAGCAGCCGGTGCTCCTAACCGCTGAGCCATCTCTCCACCCCCTACCCCCCAACATGTAGATTTAAAAACGGAAAAACGGCAGCCTCCCTCCCAGTCCGGCCCTTGTCCTCAGCCCCAGGGTCCCTGTGCTCTCCCCTCCAGATCATCATGGACTCCAGCATCTCGAAGCAAGCCCTCAGTGAGATCGAGACCAGACACAGTGAGATTATCAAGTTGGAGAACAGTATCCGGGAGCTTCATGACATGTTTATGGACATGGCCATGTTGGTGGAGAGCCAGGTGAGCGCCCTGGTCCCCGAGGCCGGTCCCCGGCCCCCCGGCAGCATCCCAGGGCCACACTAACCCCTTCCCTTTCCACCCACCATGCTGCCCTGCCCGGGAGGGACAGAGGATCTTCAGGTAACCGTAGACTGTTGTGAGGACCTCCCGGGATCCTGTTGCATGGCTCTGCTTGGTCCCTTAGGCCCTGCATGGCCCCACCCCTCACTCCAGCCCTGTCCTGGCTTTGTGAACTCTACCGAGGGCCTCTCCACACTGGCTGCCTTGCTAGGCGCAGAATGCATAGCAGTGAGCTAGGCAGCTGAGCGGGGCGCTTACAGGCGTGAAGGGCGGGAAAGGGTAGCGCGGCCTCTAATGGAACAAATGGATTGATCCTTAGTTCCGGGAGCTTGGGAGAGTCCTAGGTAGGCGTGGTCAGCATGTGGCCTAAAGGTTGAGATTGTGTATGCATGTGTACGTGCACACATGCTTGCATGCTTGTGTGTATAGGCGTGTGTCTGTGCGAGCACTTTGGACTTTTGAGACAGAGTCTCTTATTGAATCTGAAGTTTACCAAAGCAGCTATGCCACTGGCCAATGGGCCTCAGGTGCTCCTGTTTCCAGCTCCCAGAAGTCGGGGTACAGACACGTGCCTGACGTCTTACACGGGTGCTCAGGGTTAAAATCGAGGTGCCTGTCAACAGAGCCATATCAGCCCCATCACCTGACCTGATTGCAAATTTATTTTCTTTCTATTTTTTGGGGGGATGGGGTGGAGGGGGGCTGGAGAGGTGGCTCAGCAGTTAAGAGCACTGACTACTCTACCTAAGGCCCTGAGTTCAAATCGCAGCAGCCACATGGTGGCTCACAACCATCCGTAATGAAATCTGACGCCCTCTTCTGGCGTGTCTGAAGACAGCTACAGTGTACATAGATATAACAATAAATAAAGCCGGGGGGGGGGTGGTGGTGGTGGCGCACGCCTGTAATCCCAGCACTCTGGGAGGCAGAGGCAGGCGGATTTCTGATTTCGAGGCCAGCCTGGTCTACAGAGTGAGTTCCAGGACAGCCAGGGCTACACAGAGAAACCCTGTCTCGGGAAAAACAAAACAAAAATAAATAAATAAATAAAAATAAATAAATAAATAAATAAGTTTTTTCTTTTGAGACCATATCTTGCTATATAGACCGAGTAGGCCTTGAACTCATAGAGATACGGTTGCTTCTGTCTTCCATGCGCGGGATGAGAGGCTGTGTCTGTGGCGTGACATACATTCACTCAGGACTTGGTCTACTCAAAGCTTCCTTTTGCCCCAACAGACACTCGTGTATGGGGGAAAGGGAGCAGCCAGGAGGGGCTCGCAGGAGCACTGAGGTGTGGCACAGAGCCGAGTGACCAGCAACCCCAAGAGCTCAGCAACAGCTCAGCTTGAGGAGAAAGGACTGCAGGGACGCTGGGCGTGGTCAGAGCCGCCGCAGTTGGAGACAGATGTGGTGCTGACTGGTGGTGTTGGATACAAGAATGAGACTTAGCCGGGCGGTGGTGGCGCACGCCTGTAATTCCAGCACTTGGGAGGCAGAGGCAGGCAGATTTCTGAGTTCGAGGCTAGCCTGGTCTACAAAGTGAGTTCCAGGACAGCCAGGGCTACACAGAGAAACCCTGTCTCGAAAAAACCAAGGGAAAAAAAAAAAAGAATGAGACTTTTCATTTGTTTGTTTGGCCCCTGTCGGATGTGTTTTGTTTTGGAGACAGGGCTCATATATGCCACACCAAACTCAAACTTAGGTAGCTTATGATGGCCTTGAACTTTGGTGTTTTGTTGTAATTTTTTAAAGATTTATTTATTTGTTTATTTATTTATTTATTTATTTATTTATTTATTTTTCGAGACAGGGTTTCTCTGTGTAGCCCTGGCTGTCCTGGAACTCACTCTGTAGACCAGGCTGACCTCGAATTTAGAAATCCTCCTGCCTCTGCCTACCAAGTGCTGGGATTAAAGGTGTGCGCCACCACCGCCCGGCTTAAAGATTTATTTATTTATCTATCTATTCATTTATTATATGTAAGTACACTGTAGCTGTCTTCAGACACTCCAGAAGAGGGTGTCAGATCTCTTTATGGATGGTTGTGAGCCACCATGTGGTTGCTGGGATTTGAACTCAGGACCTTTGGAAGAGCAGTCAGTGCTCTTAACCGCTGAGCCACCTCTCCAGCCCCCTGTTATCATTTATTTATTTGGTTTTATTGTTGTTTTGTTTCTTGTGGGTTTTTTTTGTTTTGTTTTTTTTGTTTGTTTGTTTTTTTTTTTTGTAATGTATGAGTGCTCTGTCTGCATGTATACCTGCATGCCAGGAGAGGGAATCAATATCAAGTCCCTTTATAAATGGTCATGAGCCACCATCTGGTGCTGGGAATCGAACTCCCAGATCTCTGGAAGAACACCCAGCGCTCTCTTAACTGTCTTAACTGCTAACTCACCTCACCAGTCCAACCTTGACATTTTTTTTAAAAAATTTCATTTATTATTTTAATGCGTATGGGTGTTTTGTCTGTATACAGTACTTGTATACAGTACTTGTCTGTGTACTAAGTGACTGGCGCTCATGGAGGCCAGAAGAGGGTGTCTGATCCCCTGGGACTGGTGTTATAGATTGTTGTGATCCACCACGGAAGTGCTGGGACTTGAAACACATAACCACTGAGCCATCTCTCCAGTCTAACACTGAACATTTTTAAAACAAAATTTTTTATTCGCCGGGCGGTGGTGGCGCACGCCTTTAATCTTAGCACTTGGGAGGCAGAGGCAGGCGGATTTCTGAGTTTGAGGCCAGCCTGGTCTACAGAGTGAGTTCCAGGACAGCCAGGGCTACACAGAGAAACCCTGTCTCGAAAAAACAAAAACAAACGAGAGAGGGGGGGGGACGAGAACACGTTCTCTCCTCTATCATGTGAGGGTTGGACTCCGGCCGGGTGGCAATCAGCTTTTCCCACTAAGGCGCCGCACCTTCTGTACCTTGACCTACTGTTCCCTCGCCTCTCCCTCCCTTACGATGGGCCCACGGGCCTGCGTGACTCTTCAGTGGACGGGGTGTGGGAGATGTGTGGGCCTTCCCGCAGTCTAGGCAACCGCGACGGCAACTGAGTTACATCTCCACTCCAGCCCCGTGCTTTTGTTCTGAGACAGGCTCTTCCTCTCTAGCCTTAGCTGGCCTCAAACCTATGGCCGTTCTTGTCCCTGCGTGATGGGATTACAGGGGTGAGCCACGGTGTCTGGCTTTGCTCGTGTGGATTTTATTGTCGACTTTTTAGTTTTGGTTTGGTTCTTTTTTGCCTTTGTGAAATAATCTTGCTGTTTAGCCCAAGCTAGACTTTGTTTGTTTGTTTTTATTTTTCGAGACAGGGTTTCTCTATGTAGCTCCAACTGTCCTGGAACTCACTCTGTAGACCAGGCTGGCCTCGAACTCAGAAATCCGCCTGCCTCTGCCTCCCAAGTGCAGGGATTACAGGTGTGGGCCACCACCGCCCAGCCCAAGCTAGACTTTGAACTCGGGACCCTGTCTGGGCCTCCTCAGGGCTAAAATTTTAGCTTGTCACCACACCTGGCTTTGTTGAAGTTTTGTTATTGTTGCTTGTCCTGGTCTTTAGGGGCGTTAAGTGTTTTGTGGTTTCTTTTACCTTTGTAAGAAAGGGTTTTGCTGTATAGCCCAGGCTAGCCCTGAACTCCTGGTCTTTTCTCAATCTCCTGAGTGCCAGGCTAGACCAAGGGTTCTAGGTGTGTGTGTGTGTGTGTGTGTGTGTGTGTGTGTGTGAGAGAGAGAGAGAGAGAGAGAGAGAGAGAGAGAAGCAGTGGGTCTGAGGAAACTGCTATGTTCTCCTAAGAAACCCTGAGGAGAAGACATCAGACTGAGACTGAGATCCAACATGGCTGTAAGTCTTGTGGGGTAGTGTGAGGCCCAGATGAAGGACGTGGGACCCAAAGAGGACTGTGGGAGCTGGCCAGAGAGTTTCAGCATTTGAAGGGAGCAGATGTGAGCTTTCTGGGAACTGTCCCCCTAAGGAAGGAGTAGAGGCTTGCCCATTACTCACTTCCGTGGTAAGCCTTAGCCACGGAAAGCAACAGACTGTGACCCATCCACCCCTGCCCGGCCTTTGCCTGGCATTGTCCATTTCCTAGGGTCGCAGCTGACTACCCCCTGCATGGTCCTCCACCTTGTCTGAGACTGCATGGCCAATTCCACACCCCAGGCTGCCTGCTGTTGGGGACAGGTGGGGGCTGCTCCTGGCATGTCTCGTACTCAGGATGCCTGGCCTGGTGGCACCGGTGACAAGCCGCACACCCTCCTCACACAGCTCTCTCTCTCCCTCTCTCTGACTTCAGGGGACTGTCCCGAACCCCGACCCTGCGCTCCCTCCCGGTCCTGAGGAGGGAGGCCTGGACCTTGGGTCCCCCTGGTCCTGCAGGGAGAGATGATTGACAGGATCGAGTACAATGTGGAGCACGCCGTGGACTACGTGGAGAGGGCCGTGTCAGACACCAAGAAGGCCGTCAAGTACCAGAGCAAGGCGCGCAGGGTCAGTGGCCAGCTCCGCTTAAGCCCCAGGGAGTCCCCAGACCGTGGGATCCTCCTCCCTGCCTGCCTTGACCCGTTTGCAGAAGCTCCAACCATAGCCTTCAGTTCTTCACCAGCAACCCATCCTAGGCCACCCCCATCGTAGTCCTGACCCTCCGGAACCCAACCCTCATTTTACTGATTTTTGGTTGTTTTCGTTGTTTTGTTTTAATTTGTCCCATATTGAGGATCCATATTGGGGATGGAACCCAGGATCTAGCAAATGCTAGACAATAGCTCTACCACCGAGCCACGCCCCCAGCCCCTCCCTCGGGGATCCCAGGCAGGGGCTCTGCCATTGAACCACGCCCCCAGCCCCTCCCTGGGGGATTCTAGGCAGGGGTTCTACCACTGAGCCACGCCCCCAGCCCCTCCCTGGGGGATTCTAGGCAGGGGCTCTACTATTCAGCACCAGCATGAGCCCTCATTCCAGTTTCCCCCCTCACCGTACCCCCACTGCTTTTCTGAGACCTGCCTTTCCTGTCCCTGCAGAAGAAGATCATGATCATCATTTGCTGTGTAATTCTGGGCATCGTCATCGCCTCCACCATCGGGGGCATCTTTGGCTAGAAGCCACCCCTCGCACTGCTCCGTTCTGGATGGGTCTCCCCGCCGAGGCCCCTGGCTGCTGCACCTAGCTGGGTTGCCCCTCCCCACTCCTGCCTTCCGGCCGGGAGTCCTTTTCCCTCCCATCCAACACTGCTCCCTCTCTGCCATGAGACTCCCGTCCCCACCACCCTGCCCCAAGCCGTGTCGTGTGCATGATCTTGTGACAGTGTGTGTCTGTACAGGAGGCAGAGGGGAACAGCCAGAGGGACCGTGGACAGGCCAGTGCGGGCAAGACTCGGGCCCTGGCCAGGTCCGCCTTTCTTCAGGCCTGGGGTCTGCTCTTCCCTGGGACTCAGGCTCCTTTCTGGACCCCAACCTTGCCCTCACCTGCCCTGCCCTCTGGCCCCTCCAGCTCTCCTCACCATGCCAAGGCACCGGGAGGGTGGGGACCAGCTGGTCACATGGTGCTGCTTTTCAGGTTAGGGGTGGGGCTAGCGAAGCGCTGAGTCCTTCTCAGCTGTCCACCGGCAGGAGGCTCAGGGTGCCGCGGCTGCTGGTGTGTTCGGAGCGCCCAGTACCCCTTCTGTGGGCGAAACCTGACAACGTCTCTGGCCTCAGCTGCCCTTACCACAGCCCCGGGAGTCATGTTCCTGGGCTGGGCCTGAGTCTAGCGATCCTTTCCTAAGAAGCCGTAGTGTTCCCCTCTCCAGCCTTGCTTCGAGAGTTGCAGAGATGGAACGGGCCATAGTCTCTAACGGGCGTGTTACGTTGTGGCCAGAGTTGCATGTTGGGGACAGCGGTTCCCGTGCTCTGAAAAGCCAGGTGTCACTCGGGGCCTGCGGTCTCACCCTGTCCCCCAGTCTCCCGGTGGCGTGCCACGTGGTCAGGTGTACTGGATGCAGTATTCAGCAGCCAGCTGGGGAGGGGGTTCCCCCACTTCCCTCCCCTGCCATCTTGGAGCTTCTCGGAGTCAAAAACTGTACCCCCTGCCCCAGGACCCCTCTCTCGTCCACAGGCAAGGAGAATGCATGCGGGTGCATGCAGCGGGAGCTGGGGCCGTGTCCGTGTGCCCCCTTTCCCCAGCCTCGCTCCTGCCCAGTGACTGTGACCACTGTCCTTGCTGCCTTCTCTCACGGCCACCCCCCCCTTTATCCCTTCACCAAAGGTCTTGGTACAACCAGCTGCCCATTTTGTGAGATTTTTATGTAGAATAAACATTTGTATCTGTAGTGAGCCTCCGTTTGGAACTTCTTTTCCACCTGCAGTGTAGGGGTATGTGGGATCAACCGCGGAGGTGCCGATGGGGCGGAGGCTCAGAGATGGAGGATCCCACCCCCCCCACACACACACACACAGGCCTCCATTTGCCTCTGTCTATATGAATGTTTTACCAGCATACATGCGTTCCCCTGGGGCCCTAAGAGGTCGGGAAAGTGGCTTGGAACCCTTGCAACCGGATTTATGGGAACCAATTCCAGTTTCTCTGCATAAGCAACAAATGCTCTTACCCACTGAGCCTTCTCTCCAGCTTACAGATCTTGTTTTTAAGGTTTTGCTTGTTTTAAGACGGGGTCTCACGAGGTAGCCCTGGCTGGCTGTTCTAGAACTTACTGTATAGTCAGTCTAGGCTGGCTTCAAATTCAGATATCCGCCTGCTCTGCCTCCCGGGGCTGGGGTTAGAAGGGGGCACCACCACACCAGGCTGTCTACTTATGAGTGTGAGTGTGTGTGTGTGTGTGTGTGTGTGTGTGTGTGTGTCACGCGAGTACTGCCCTGGCAGCCAGAGGGGAGTGCTGGATGCCCTGGACCTGGGGTCACTGGTCTTATGCATGCCCAAGGTGAGCTGTTGAAAACCACACTCAGGTCCTCTGAAGGGCAATGAATGACCGTGACCACTGAGCCATCTCTCCAGCCCCTTAAGGAAAAAAGTGCATGTATGTGCCTGAGCATGTGCGCATGTGTGGGGAGACCCGAGGACAACCTCAGTCCTCACCTTTTACCTTGTTCAAGGCAGGCAGGGTCTTCTGCTCCCTCAGCATAGCTGACCCAGGAGATTCTGGAATCCTGCCTAACTCACGTCCAGCAGTGCCACGGCATCTGGCCCTACGCGGGTCCTGGGCCTCTGCATCTCTCTTTTGCTTGGCGGGAACTGTACCCAGTGAGCCTGGTCTCGGACCTGGTCCTTGGGAGATGCCGTCTAGGGCTAAGGCTGTGGCCCTTGCCCTCCCTCCCTGTTCAGTGCCTTCCTGCTAGGGCAAGCCCCGCAGGAGTCTCTCCCTCTTAGGCCTCACAGAATATAGCTACCAATGTCCTCAGCGTCCCCCACCCCACCCCGGCCATCTCGGATACCACATCCCAGAGCCTGAGGTCCCACCTGAGGCAGAGGCTTGGGAACAGCAGAGATCTGACTCGGTATATACCTCAAACTCCCAAGCCCCATTCCCCACCCTGAGTGACAAAGTGACATGCGAGATAAGCCCCGATCCAGGTGCCCACCCACGCCCTTCTCAAGCCGAGAATGCTGTCCATTCCAGGCTGGAACCCAGTTCCCTCCCACCTGGGAGCCACGCAGTAGTCCCCAACCGAGGACCTCAGACACTGGCTCACGCACTGCCAGGGACGCCAGTTACTTAGAAAGTAATTTAATGCATTTAGGACAAAATAAAACATCCTTAGAAATCCTTTTCTTTTTGGTTTTTTAAAACAGGTTTTTGCTGTGTAGTCCAGGCTGGCCTGGAACTTTCCATCTTCTTGTCTCGGACTCCCAGGAGGGTGTTGGGAATTAAAGGATCTAAGCTGCCAAATCCAGATCCCTGGAACTCTTTTAGTAAAAAAATATTTTGAGAACTTCCCAACTTTCTAAAATACTATGTTGCTAGGTGCTGAAGTAAACATTTCAGTCCAGAAATTTCCTCAGAGGCAGGTCCTGGGTTGAAGAGCTCCCACTCTGAAAAGAGTGGGTGGCCAGGGCTGTCCGCAGGCCCGGATGCAGGCGTGGGTGGCCAGGGCTGTCCGCAGGCCCGATGTAGGCGTGGGTGGCCAGGGCCGTTCACAGGCGTGGGTGGCCAGGGCCGTCCGCAGGCCCGGATGCAGGCGTGGGTGGCCAGGCTCTCCAATTGACTAGATGCAGCGCCCTCAGAAGCGGGGCTTCCGCTTACGGCCGGTGTACTGGGTGTCAGGTCTGACTTCCCTGCAGACAGACAAACGGCCTCAGGAAAATGAAGAGATCTGAGCCCTCAACAGCAGAGGCCTTCTGGCGGCCGCAGCGCGCGCACACACACACACACACACACACACACACACGCACGCACGCACGCACGCACGCACGCACGCGCACACACGCACGCTCCGCCCCTCGCATGCCGTCCATCCCCAGTGGCTACTCACTTGCCCTGGCGCCTGCGCCTCTCCTTCTTCTCCAGGACCCACTCCCGGCTCTTCTTCACCAGCTCCCTCCGCGCCTTCTTGTGTGGAGCCCTGGCGAGAGACAGAGCGGGGGATGGCTAAGCTATGCACAGGGCAGCCCTGAAGCTCCTTCTTCCTTCCTGTGATTTGCACTCTAGACCCCTCAGCAACTGAATCAAAACCCTGGCTTAGCAGAGCTGCGGGGTGTGGTCCCTGCCCCTGCAAGGTGTCACTGGGTAGACGGCCTTGTGTCTGGCACATACCTGGTCCATGGAGTGACTCCAGGAAAGACTAACTCAAAGCCTGGCCTTGTCCAAGGGAAGGCATAGTACCTGTTCAGCCTGGCACTGCCACTTAAGGTGCACTTCGGGGCCGGGGACGCAGAAGCCAGCGTCCATCCCACCCCCACTCCAGCCTGTCAGTGTCTGAGGCCGGAAAACAAGACTGCCTGCTCACGGCAGCCCTGACGAGAATGCTCCTCACAGGCTGATCTCGGCCTCCAGCCCTGGACGAGGAGGAACGTGATCCCCACGCTCAATGGGCAGGAGGCCCAAGGAAGACAGGGCGCCCGCTCACCACCCACAGACGCACTCCCATTGGCTGCCGGGATGAAGTGGTCAAGGCTAGCCTGAGGGAGAGCTGCCGACTGCTTCAGTGTGGACTGAGGCCCCTCGGTGCTGGCAAGAGCCACGGCCTGGCCTTGCCAGCCCCTCCCCAGCAGAGCAAGAGCAGAGGCCCGAGAGCCACTCAGCTTCTGTGGCAGGGGCAGGGCTGTGTGCAGGAGGGAGACACGGAAGCAAGCCCAGGCTGGACCAAAAGCCTTCCCTCCTCTGTAACCAGGTGGACAGTAGGAGTTAGTGAGGTAGTAACACCACCATGCAGGACGCGTAAGCACGGCTGTGACGGGATCCTGGAGGCCCTAGGCCGCCATGAAGACAGGAAGGGAAGAAAGCAGGGAGGGATGGAAAAGCCCCGAAGGGCAGGGATGGGCAGTGGAAAGGGACAGCCTTTCCGCTGACACGGCCGTGAAGCTAGGGGACCCTAAGCTGCAGGGAGGGGACGGGGTGCCTTGTGCTCCCCCTGCAAAGCAGAGTAGAAACATCTAGAAGAGTCCCAAAGCTCAACGGGGAATGAACAGGGAAGGTAAGAAAGGACCCTGAGTGGGCAAGGGTCAGGGGTCAGAGGTTACTGCCAACATGTGAGAGGCAATGAGCAAACAGAACACTGTGTGTGGGCGGAGAGTGAGCGGGGACGAGACGGGAGTCACCAAACAGAGAAGAGAATGTCACCAGGGTGGAAAGGAAAGGGGAGGTGACAAGGGTGCCAGGAATGAGGGGAGACCGTGTGGGAAACTTTCTCTTCTTAGTAAAATGGAAACGGGGCAGGAGAGAGGGCTCAGAAGGTTCTGGAGCTTGCTGCATGAGCCTGGCCCCCGACCCTCGCCCACTCGTGGTCCCCTCCCTGCTCATTCCCCGTTGAGCTTTGGGACTCTTCTAGATGCTGCTTCTACTCGGCTGTGCAGAGGACGCACAGGCACCCACCCCCTCTCGGGTCTTATGGGGACCCGGTCCGTACACTAGGGTCTGTTGGTGCCGTGCGCGCTCTGTAAGCGGGGCTTTGTTGAGTGAGCTGAGCGTCTGACCTGTGGGAGCTGTGTGTGGACAGGAAGGACCCAGGAGGGTGGGGACGGGGATGTAGGAAGGCTGGGGCCCAGGTCGGAGTTGAACATGGCAGGGGAGGAAGTGGGAACTGTACAGGAGCACCCTGCCGCGTGCAGAGAAGGGTGTGAGCCCAAGAAGGGCGTGTGCAGGCTCACACCGGAAGCAAAGGTACGGAGGCTGCCCAGTGCTCATCCTGGGCAGGAGGCAGGCACAGTCTGAGGGGCACACCTGGTTGTAACATCTCTTCGGTGCTGTCACCGTGTCTAAGGTAAGGCTCAGGTGAACACTGAGTACTTCCCAGCCCCTGCCCGGCCCCCACACCTAGACGCCTTACCGCTCACTGGTGAAAGCAGACTCGGAGACCTGGTCTGCATCCTGACTTTCGGTCAGCCCCTGCAGCAAACAAAGCCCTTAAGTTACCCTGGAGCTCACTGCCCCAACACAGAAACCTGCGTCCAGGCCTGAGTAAGCCCAACAGACCCGAAAGACAGGCCACAGGGGTGGGAGTCCCTCCCAGGACCTGCAGAAGTCTCAGACAGCTGGGATCTGCATGCAGGGGCCTGGGGAGCCCTGACCGCGGCAGCCCTCCCAGCATGCTCTTGTGTTGGGAAGCCCCGGGCCCTTCCTTACCTTTGGCAGGGAGGTGGAAGGCCCAGAAAACAGACAGAGGTAGAACCTGAAACGACAGGGCAGCAGGAAAGCCTGGCTCACGAGGCCCAGCAGCACAGAGTCCTTGTCCTACACCTTTTGTGGCCCTGCCCACCTACCCAGCATTCCTGACTGCTCCATAGCTTGGAGGGCCCAGTGCTGTGTAGACAGCTCTTGGTCCTAGCACTTGCTGTGTCTGTACACACACATGGAGTCAGGGGTCAGCCTCAGCGGTCAGTCCTCAAGCCACCGCCCACCTCGTTCTTTGTCAGGGTGTCTCACTATCCGAGAGCTCACCAAGTAGACTAGGCTGGCCCACCAGCGATTCTCCGAGATCTGCCTATCTTCACTTCCCGGGCACCAGGATTACCAGCAAGCACCACCTCTGGCTTTTTTGTTTTGTTTTGTTGTTTTTTCGAGACAGGGTTTCTCTGTGTAGCCCTGGCTATCCTGGAACTCACTCTGTAGACCAGGCTGGCCTTGAACTCAGAAATCCGCCTGCCTCTGCCTCCCAAGTGCTGGGATTACAGGCATGCGCCACCACGCCCGGCTCACCTCTGGCCCTCAGGTCCTCCTGCCTGCAAAGCGGGCGCTTCAGCCACTGAGCCCCCAGCCCTGCACTTACTTCTTCGCTTTGGCACTGTTGGGGAAGTCCACCACCACGCCGCCAGTGAAGCCTGCCCTCGTGGCCTGGGTTGTGATCAGCTCCAGCTGAGGAGAGGGGTCAGGAATGGACAAGGGACAACAGGGTCAAGAAAGGGACGAAAGCTCCAGACATCCTCAGCCCTCATTGGTCAGAATCTAAAGCACTCTCTAGCTAGACCTTTCCCACCTCCGAGGCCTCGAAAGCCACCAAGGCAGAAGGCAGAATTCAGGCTGGAGCCAGTCTCAGCAGCCCCACCCTGAGGGAGTATCTGAACAAAGCAGTTTTGGTAACTCCCACGGTCTGGTCCAGGGACCCCTCTCCCAGCCCTCAGGAAATGAATGAGGCGGACTAGAGCCGCCTTGGGTCTGCTACCACAGGATCCCACCTACGCCACACAGGGCCGAGCTGCTGAGGCTCCCAGGTTCCCCACCATCTCACCTGTCAACAGAAGACAACACTCCAGCCTCCCCTACAGGTACAACCCCTCTCCGGAAGCCACCTGGGGTCACAGGGCTGTCACTAGGGTGCCCATCCCCTCACGGTGCCCAGTGCCAAGCAGACAGCTGAGTGGAGAAAACCGTTCTATGTTCTACACGCTCCCCTCCCTGCGGCCCTAGCTACCTGCTCACCTGCTCCGAGTTCTCAGGGTACAGCTGCAGGACAGCTCGGGCCCCGCGGACCTGCAGAAAACAGCAATGTCATGACCACATAAGTGTTCTGTGCAATCGTGACCACAGCACTCCCGTCATGGGCCAGGCACCATTCTTACGGCTCAGAATACAACCACCACCAAGACTCCTACACTTCCAGACTGCATGCTGGCAAAGCAGAAGTTTGACTTACAGCTGCAGGAAGAAAAAGTGGGGCCAGACGGTGCACGTCTGGAACCTGAGCCTTCAGGCGGCAGAGGTAGGAGGAGCACCATGTGCTCAAGTCCAGCCCGGTCTACACAGTTTAAGTCCCTGTCCCAAAAGAAAAGGGACAATAAACAAAACTAGCTCAGTAAGTATTGGGATTACAGGTGTTTGCCATGGGCTGGAGAGATGGCTCAATGGTTAAGGGCACTCGCTGCCCTCCTGAAGGACCCAGGGTCCACTCCCAGCACCTATGTGGCAGTTCACGACCATCTGTAATCCCAGGTCCAGAACATGTGCTACCTTCATCTGGCCTCTGCAGACATCAAGCATGAATGTGGTGCACAGGTATACATGCAGACAAAACATTCACGCATGTAATATAATAAAAGAAAGTAAGAAAAAAAGAAGGTAAAAGGTATATGCCACAATGCCTGGCATGATTTTTTATTTGTTTGTTTCTCGAGACAGGGTATCTCCGTGTAGCCCTGACTGTCCTGGCATTCACTCTGTTGACCAGGCTGACCTTGAACTCAGAGATCTGCCTGCCTCTGCCTCCAAGGTGCAGATATTAAGGGTGTACGCCACCACCCAGCTAAGAAATATTTTTTTTCAAAACAAAGAAAAAGTTAGAGAAGGGCTGGAGAGGTGGCTCAGTGGTTAAGGGCATTGACTGCTCTTCCAGAGGTTCTGAGTTCAATTCCTAGCAATCACATGGTGACTCACAACCACCTGTAATGGGGATCTGATGCCCTCTTCTGGTGTGTCTTAAGACAGTGTACTCATACATAAAATAAATAAATCTTAAAAAAATACAAAATAAAAAGAGGCGGTGTGGGAGGCGACCTGTCTGCTCCACGGCTCCTCGCTCGACTCAGTGGCTCAGATGCGGGCCACGCTGTGCCTGGGCATGATCACAATTTCAGCCTTGTGCACCTGGGCTGCTTTTCTTTTGCATTTTTGAGACCTCTCTGGTTGACTTTGAACTTCCTATGTATCGAAGGCTGGCCTTGAACCCCAGACTGTCCTGTCTCTGCCTCCAAGTGCTTGGATCCCATGTCTACACCACAACACGCAGCTGAGTCTCCACAGGCTGTGTGTTCCTTTCCTAGCAGCTTTATCATGGAACCCTTCAACTTCATCCTTCAACTTCCAAGATAGGAAGAATGACAGACAGACAGACAGACAGACAGACAGACAGACAGACATGCATGCAGAGGAAGGAGCTTATACTCACCAGGGCAGAGTACAGAGAAGAAAAGAAGCGGTAGAGGCGCCTGGCAGGGACGTCCGACTTCTTGTTTGCATTGCAGAGCCACTGCACAGCAGAGATGCTAAAAAGGAAGAGACCCCGTAAGCGGGGCTGATGCTGTCCCCAAAGGCCTCCCGGGGACCCTGGCATCGCCCACCCTAATCGGCTGCCTAGGCTCCTGTCCTGCAGAGGCCAGGCCACTCTTGACCACTTCTTTTTTGTTGTTTTTTGTTTGTTTGTTTTGTTTTGTTTTGTTGATTTTTCAAGACAGGGTTTCTCTGTGTAGCTCTGGCTGTCCTGGAACTCACTCTGTAGACCAGGCTGGCCTCAAACTCTGAAATCCGCCTGCCTCTGCCTCCCAAGTGCTGGGATTAAAGGTGTGCGCCACCACCGCCCGACTTCTTGACCACTCCTTTACAACACAGGACCACTTGGGGAAGAAGTTCCTTCCTTCAGTCATTCCAGGGTATCCTGCCAAAGGACACCCACAGGACAGCACTCAGACCCGGCCTCGGCTGCCGCTTTCCCGCCTGCTGTATCTATTACGTCTCTAAACCATGCTGATCTCAAGCCCTCTGCAGTTACGTTCTCTGCTTCTGGCCCACCCCTCTTCACACCCAGCCACAGTGCCATCCTACTAGCCTGGCCTGAGCGAGGCCTTCAGTTTGATCTCCAAGGCCACAAAACCAAGCCGACACATCAGACAGGGGCATACACATGTAATTCCAGCACTTGGGAGGCAGAGGCAAGTGGATCCCTAAGTGAGTCCACATAGGGAGTCGGGGCCAGAGAGGGCTACATAGTGAGATCCTGTCTTTAAAAACAAAACAGAATCTTATGCAACCTACCCTCCCCCCATTCATGTGGCAGACGATGATCTTGAACTGCTAATCCTCCTGCCTCCACCTCCCAAGTGCAGGGACTACAACCATGTGCAGCAACATATTTCCAACAGCAATCTCAATACCCCAGAGCTGGTTATTAACACTCGGGGGCCGGAGAGACCATCAGTGATTAAGTTTTTGCTGCTCTTCCAAGACACGGGCTCAGTTCCCACCACACACAGCGGCTCACAACCACCTCCAGCTCCAGGGGACTGGACACTGTCCTCGAGCAGCCACAGGGACCAGGCGTGCATGTGGTACATGCCCATGCACACGGGCCAACACATGTATGAAATAAAAATAAATAAATCTTGCCAATGGGAGCTCATCTAAAACTAAAGGTAGTGTCGGAGGACCAGCACCTGAGGGAGTTCTCGACTCCAATTGTCTGTAACCACAAACACAAGAATGTGCACACACAGACACACACACACACACACACACACACACAACTATATTTTAACTGTCTTTGTCTTTATAAACCTCTCCTCTCTCTGGCTCCCCCTCTCTCTGGCTCTCCCTCTCACTCTCTTCTCTTACCTTTTTCTTTGCCCATTCTTTTCCCCCTCTTTCCACATGGCCATGGCCGGCTTTCATCTCTCTGCCTGCCCTCTCTCACTCTGTTCTTCTATAATAAAGCTTTAAAATTAAAAACAGGGGGCTGGAGAGATGGCTCAGTGTGTAAGAGCACTGATTGCTCTTCTGAAGGTCCTGAGTTCAATTCCCAGCAACCACATGGTGGCTTACAACCATCTGTAATGGGATCCGATGCCCTCTTCTGACGTGTCTGAAGACAACTACAGTATACTCATATAAATAAAATAAATAAATACATCTTTTAAAAAAATTAAAAACAAAAATGCAGTTTTGCCAGGTTGGGTAGCAAGCCCCCGTGGCCACTGAGCCAGCCCCCAGAGCACACACATTTTTACATGTGACACACTGACTGCTATAGAGCCAGGTTAGAAAACACTCATCTCTGAAACTAAAAGGAGCAGGGAAAGACTGTCACCTGATGCAGCCATCGAAAGAACCGGGTCTGAAAGGGACGCCCTGGCCCATGTCCCCTAGCAGCAGGTCTCCCTCTGTGTCTCGGTCCAAGGCGGCATCTACATTGGAGGAAAACAAAGTATGGGTACAGCTGATACAGACAAATGCGGTGGGCAGGCCTGTGATCTCAGTAACAGGGAGGCTGAGGCAGGCGTATCCCAAGTTAGGGACTAGCCTCAGCTATATAGCAAGACCTTATCTCAAGCAAAACTCCAATTCAGCTGCTCCACACAAAAAATGGGTTGGTGACCTTGGTACAAGGCAGGGCACACACACTTACCCAGCATGGCAGGGCTGATGTCAATGCCCACCCAGTAGTGTCCCTCTTCTGAGATATAATCCCCACTCAGCCCAGAACCGCACCTGAAAGGAACGATCCACTGGGGCTCGCGCTGCTGAGCCGCAGAAACCCTCCACCCCGACCCAGACCGCGGGCCTGGTCCAGGACCTCACCCGATGTCTAACAGATAAGAGGGCTGACCCTCTGGCAAACAGAGCAGCTCCAGCGCGCGCTCAGTCATCTTGGTCTGGATGTCAATCATCCGAGAGCTGGGAAGGAGAGAAACACAGGAGTGATTATGGAATTCCAGGTCATATTTCTCCTAGATCCAAGAGTCAGGAGAATAAAGAAGCAATAATCAGCTACAGCAGGTACCTTTTCTACTTTAAATTCTTTTTATTTCTGTGTGTGTGTGTGTGTGTGTGTGTGTGTGTGTGTGTTTGCATGCATGCACACACACAGCACTGGAGGTCAGAGGCCAAGCCGCTCAATTTGTTTTGGTTTTGGTTTTTTCGAGACAGGGTTTCTCTGTGTAGCCCTGGCTGTCCTGGAAATCACTCTGTAGACCCAGCTGGCCTCGAACTCAGAAAACCACCTGGCTCTGCCTCCCAAGTGCTGGGATTAAAGGCGTGCACCTCCACCGCCTGGCCAAGCTGCTCAATTTGGTTCTTTTCTTCCCACATGAATTTCTAGGGATTGAACTCACATCATAAAGCTTGGGAATACCCCCTGAGCTGTCTGGCCAGCCAGTGCTCAACATTTTAAACCTAAATTCTAACTCGACATCAACAGACTCAAAGGCCGTTATTAAAAGTAATCCCATGGTGGGCGTGGGTACTCCCACAAAATTTCTGTACTCAAACAGCTGAGGCTAGACTAAGAACTGAAGGCCAACCTGGGCAAGACCCTGCCTCAAAACACCATAGGAAAGTAGTCCCGAAGGTCCATTTGATAGAGGTGCATGTCATTTTATTGTACACGGTTTACTGAAATGTGTGTTTATGTGTATACATATATACATCTATACAGTGCACTGGTGTTTTGCCTGGCTGTATGTCTGTGTGAGGATGTCAGAACTTGGAGTTAGAGATGGTGGTGAGCTGCCATCTGGGCGCTGGGAACTGAACCCGGGTCCTCAGCGTTCCATCTCGCCAGCAAAGCTGACAGAAACAGAGCCAGTCACTCAGCAAATGACCAGTCAGTGACGATCCACTGGGCCTTCACACTTTATTCCTCAGGAATGCGTTCTCTCAGAGAGTCACCATCCACACTTACGTTCACATCCAAGGATCAACAATGGACAACAACTGTTAGGGTCGGGGCTCGGTGGTAGAGCAGTTGCCCAACACACAAGAGGCCCGAGGTTTAATCCCCAGGACCTCCAAACAGCAAAACGATTCACCTCACTAGTAAAAGGTGTGTGCCAGGCCATACATCCCAACCCATACCAGAAATTCAATCAGTATAAAATTGGGAGATGTGGAGTGTATGTGTGTTCATTTCTTCACATTAGGCCATCCAGACGTACAGAATTTTAATAGTCAGCTACTGGCTGCCATATTGAGCAGCATGGTCACACCTGTCCTTTCCAACAATCAAGGTAAACACTTCCACCGAATTGTGCTTCATAGAGCCATACATCGTGGACCAGCCCTGCAATCTTACCATTTGTAAGGTGGTGACAAGAGGGTTCGGAATGCTGTCACCTCCACTACATAGCAAGTTCAAGAATACCCTGGGCCGACGTTAGGCGGTGGTGGCGCACGCCTGTAATCCTAGCACTTGGGAGGCAGAGGCAGGCAGGATTTCTGAGTTCGAGGCCAGCCTGGTCTACAGAGTGAGTTCCAGGACAGCCAGGGCTAAACAGAGAAACCCTGTCTTGAAAAACCAAAACCAAAAAACAGAATACCTTGGGCCATATGAGACCGGTGTTTCAACAAACAAACAAAACGAAATAAACTGCCACGTGGAGGATTCACACATTATTTATGTCCATGATTGTCATGACAACTCGGTGCAATCATGCATTTAAATAAGGACCACAATAAACCCACAATGTGTATGTCCTCCCGCTAATAGTACTGATTCCTTCTGGGGCTGCAGCCTAATAACAGAGTGCTTTTCAGAATCCAGTGAATGGCTAGGGGTGTGACTTGAAGGTAAAACTTCTATTTAGACTCCCCAAGGGAGGGGCTGGAGGTGTTGCTCAGTGACAGACCACTTATACAATATGACAGTACCCTATTCGTATCTTCTAACTGCTGCTTACTTTGCCACATATTTAAAACACATTGTCAAACGACCGAGTGTAAACTGGAGATGTATATACCCACCCACACTGGTACCGAGGTAGCCAGACCTTTCCAGGAGCTCAATGGCTTAAAGCTCACTTTACCTGTGGCAGAACTAAATTCACACACACACACACACACACACACACACACACACACACACTCCCAAATTCTACATGCTTTCCAAGCGACGCCCAGAATCGGGGCGACTTGCCAATCCCGACCCCCGCGATGCCGCTCGGCAGCCATGCAATCCTCACTTGCGAACGTATTTCCGGGCTTCATTCTGGTCATAAAACTGTTGAGAAGAGAAAAACACATGGGGTTTGAAGGGAAGAATCCAAAAGCAGTCATTCTAGAAAAACGCCAAAACCTGGCGGGGCTCTCACCAGCTCTGGCGGTCCACTGTGTTCGGGTCTCCGGCTACGAGATGCCATCTCTAGGGTATGGCAACACGCTGGGACCGGCGAAACTGGCGCGGTGTTTTGACGTCACCAATCTGCGACCGTCTCAGGCTAAACTTTCCCCGCCTTTCCTTTTATGTGATTGGCTATAAGGCGGGACCGCCGCTCACGATTCGAGGCCTCCATTGGCTGCCTCGGCGCCGCCTGGCCCCGCCACAACATGGCGGCCGCGCGCTGCCTAGGGTGGCCCCTGTCACCGCTATGGAGATTGTGGCAGGTCCGGGGGTTACCTCAAAGTTCGGCCACGGGCTTATGCTCGCGAGTGAGGACTTACTCCCGCACCTCCCTCTATGAACTGCTGGGCGTCCCCTCCACGGCCACGCAGGCACAGATCAAAGCGGCGTACTACCGGCAGAGCTTCCTCTACCATCCGGATCGCAATCCCGGGAGCAGCGAGGCCGCCGAGCGCTTCACGCGCATCTCCGAAGCTTATCTGGTCTTGGGCAGTACCATCCTCCGTCGCAAGTATGACCGAGGTTTGCTCAGCGACCAGGACCTGCGCGGACCTGGTGTCAAGCCCTCTAAGACGCCCGTGGCCGATCCCACTCCTCCCCGCCCTCCTCCCTCCACTCCTCGAGCTCACAGTGGCTTTCGGGCTTCTCCCGGCGGCGGTCGCACTATGTTCGACTTTGACGCCTTTTACCAGGCGCACTACGGAGAACAGCTAGAGAGAGAGCGGCGTCTGCGCGCCCGGAGGGAAGCCCTTCGCAAAAAACAGGAGGTCCAGACCAACAAGGGGTCCCGCTGGAACGATACCCGGGATGCCACCTTCTTTGTCGTCCTGTTCGTTATCTTCGTCTTTGTTGGCTTTCGTGTTTAATCGGAGAAAAGGAGGGAAAGGGATCCAGCTGAAGAAACCTGCCTTTCTAGACCTTTGAACTATTGGTCTACGTTTGAATTGACTTCCTCTAGCGGTGTTCTCATGAACTCCCTGAGACCCTCCAGCCTGGCCAGTGATCAACACATCCCTCTCCTTTGGTCCAGAAAAAGACACTTTTCAGTGGCCAAGAACGAGGCCCCAGGATAAAGATTCCTATGAACACCAGAAATTTAAGTGCTTTCCAGAATGCCCTGGGTGCCTGTTCATTTCTCGAAGTTACCTTCCAGATGCCAACTCCCAGAACACTTGCTGCTGGTTTTATCCGGAAGCCCTGAGCAAGATTTGCCCTGTCCCCTGCCACTTGTCTGTATAATCGGTGGCGCTTTCCCCCTGTAACCTCTGAACCGTGCAATACGACTGGTTGTCCGACGCCAAAAAGGTTTAATTCTTGGGGACTCAGTGAAATTTGTTTCTGTGTTACCCCAAGCCTCAGGTGAGACTTGATCAACGATCCAGCAGGCGCTGGGGATTTAGCTCAGTGAGCGGATCCTGGCAGCCAAAGGCACTGGGTTTAGACCCCAGCTTTGATTTCTTCGCATCCCCCTTCCCCCACTAAGAAAAAAGTTAGTCAGCCGGGCGGTGGTGGCACATGTCTTTAATCCCAGCACTTGGGAGGCAGAGGCAGGCGAATTTCTGAGTTCTAGGCCAGCCAGGGCTACACAGAGAAACCCTGTCTCGAAAAACCAAAGAAAAAAAGAAAAAACAAGTTACTCAAAAGATTTTCCAGTTTTTTTTCCCCTCTGGTCTGTGCCACACCATTTCTATTATGTGGGAGCGAGAAAAAAACAAAGCCTTGCGGGTGAGGAAACTGTCCTGTGTGCATGTTTATCGTGGGAGTGCCCTGGGTGCTGTGTGATGATTTGTCCTCCCAAGGTCTGTCCCCATTCCTCATCCTCTGCTCCACAGTGGTGGCGTAGGGTGGTGTTATTGGCGCCACGTTCATCTTGGGGACAGCATGCCTGTCCTTGGTCTTTCACTTAGCCACTTGCATTGGGAAGTGTGCAGCCTGTCAGCAGTGACAGGACTTGGCCGCTGAGTTTCTGTGTGTGGTCCTAGCATCTGCAGTGCTGATCACAAGGGCCACAAGTGAACTCCCTCCGAGGAGGGGGTTGGACTGTGTAAGTAATTTGGGCCTAGAAGAAGCAGGAGGCTCCCTGGTCAAGGTACAGATGAAGGGTTGGCCTGTAATCCAGGGAGGCTGAGGCTGGGGGCGGTTGTGATGGATCACATAGCAAGACCTGTCTTTGAAAGGATACAGAATGACACACGGGCCCTGTGCAAAGCCAAGAGACCACAGATCCCCAGTGGAGCTCAGGCTGTGGCTCAGTTGATAGGGCACATGCGTCAGATATGTAAATCTCTGGGTTCCACCCCCAGCCCCACATAAACCAGGCTTCATGGCACTGTGATCTTGGCACATTTTGGGAAACAACAGCGGCTTTGTATCACGGACTGGCCTAGAACGTTCCATCCCCTGCCTCAGCCTCCTGAGTCCTAGTGCCTCAGACCCGGGGCCACAGACCCACAGGGATATAGGAGGCTTCAGGAGGTCTGCCAGGAAGTGGTTCCTTTGGAAACATTGTATGTTTCCCATCTCCCAAGATTTTGCAGGGTTTTCTGTCCTGGCAATGGACATTAGTCCTGCCTTCTAGGCTCTTCCCCCACCCTTGGAAGTGGGAGGAGGGGCTGGAGAGGTGAGGGCAGGCACAGAGGAAGGCTGAGTGAGCCGCAGGGTGGGGCTCAGCCAGGGAGATAAGAGACAAGGATGCACGGATCTGGCGCTCCAATGGTATATGGGTAAACTGAGTAAAACACCTGTCACGGAGTTGATAGAACCGGATCTCTTCCTAACTCCTCCCACATCCTGACAGGTCAGCCACACGGTGCATCTTAGGCTTCTGTCATGGTTCCAGTATGACTGGAGACAGGACTTGACAGCATCTATACAATCCCTGCCTGTCTCCGGCTTACGGCTGTCTCAAGAATGGTAGAGCCTGGGCATGGTGTAAGCCCAGCCCTGGGAAGGCAGAAACGGGAGGATCCCCCACAGGTTGGCGGACCAGCAGGGTCTCCATGGTCAGAGTCTCAGGCCAGCTAGGGCTGCACAGCGAGGCCCTGTTTCAAACAGAAAAGGGGACCTCTGAGGTGGCTCAGTGGGTTAAGGAGTTTGTCATGTCCCTGAGACCTATGCCTGGGACCTCCATGACAGAATGGGAGAACTTATTCCTGAAGCATCCCTCCAACCTCCGTGTAAGCACAGCGGCAAGGGCGTGTCTACCCATGGCATCCTCAGACCTCACACAGGACAAAAAAATAAACAAAGAAATGATGTAGGGCAGTGGTGGCGCATGCCTTTAATCCCAGCACTTAGGAGGCAGAGGCAGGTGGATTTCTGAGTTCGAGGCCAGCCTGGTCTATAGAGTGAGTTCCAGAACAGCCAGGGCTACACAGAGAAACTCTGTCTCAACCACCCCATGCCACCCCACCCCCCACCCCCCACCAAAAAAAAAAAAAAAAAAAAAGAAATGATGTACATGAATGCAGAAAAAAAAGTCCTGTTTGACTCAGGAGAGTCCCCACAGCATCCCGAGAACGGCCACCAACCCTCACTCGGGAAACGAGAGGTCCTGTATCTTGAACCTGCGTGTCTCCTGGAAGGTCACCAGACCCTGTGAAGAGAGAAGGAACAGCTGGCAAGTCACAGACCTCCCTCAGCCATTGCCTTGAGTGGGCGGGGGTGGGGGGTGGGAGTGCTGCTCAGTGGGTGGCGCTCACCGAGCCCTGAGTTCCAGCTGCAGGGCCACACACCCTGCGCGAGGTGACACAGACCTGTAATCACAGCGCTTAGCAAAGGCAAGAGGGTCCAAAGTTCAGGGCCATCCCAAGACACAGAGTTTAAGGCCAGCCTAGGCTACATAAGACTCTCTCTAAATAAATTAGTTAAAATGAGTGAATGCCAGATTTGGACAGCTCTCGGTAGAGTGTCCCTGTAATGAGGTCACACTTGCATCTGCCTGTGGGTGACATCGTAGGAAGTGTGCGCCCCAGCAGCGCCCCATACAGATCCAACTTGCAGCTTGGGTACAATGCTCTGGAGCCTGGGTTGAGGAGTAGTTGCCCTCTGCTAAAACCACAGGTTTGTTTTGTTTAATTAATTTATTTATTATATATAAATACACTGTAGCTGTCTTCAGACACACCAGAAGAGGGCGTCAGATCTCATTATAGATGGTTGAGCTACAATGTGGTTGCTGGGATTCGAACTCAGGACCTCTGGAAGGGCAGTCAGTGCTCTTAACTGCTGAGCCATCTCTCCAGCCCCCCCCTTTAAAGATTTATTTATTTATTTATTTATTTATTTATTTATTTATTATGTATCTGAACACACTGTAGCTGTGCTAATGGTTCTGAGCCATCATGTCGTTGCTGGGAATTTGAATTCAGGATCTCCCAGCTCGTTCTGGTCTAATGATTTATTTATTATTATATCTAAGTACACTGTAGCTGTCTTCAGATGCACCAGAAGAGGGTGTCAGATCTCATTACGGATGGCTGTGAGCCACCATGTGGTTCCTGGGATTTGAACTCAGAACCTTTGGAAGAGCAGTCAGTGCTCTTAACTACTGAGCCAACTCTCCAGCCCAAAACCCCAGTTTTAACTGGGATGGAGTATGCATGAAGCCCTGGGTCCCATCTCTATGACAGCAGTAGAAATGGCGGCTCCGGTGCACCATTTACACAGTACACAGGAACTGGAGGAGGAAGGACAGGTCTTCTCTGGATGCAGTTGAGTACGCCTTCAATGTCAGCCCTCAGGAAGCCGAGGCAGGCGGATCTCTGTGAATCTGAGGCCAGCCTGGTCTACACAGTGAGTTCCAGGTCAGCCAGGGCTACACAGCGAGACCCTGCCGCAAACCATAACAACAACAGGGTTTGGGGCTCGGACGGTGGTTCTGTGGTTAAGAGAATGGACTGCTTTTATGGAGGAACGGAGTTCAGATCCTAGCACTCATATCACGTGGTTCACAACGGCCTGTGACTCTTGCTTCAAGGGATCTGACACCCTCTTCTGGTCTCTGTGGTATTACACTCAGACACACACACACACACACACACACACACACACATCCTTTTTACTACTGCCGTGATAGAGATGGGACCCAGGGCTTCATGCATAAAAACAAAAAAGGATGGCCAGGGGCTGGTGGCACACACCCTTAATCCTAGCACTTGAGAGGCAGAGAAAGGTGGGTCTCTGAGTTTGAGGCCAGCCTGGTCTACAAAGCAAGTTCTAGGACAGCCTGGGCTACATAGAAAAATCTGGTCTCAAAAAAAAAAAGCAAAAACAATAACAACAAAAGAGGGGACTGGAGAGATGGCTCAGCGGTTAAGAGCACTGACTGCTCTTCCAGAGGTCCTGAGAGTTCAAATCCCAGCAACCACATGGTGGGTCACAACCATCTATACTGAGATTTGGCACCCTCTTCTGCTGTGTAGGCATATATACAAAAAGAACATTGTATACATAATAAATCTTAAGAAAGAAAGAAAGAAAGAAAGAAAGAAAGAAAGAAAGAAAGCCGGGTAGTGGTGGCTCATGCCTGTAATCCCAGCACTTGGGAGGCAGAGGCAGGTGGATCTCTGAGTTCGAGGCCAGCCTGGTCTACAGAGTGAGTTCCAGGACAGCCAGGGCTATACAGAGAAACTCTGTCTCAAAAAACAAAAAAAAAAAAAAAAAAAAAAAAAAAAAAAAAAAAAAAAAAGAAAAGAAAAAAAGAAAGAAAGAAAAGAAAAGAAAAGAAAAGAAAAGAAAAGAAAAGAAAAGATGAAGCCTTTGTGTCAGCTCAGGCTACACATGAGACAGTATCTCCTAACAACCACACAAGAGAAAAGCAGAAAGAAAAGAAAAGAAAGAATAACTCATAGAAACGGCCTACTTGGCATTACCTCATCACTGTGCAGACCCTGCAGGGATGTGAATGTGATGTGATAACTCATGCCTGGGCCAATGAGGTGGCCCAACAGGTAAAGATGCGTGCCACAAGCCTAACAACCTAAGCTGAGCCTGACTCCTGGGACCCACGGGAGAAAGAGCCAGCTCCCACAAGCTGCCTCTGACTCCACTTGTGTGCATACACCCACACCCACACAAATAAATTTTTTTAAAGAACCCTTATTATGTAAAGAAAGAATGAGTGTAATTTTTTTTTTTTTTTTTTTTTTTTTTGGATTTGGTTTTTTCGAGACAGAGTTTCTTTGTATAGCCCTGGCTGTCCTGGAACTCACTCTGTAGATCAGGCTGGCCTTGAACTCAGAAGTCTGCCTGCCTCTGCCTCCCAGAGTGCTGGGATTACAGGCGTGCACCACCACGCCTGGCTACGAATGTAATTTTAATATATAATTTCTCTGTGTAGCTTTGGCTATCGTAGAGCTAGCTTTGTAGATCAGGCTGACCTTGAACTCATAAAGATCCATGTGCCTCTGCCTGCTGATTGCTAGGATTAAACGCATGGGCCACCACCACCCAGATTTAAATCTTAACTTTTTTTCACTGCTGGGGATTGAACCCAAGACTTGCACATAATAGGCAAGTGCTCTACGACATAGCCACATTCTCAACCCCTCCCTGGGGGGTTCTAGGCAGGGGCTCTACCACTGAGCCACGCCCCCAGCCCCTCCCTGGGGGGTTCTAGGCAGGGGCTCTACCACTGAGCCACGCCCCCAGCCCCTCCCTGGGGGATTCTGGGCAATGTCTACCCCTACTTTGTAGTTACATGGAGTCCCAGGTCCTGAATGTAAGTCGCTTTAGTTAGGAGTCATGGGTTAGTTTGTTATCATTGGGGGGTGGGGGGCAGATACTAGTATGTATCTGTACTCTATGTAGCCCAGGCTGGCCTTTAGTTGTCTCTAACCCTTACAGGTACACTGAGGCTCTTTAAAGATCTCTGACAATGGCAAGGGTGTAGCCAAGCACAGGAGCCCGTGGTACAGTCACACCAACTCTTCACTCAACCCCAAGGGTAAAACCAGAGCATAAAGTGAGACAAACCCACAAGTTAGATCTGACGTTGGAAACCATCTATTTTTCTGTTCCTGGGCGATTAGGGACAAGTTCTTAGCCAGACCTTTGCAGAGAACACGGGCTGGTTGGCAACTGCCAGACTCGGTGAGTCTTGGGGCACATTGTTTACTTAGCAGGGTATAGTGGCTCACACCTCTAATCCAAGCACATGGAAGGCAGAGGCAAGCGGATCTCTGAATTCGAGGCCAGCTCAGTCCACATAACAAGATCCTATCTCAAGGGAGAGAGAAGGAAGAGAGAGAGGGGGGTGGAGCGAATGGAGAGTGAGGTGGGAGATTGAACCTAAGTGAGGGGCTGGGGCGTGGCTCAGCGGTAGCGCCCCTGCCTAGAATCCCCCAGGGAGGGACTGGGGGCGTGGCTCAGTGGTAGAGCCCCTGCCTAGAACCCCCCAGGGAGGGGCTGGGGGCGTGGCTCAGTGGTAGAGCCCCTGCCTAGAACCCCCCAGGGAGGGGTTGAGAATGTGGCTACGTGGTAGAGCTCCTGCCTAGTATGTGCAAGTCTTGGGTTCAATTCCCAGCAGGTGGTGTGTTTCCTACTGAAAAATGAGGGACTCTGAGGAAAAATTATTATTTATTATTATTATTGTTGTTGTTGTTATTAATCAGTATTATTTTGCAAAACCAGATTGGGATAGAGAGGAGTCTGGGCAGTTATGAGCACCTGCCGTGCGATCTTGGGGAATGGTGTTCAGCTATCTAGGTGATGAGCCATTCGTCCCACATACCCCTGCGACCCCAGCTCTGAGCCGGGCAGAAACATGAGGATTTCCAGGGTCCAATAGCTGAGAAAATATGAGTCGGGTGATGCTGCTGCTGCAGGCCTTTAATCCCAACCCTAGGGAGGCAGAGGAGGGCAGATCTCTGAGTTCAAGACTAGCCTGGTCTACAGAGTTCCAGGACAGCCAGGGCTACACAAAGAAACTGTCTTAAAAAAATACCTGAAGCCGGGCTGTGGTGGCGCACGCCTGTAATCCCAGCACTTGGGAGGCAGAGGCAGGCGGATTTCTGAGTTCGAGGCCAGCCTGGTCTATAGAGTGAGTTCCAGGACAGCTGGAGCTACACAGAGAAACCCTGTCTCAAAAAAAAAAAAAAAAAAAAAAAATACCTGATACCCTCTTTCCTTCTTTCTTTCTTTCTTTCTTTTTTTTTTTTTTTTTTTTTTTTTTTTGAGACAGGGTTTCTCTGTGTAGTCCTGACTGTCCTGGAACTCACTCTGTAGACCAGGCTGGCCTCGAACTCAGAAATCCGCCTGCCTCTGCCTCCCAAGTGCTGGGATTACAGCGTGCACCACCACGCCTGGCCTCATAGGTAGATTTTTGCCCCCCTTGGCAGTGGGAATGGAATACAAGCCACCACAGATGCCAGGCATCTGATTTACTGTTGAGGCACACTTACGGCCTGTAGGAAGACTTTCCGGGAGCTGGAGAGATGGCTCAGTGGTTAAGAGCACTGACTGCCCTTCCAGAGGTCCTGAGTTCAATTCCCAGCAACCACATGGTGACTCACAACCATCTGTGTAATGGGATCTGATGCCCCCTTCTGGTGTGTCTGAAGACAGCTACAGTGTACTCATATACATAAAATAAATATATCTGGAAAAAAAAAAAAAGGCTTTCCTCCTGCTCCCTCATGGAGTACCCTAGCTTTTTCCTTTCTCACAAAGGGTCATCCCAGGGGCATTCTGGGTATGTTCATCCCTAGAACCTGGAGGTAGAACATTGAAAATAAGAATGCCCAAAATCTTCAGAACGTACTACTACACATCTATTAGCAAGAGGGATTGAGTCTTTGATTTGTTTGGTTGGTTTGGTTTGGTTTGGTTTGGTTTTTTGAGACAGGGTTTCTCTGTGTAGTCCTGGCTGTCCTGGAACTTACTCTGTAGACCAGGCTGGCCTCAAACTCAGAAATCTGCTGCCTCTGCCTCCCAAGTGCTGGGATTAAAGGTGTGTGCCACCACTGCCTGGCACTTTTGTTTTGTTTTGAGTCAGAATCTGTCCTCAAACTCACTCTGTAGACCAGGCTGGCCTTAAACTCAGAGATCCACCTGCTTCTGCCTCCCAAATGCTGGGCCACCACTTCTCACCTCACAAAACCTGAAGGACCCATCTGGTTTCCATGGTAACACTCATCCCTTCCTATGCCCTCTCTGGGTTGGGTCCTTTATTTGTTTTGCTTTGGTTTTGAGACAGGATCTCTCTGTGTAGCCTTGGCTGTCCTGGAACTCACTCTGTAGACCAGGCTGGCCTCCAACTCAGAAATCTGGGATGAAAATCAGTGCTGGGATGAAAAGCGTGCACCACCATTGCCCTTCAGGTCTTTTGTTTTGAATTTTGAAACGGAGTTTCATTTAGCCCAGGCTGGCTTTAAACTTCCTCTGTAGTAGTCAAGGATGACCGTGACCCTCCTGCCTCCAGCTCTCACATGCGGGGATTACAGATGTGCACTACCACACCCGGTTTATTCAGTGCTGGAGATGCAGTGTTGGGGACAGAAGCCAGGACTGCACGCCCACGAGGTAGGCACGCTAAGTAAACCATTCCCCAAGCTGCCTGGCTTCTTATCTGCCCAAGGGAAGGGAGAAGACTGAAGCCAGTCCTAGACACTAACCTTCTAGAAACTACTTCTCAAAGTCCTGATGATGGAAAAAGAGGTAGCCAGGCCCAGTCTTGGGCCTCCCCGACTCCACAATTTTGAGACAAACCCTCACTGTGTAGCCTTGGCTGGAACGGGACTCACAGAGATCCTCCTGCCTCTGCCACCTAAATGCTGAGATCAAAGGCATGTGCCACCACACCCTGCCTCTTTCTCTTTTCAGCTATATTCGCAAACAAAACTGCCTTCAATGTTGGTCTCATGGGTCAAAGAGGCACTGAAAAGTTTGGGGAAACAAAGATGGCGTCCACTGGGGTTTCTCCAGCGGGCACTCTTCCCCGCGCCTGTCAGGGAAGGACAGGCTGAGTTTAAAGGCTCCCTGGTCCACACCTTTGATCCCAGCACTAGGGAGGCAGAGGCAGGCAGATCTCTGTGAGTTCTAGCCTGGTCTACACAGAGAGTTCCAGGACAGCCAGGGCTACACAGGGAAACCCTGTCTAGGAGTGGGGTGAGGAGGTCTCCAAGCTCTTCTCACACATCAGCAGGGATCCCCACCTCTGGGAACAGCCACTAAGAGCCTCCCATGGAGCCACTTCTGGTCCCTAAGTTATCCTACCTTTGTTCTCAACTCTATCCTTGGGATATCCTTGGCTGAACACACACTTTTCTTTTTTCCCTCTTTCTCTCTCTCTCTCTCTCTCTCTCTCTCTCTCTCTCTCTCTCTCTTTCTTTCTAATATATTCACCATTACTCTCTTTAGACAGAAGAGGGCATCAGACCCCATCACGGATGGTTGTGAGCCAACATGCGGTTGCTGGGATTTGAACTCAGGACCTCTGGAAGAGCAGGCAGTGCTCTTAACCACTGAGCCATCTCCCCAGCCCAAGCACACATGTTTCTCTTTGCACACTTTTCTATTCTGCGGAACTCAGTCCCAAGCCTCCTTCTCACCCTTTATACTCCAAAGAGGCCAATGTGGTGTCTCTTTTCTATAGAAAACATCAGTGAAAAATAGAGTCGACCTAAGAGCCTCATTAAAGCCCATGGTTCTCAACCTGTGGGTCAAGACCCCTTGGGCTAACCTCTATCTCCCCCCCCAGCCCCCAGCCCAATATTTACATTGTGATTCTTAACAGTAGCGGAAATTACAGTTGTGAAGTCACAAAGAAAACAATTTTCTGGTGGTGGTGGTGGGGTCACCGCAGCACGAGGAACGGTATTGAAGGGCCCCAACGTTAGGAAGGTTGAGAACCACTGTTCTAGATGGTTCTTTAGGAAGGAGCGCAAAGTCCACACCAGCTTTGTAAGCTTCAGTAGCACCCTCGTTAATCTGGGACAATGCGTCACTCTGCTTAGGGTACCCATTACCCCAGGCTAGACCCGAACTCAAGGCAATCCTCCTGCCTATGATGGGAAAGCTGGGATAATGGGATTGTGCCACCATACCTGGCTTTTTATAGAGCGTTGGCAGCCTACCACTATTTGCAGGAGTTTCCATGCCTCTTGGCCAAATTTCCTCTATGTAGACTTGACCTTGGCTGACCCAAGAATGCTACAGCCGCAAAGGGGATCTCACCATGTTGTTGGACTTAAATTCTTACGTCGACTTGACTAGCTTTGAATGTTTTTTGTTCGTTTGTTTGTTTGTTTGTTTGGTGAGGGTGACCTTGAACTCCAGACCTTTCAGCCTCCACCCCAGGGGCTAGATTACAAGTGGGACCCAACATGCCCGATTTAGGATGACCGATCATGGTTGGTAGGGATCGAACACACAGCTTCCTGCACGCTATGCGAGCACTCTTCCAACTGCGCTATGTTCCCGGCCCTGGGTCTTTCTTTGACCTTTCCATCTTCGTGTTCCAGCCCGCCACGCTCTGGGGTCACAGACAGGCCCCTCTCCCAGTCTTCTAGGCCTACAGCCATCTGCCAAGCTGGCCACTCAACGTCTCCCTAGTTGAGGACCACCGATGCCTGCATTCCTAACAGAACCCCGCCCTAACAGTCACCCACCGACAGTACCATCAGTGGAGGCAGATGGCCGGCCGGACCGTCCTGATCCGGTGGCGACAAGCAATCCTGGAGTAGAAGGGGCGAGCCAGGTGTGGCGTCCGGAGACGTGGATAGGCAGAGTCACCTCCGGCCATGCTGGGAAGCAAGACTTAGGAGAGGCTCTCGGGAGCGGGAAGTCAGGCAGCTTCTCACAGGAGGCTGCGGTGGGCCTTGCAGGTAAGTTGAGCCTTGGATGGGCAGGGGAAAGAGGGGCTTCTGCGCAGGGGGGGGAGCACCAGGGCAGAAGGTGGGCAGGCTGGCTGAGGGAGCAGAGAGGAGGCGGGGCAGCATCACCGTCATCCATCAGCACATTTATTGACAGCCCCTAGGAGGCGGGGCTGGGGACAGAACGTACAAAGACAAGGACCTGCCCTCAAAAAGGTTTCATTCTAAGGAGACGGGGACAGAAAAAATACAGAACGGTCTTTCCTGGGGTGGCAGGCTCTCACCTGTGCAGGTCAGAAGCCTCTGTCCTACCTTGCCCCAGGGCCAGCTGCAAGGCCATCGTGGGAGGGGGGGGGTGTCCCTGGTCCCGCAGCTGGGGCATGAACACCCGGATCCTAGGCGCTGGGCCCCCAAACTGCAGGAAGGGTTCGCTCAGGATATGAGGAGAACGATCCAGTAAGCCTTGACGCTTGTTCGATCCCAGTAGTGTGGCAGGGTGAGACAGACACACACCCCCCCCCCAAGCAAGACACCCCCCTGGAGGAAGCAGGACCCCCATAAAGTTCTTTTTCATTTGAGGACCTGGCTTCGGCACCCTGGAGGCCCCAGCCCGGGAGACGGAAAAAATAAAATAATAAAATAAAATAAAATAAAATAAAATAAAATAAAATAAAATAAAATAAAATAAAATAAAATAAAATAAAATAAAATAAAATAAAATAAAAGGCAGAGTTTCCTTGGTGACCGAAGTCCAGCACCCTGCCCACCCCACCCCCCAGCCCTCTCCGGGCCTCTTCGGGGAGCCCCTCTTCCCCAGCTCAGCCTCCAGGGCCCTGGGCCTGCCTGAGGCTAGGGGGAGGGGCCTGCCCCTCCCCCCACCCAGGCAGTGGGGGAGGAGGAGGAGCCATGAATCAAGTTTGTCTGGATGCCCCGCTGGGAGGCCGCCCCCTGGCTCCTACCGATGAGGGGGTTCAGGCTGAGAGGGGCGAGGGCTCAGCAAAGGGGCTGGGCCGAAAGGGCACCCGGGGGAGCCCTTGGCTGGGGGCACTGGGCGGGAGTCCAAGGGGGGCAGGCTCCGGGGTACTGCTGGAGGTGCTCCCCGGGCGGCCCCAGTGGGCAGGACGGCAGCAGCAGGGAGGGGTTTGGGGGGCTCCGCGGCGGTGGCGGCGGCGGTGGTGGGGGCCGGCTGGGCAGAGCGCTCTCGACGCCGCAGCACCTCCTGGAGCTTCTCGGCCTGGGTCCGCCTCAGGTGGGCCAGGGCGCGGCCCCTCTGGAAGGCTGGCAGGAAGGCCTCCAGGCTCTGCTCCCCCAGCAGCAGCTGCTCCATCTGGACCTGGGTGCCGTCCAGGAGGGAAAGGGAGAGTTGGGGAGGCAATCTGATCAGAGCCGCACCCCTCCTTCTCCACCCACGGTGACCAGCCAGCAGAGGCCCTGAGATTCCGACCCGGCCCAGCCTCTGGGTGGGTTACCCAGACTGGCGGACAGGTGACCCCCCTGATTTCCACAGTGAGGACCGTCCCCTGCCCTTCAACACACCTTAAGGATCTGCTCCCAGCCCAGCCCCGGAGAAGGGCCTGACTACTCCACCGACCCTGCCCTGCCCTCCAATGTCTGTAGACATCCCTTAAGGATGTCCAACTCAAGAGTCCAGAAAGTTCTGTTTAGGCAATCCTGGAGGGCTCCTCGGAGGAGGCCCCCCCCACCAACGGGACCAGGTTGGGTTCCCCTCCCTGTTCACCTGGACCCAAGCCACCTCTACCCCTCACCTCAGCCTCCTGCTCGGCCTCCTCCAACTCGGCCTGCAGCCAGCCCAGCGCACATTGGGGGCTCCAGCGATGCATGCTCTTCTCTGAGGACCACAGGGGGGGACAGACAGGGACTCTGACTCTCCCGTTGACTGCCGGGGACTCTACAGTTCCCATCTCTGTGGCCTCCGAATCCTCAACTGGCTTTTTTGTTTGTTTGTTTTTTTCTTTGACGCCCGGATTCATAGGGCCTCTACCTTGGAACTCAGCGGTGTAGCCCAGGCTATCTCCTTGAACTCCTGACCCTCCGGACTCTAGACCTCAAAGGGCTGAGATTGGAGGCAGGAGCAAACAATTTCAGCTTATTTTTGTTTGTTTGCTAGACTGTTGTTCCTTTTCTTCTTTTCTTTTCTTTTCAAAAAGAATTTAGTTTTTTAATTCTATGTATGTGCCTGCGTGTGGGCGTGAGTACTTGAGTGCAGATTCCGGAAGAGGCCAGAGGTTGTCAGACCCAACGTGAAGCTGGAGTCTGTGAGCTTGCCCAGCGTGGGTGCTGGGAACCCAACTCCTATCCTTTAAAACAGCCGAGCCATCTGTCCAGCTGCCACAGTCGCTGCCACCACCACCACCATCACCACCACCATCATCATCATCATCATCAACAACAACAACATCATCAACATCATCATCATCAATTGAGAAAGGTCTTACTGTATAGCTCAGGCTAGCCTGTCAAATGTGGTTTTTGTTGTTTGTTTGTTTGTTTGTTTGTTTGCTTGCTTTTTGAGACAGGGTTTCTCTGTGTAGCCCTGGCTGTCCTGGAACTCACTCTGTAGACCAGGCTGGCCTCGAACTCAGAAATCCGCCTGCCTCTGCCTCCAAAGTGCTGGGATTAAAGGCGTGCGCCACCGCCGCCGCCCTGCTAAATGTGGTTATTTTTGCCTCAGCCTCCTGAGTGCTGGGATTACAAACATGTACCACCATACCTGGGCTCAGTATGTTCAATGACATGGGCACTACTGAGTGTCTGTGGACAGATGGCCTCCTCACTTCCACACGGAAGCTACCACTCCCCAACCCATTAGTGAGGTCAGATATGAGGTGGTCCTACAGCCTAGAATAAAAAAATAAAGGACCGTGGTTTTGCCCACTGGGACACCCCAAGTTTTGAGTTTCTTTTCTTCCCTTTTTAATTAAAAAAATTTTTATTTCATATGTATGCATGTTTTGACTGCATATATGTACGCGTACCCATGGAGATCAGAAATATTATTGGATTTCATGGAACCGGAATTACGGGCCATTGTGAGCTGCTACGTGGGTGCTGGGACTCGAACCCGGATCCTCTGGAAGAGTAGCCAGTGCTCTTAACTTCTGAGCCATCTCTCCAGCCCGTTTCTCAGTGTCTGTTTTGATGTTGGGTTTTTCTTTATTTAAATATATTTATTTTGGTTTTATTTGCATTGCTGTTTTGCCTGCATAGGTGTCTGTGTGTGCAGGGGTCAGATCTTAGTGTTACAGAGAGTCGTGGGCTGTTATGTGGGGCCGGGGCTTTGAACCCGGCGTCCTCTGGAGACACAGTCCTCAGTGCCTTCAAATGCTGAGCCAGCTCTCCAGCCCCTGTTGTTGTTGTTTTTAAACTGTTGTAAATTACATTTTTATTTTGGGTTCTTGTGTGTATATGGGTGGGCACACTCCTACCAGTGAAGAGTTGTAGGTCAGAGGTCAATTTCTAGGAGCTGGTTTTTCTCCTTCCACCTTGTCTGGCCCTAGGAATCAAATTCAGGCTTGACATGCAGTGCCCTTACTCAGAGAACCATCTCGTCAGCCTTGATGAAATTCTGTCACCGGTTTTTGGTTTGTTTGTTGTTTGTTGCTTTTTGTTTGTGATAGGGTCTTAGCCCAGGCTAGCCTCACACTCACTCTAGCCAAGTTTGGCCTTGAACTACTGATCCTCCGGGTGTCTGCCTCCCAAGCGGTGGACTTATCTGCGCATGCCACCAAGCCCGGCTTGGGTCTCCTGTTTTCTACTGCCCAGGGTCTCCGTCAGGCCTCTGGAACACAACCGTTTGTTTTTTGGTTTTGAGGCAGAGTCTCGCCCTCAAGAATCTGATCGAGCACTCGCTACATAACCTAGGGCTGCGGGGAGTTTTGTGATCCTCCTGCCTCTGCCTCCCAAGTCCCGGGATGACACACAATGGGGGGACCCAGCCCAGTTTTCCACGCCTGCTACTCCACAGCTCACCACCTCGCTTTTCCGGGAGGCCAAAACCAAAACTCCCTTCACATTTCCCTCCAGAAGCAGTAGGTGTGTCCCAGCCCCACCCTTAAGAACCTGGCACAAATTAAAGCCAACCCCACCCCACGCAAGTCTCCTGGGCCGCCCCTCACCCAGTCTCTGCAGTTTGTCTGCGCAGTTCTCGGCCACCTCTCGAAGCTCTTGGTACTTGATGGCCAGGGCTGTCCGGCCCATCTCCAGGCGGGGCCGCAAGGCCAGGTTCTCCTTGGCCAGCGCGTAGTTAGAGGCCAAGCAGGCATCCCGCTCCAGCTGCAGACCCTGGAACTGCCGGTGGAGGAGAGCTAAGAGGCGGAGGCCTGGGTTCAGACTGCCCAGGGTCACCTGGAGTCCACCCTGGCACAACAGCCACCACAGGCCTGGCCAAAGGCACCCGGGAACCCCCCCCCCCAACCTGCAGCGTGACGGGACCAACAGGTGGAGGGACCAGGATTTGCCTTACACCTTTTCGTTGGGCCCAAGTTTCTACTACAATTAGAAGCAGAGCAAAACATAAACAAAACAAAACAAAAAACAAACAAACAACAACAACAACAACAACAAAAAAACCCGCCTATCTTACCGAGCTGTTGTGAGACTTTAAGTGAACCAAACTAGGAAGACCTCAACAAATGTTAGTTAATTTTTAATTTTTCAATTAATATGTCTGCTTAGGTCCCGGAGGGCTCCCCCCTCCCTCCTCTGTCCCATTTTCTACGCCTGGACAGCTTGCCTCTCATTCCAGGCCTTTGTCTCGTTCTCTCCTCAGGTGTTTGTGTGGACAGCCTCCCCCACCCCCTGTTCTGACTCTTGGGGGGAGTGAATGTTTTCACCCCTGTACCTTCCCCGGTAACCCCGACTCAGGTCACCCCGTCTCATCTCTTCTACCCCGTGGGGTCGGCCCTCTACTGGAACCCCACACGCCCCCGCGAATACAATACACACCCCCTTTGCTTCCGTGGTGCCCTGCACCTGCTAGCTGTTCACCCAGCAGAAGGCAGCGCCGGGGGCCCTGAAGAAGGCTTTTTTGAGCCTGTGTCTAGGAGGGCCAAGCCTAGCTCCCCGCCCCTGGAGAAGGTGCTTCCTTCCATCCGTCCCCTGATCCATGCACATGCCCCTTCTGGCCTGGCTCCCTTCTAACACACACTTTCTCTTTCTGTACACCCCCACCCCCAACAGACAACCAGCCCGGGCCTATGTCTCCCGTGAAATATACAACTTTCTCTTATGGTGGCCTACGGAAGGAATACAAGCCTCTGTATTCCAAGACCCATACCCAATGGCAGACACAAAGCCCCCTCCCCATCCAATGCATTATCCCCCCCCCTTTCCCAGCTATCCTCTCCACCCCAGGTGTCAAGCAGGCCTTCAGTTCTCCCCCGAGCAAGGCGCCTCCCCTTTCTGGCCCTACAGAACGTGGGTGTGCTGGCTGAGCCAGGGCCCCCCACAACACAGCTCACCCTCCACCTCCCGCCCCCCAGAACACACCTCCCCGGAGCATCCTCGGGAGGGCACGCCTCGCGGCCATCCCGGGGTGCACGGGTGCATCCCCGGGCGCCCCCCTCCCTCCGCACCACTCGCCCCAGGCTGGATCGGGGCGCCCCCCCCATCCTCCGGGGGCGGCTCCGCGGGGCCCACTCGGACGTGCCAGGCTCCCATGATCCCGAGGCCTGGCAGCTCCAGGGGGGGTGGCCTCCGCTGGCTGGGTCTCCGGGTCCCCGCAGGCCGCAGCCCGACCTCTCCATCCCCCCACACCCTCCTCCTGCCCGCGCCCCCCGCGTTACCTTCCTGCTGAGCCGCACGATCCGGTCCAGCTTGGGCTCATCTTGAAGCAGATCCCGGAGCTGCCCGGTGCTGAGGATCCCAAAGCGCCCCGGGCTGCCGGGCTCCGGCCCCGCCCGCGCCGCCCGGGCCCGGTACATACCGCCCGCCCGCGCCCCCAGCTCGGCTGCTGGCTCGGCCCGATCGGCCCCGCTCCGCCCCGGCTCCGCTCCGGCTCCGCTCCGGGCTCCGGGCTCCGGCTCCAGCTCCGGCCGCGCGCTGCGCTGCCCGCGTTCCGCCACCAGGGGGCGCCTTGACCGCTCTTAAAGGGGCCGCCGCCGCTGCTGGCCAGACTGGGGGTGGGGCAGATAGGGGGCGGGCCGCACCCGGAGATCTCCCGCCGGGGTGCTCCCGAGCCACAGCAAAGCTGTCGCTCAGAGCGGGCTCTCTCCAGAAGTACCTCCTCCCACCTGTGTCTCGAAAGCCAAATTATCGTCTCATGTCGCCCCTTCATCCTGCCACGGTTCACCGCGGACCCTCCCACCCCAGGAGCCTACAGTTTGCAAGGCTCTTTCTCATCTCCCCTCTGGATACCTACAGCTTTCTGAGTTGGGCTGGGCGCCAAAGCCCCTGTCTGGCTGCTGCTAACTTGGACACGTCATTCATCGCCCGTGTGCCTCAGTATTTTTCATCTGTGAAATGGGGCTAGTGAATACTGAGTACCTTGTGGGCAGGGCAGGTGAATATGTAACTAACTTCCCGAGTTTCTGTTACTTCAGAGATACCGAGGCGTCGCAGAGTGCTAGTGTGTGTTTGCCTAGCCTAAGCAGTGCCCTATAGTCCATCCCCGACGCCACCAAGAAAATAAATTAATAAAAGGTAACTTACAGCCGGGCGTGGTGGAGCACGCCTGTAACCTGTAATCCCAGCACTTGGGAGGGAGAGGCAGGCGGATTTCTGAGTTCGAGGCCAGCCTGGTCTACAGAGCAAGTTCCAGGATAGCCAGGACCACACAGAGAAACCCTGTCTCGAAAAACCAAAAATAAATAAATAAATAAATAAATAAAATAAAATAAAATAAAAAAAAGGTAACTTACAAAATAAAACAAAATATATTTTAAAATCTCAAAGATGACATCACCTTCCTAAAGTCATATTACTCTGATTGACAATCCTTGTTCCCTTTTGTGTGACGAGGTCCACAGAGCACAAGGACTGAGTCACAACCTAGGGGGTCACTGCCCCCATCTTCAAGGAGTCCGCAGGTTAAGGCAGAGTCTCAGCCCGGCGTTTAGTGCAAGACAGAACGGCAGAGGCAGACTTGGTGTAATCCCAGCGCTAGGGTGGCTGAGGCAGGGGGATTATCTAGATTTTGACGCCAGTCTGGGCTTTATAGCAAGGCTCTGTCCCCAAAATTCCGACGGCAGGAGCAAGAGAGATGGCTTGGCTGTGAAATGCTTGCCATGCAGGAAGGAGGAACTGAGTCCAAGTCCTAAACACAGGTAAGAAGCCAGACAAGGCAGGGAGGTGGCGGTCCACGCCTTTGATCCCTGCACACCGGATGTTGAGGCAGGAGGATCGGAGTTCGAGGCCAGTGTGGTCTGCAGAGCAAGTTCCAGGATAGACAGGACTACACAGGGAAACCCCGTCTGAGAAAAACAAAACAACAATAACCAACAACCAACCCACGGACATGGTTGCTCAGGTTCCTACTCACAGCCCAGCAGAGGGAGCTGGATTCCCGGGACTCATTGGTTCACCAGCTTAGCCTGGTCAGTGAGGTCCGGGCCGGGTCTAAAACCAAACCAAGAAGCCAAGGCAGTCGTGAGAGCTGGACGTAGACCTCTGCTTTCTATGTGCATATTCCCAAGCATGTACACTTATATGTAAACACACACACACACACACACACACACACACACAGCACTATGAGAGCACATGACTGCTTCAAGCCAATCAGAAAGATTTATCTGAGGAGGTGACCACTGAACGGGGTTTCATAGGCTGAATAGGAGTTCCAGAGAAGGCCTGAAGCCAAGACAGAGGGACAAGAAGAGTTCAGGAGGGCTGTCCTTACTCCACTCTATCCTCCTGCCTCAGCTCCCAAAGTGTTAAGATGACAGGTGTGCACCGCCACATTGGATCTAACTGAAATCCACTCCTATGGAAGGGCCACACCTCTGGAAGCCGTCTCCACCTCCCCAGCCCCGGCTCCTGTCTAGCTGTCTAGCCGTTTCTTTTCTTTTCTTTTCTTTTCTTTTCTTTTCTTTTCTTTTCTTTTTCTTTTTCTTTTTCTTTTTCTTTTTTTTTTTTTTTTTTTTTTTTTTTTTTTCGAGACAGGGTTTCTCTGTGTAGCCCTGGCTGTCCTGGAACTCACTCTGTAGACCAGGCTGGCCTCGAACTCAGAAATCTGCCTGCCTCTACCTCCCGAGCGCTGGGATTACAGGCGTGCGCCACCACGCCCGGCCGGTCTAGCTTTTCTTGCGAGCTCACCGTTCTGTTCTCTCTTGACTGTAGCCCCCAGCAGTATCAACAGTCCATCTCTGAACGCCGTGCTGACCTCCCCTGATCTGCTTCTCCCAAGCTGGCTATTTCTGGGAGCGTTGTAGGGAATTCCTGTCCAGCTCTCTCTTGGCCCCTCCCACTCCTTAGCTGTGAGGGAGGCGGGGCGGTTCCTGCCTCGCTCGCTGTAAAATAATCCTTCCCAGCTCCCTTTCCTCAAATCCTAGAGACTGAAGAGAGGGCTCAGCTGTTCTGAGCATTTGCTACTCTTGCAGAAGACCAGGGTTTGGGTCCCAGAATCCACACGGTGGCCCACAGCTGCCTGTAATTTCACTGCCAGGGGATCTCATACCCTCTCTCCTAGCTTCCCCTGACACTTGCATACATGTGATACACACACACACACACACACACACACAACACGATAAGCCTTTGTTGTTGTTTTGAGACAGTTTCACTCTGTAACCATGGCTGGCCTGGAATTCACTCTGTATGTAGACCAGGCTGGCTTAGATCTCCCAGAGATCTGCCTGCCTCTGTCTCCTGAATGCTGGAATTAAAGGCGTGCACCACCCTCTCTGGCAGTAAATATGTCTTTTTTTTCTTTTTCTTTTTTCTTTTTCTTTCTTTCTTTTTTTTAAAAGACCACCGGTCCTTCCACCCCTCTCTCCAGAGCTCCACTGTCTGTTCTAGAAAGATGCCTCTTTCTCCCTGCCCCTCCCCCTCCCCTGCCCCTCCCCTGCCCCTCCCCCGTTTCTCAGTATGCCTTTTGCTCCGGCCCTTTGTCCGGATTCCCTCTGGTCTCCAGTAAGAATGACCTCTCTTCATTCAGAAGTCAACACAGACAGAGGCTGCCTGGATCTGAGGGTCACCTCAGCTCTCACTTACTTCTGACGTGACCCGCTAGTCCCTTAGTTCGCTCCTGATGGCTTCTGTCTTGTTCATCTTAGTTTCTGCTTCAACTGATCCCCTTTCATCGCCACCATACCTCTAGTTTTCAAAATGTATTTGAGGTGGTAGGAATAGAAACAGAAGACATACCCATACAAAGCAAGTGATCTACCACCGAGCCACGCCCCCAGCCCCTCCCTGGGGGATTCTAGGCAGGTGCTCTACCACTGAGCCACGCCCCCAGCCCCTCCCTGGGGGATTCTAGGCAGGGACTCTACCACTGAGTCACGTCCCCAGCCCCTCCCTGGGGGATTCTAGGCAGGGGCTCTACAACTGGGTTAGATTTCAGTCTTAGTTTTTTTGTTTTATTTTCTACACAGGATTTCATCACATACACACACACACAGATGGATGGATGGACTGACAGACAGGTTTCTAAGGGCTGGAGGAAAGGGTAGAGTGTGGTTCAAGGCACATTGTGGCCTCTTGATTCCTTGGCAACTGTGTTTCCTTTCCCGAGCCCACCTGAGCTGAACCCCCCTCCCCACCCCCCACCCCCACCCCCATCACAGGGTAGGGCGGGTGTGGTGGCACACGCCTTCCTTCTCAACCCCTGGGAAGCAAAGACAGACAGGTAGATCTCTGTGAATTGAGACCAGCCTGGTCTACAGAGTGAGTTCCAGGCCAGCTAGAGCTACACAATAGGGAGTGCCTGTCTCAAAACAAAACAAAACAAACACAAAGGAAAAAAAAATCGTGAAGTTGTAAAGAAACAAATTAAGAAGCCCAAAGATGCCCAAGTCAACTCCACTCTAGCTATTTTTTTTTTTTTGGTACTTTCTGTATACTGATTATCTCCCCCAATTAAGACTAAAAAGAAACACGGGACCTTTTCCCCATGGGGACTTTGGCGTGCAATGGTTGCAAACAGCAGCCTCCTTGGTGGCGTATGCAGCCTACTGTCTACATGGGTTGCTTCAAGGGACCTTGGAGACAATTTTCTGGCAGTTGATAATCAAGTCTCCGATCACAGTGCTGTCCCTGATCTAGGATCCAGACAGGTATTCGTGGTGCCCTCGGGAAGCCCCAGGGCACAGTGGCCAGGGTTCACATTGCCCCGGGTCAACATGTCCAGCCGCACCAAGTTACAGAATAAGGAACATGTGATTGAGGCTCTGTGCAGAGCCAAGTTCAAGTCCCCTGGCCTCCAGAAGGTAAGCGGTGGTCTTTAAGTCCTTCTGTTTTCTTGCTCTGGCCCTCTTTGCCAAGTTGTTTGTTATTTTCTACTTCCTTCTAGTTAATAAAATTTAATTAAAAAAAAAAAAAGAAAGAAAGAAACATGGCGCACGCCTGTAATCCCAGCACTTGGGAGGCAGAGGCAGGCGGATTTCTGAGTTCGAGGCCAGCCTGGTCTACAGAGTGAGTTCCAGGACAGCCAGGACTACACAGAGAAACCCTGTCTCGAAAAACCAAAAAAAAAAAAAAAAAAAAAAAAAAACAGAAAAAGATAGAAAAGAAAAAGACACATGGGACCTGTAAGGTGGTTCTTATGTGCAGTTCTGACAACCTAAGTTCCATCCCCCGGACCCACATAAAGATGGAGGAGAGCTGACCCCTGCCCTGTGCCCTCCACATGCATGCTGTAGTATGGGAAAACATGCAGACACAATACCACTCCCATAGCACTAGTAAGATGGCTAAACGTGGGAAGGAGCTTGTCACCATGCCTGACAAGCTGAGTGTGGTCCCTGGGACCCACGAGCCAGAAGGAGAGAACCGACTCCCACCAGCTGTCATGTGATCTCCTGGGAAGCTCTGTGGCTCGTATGCACACGTATGTACACACAATTGTTAGCTAATTTAAAGACTAGCGAGAAAGGACAGACCCATCACTTAACTGGGGGTTCCCATTGAGCGTCCTCCCCCCAATGGCTAAGCCTCTAGATTCTATCTCCTGTTGAAGCTACCTCCCCCACACACACACACCTCCTGAAACAGGGTCTCACTATGTACTGGCTGGTTTTGTGTGTCAACTTGACATAAGCTCATGTTATCACAGAGAAAGGGGCCTCCCTTGAGGAAATGCCTTCATGAGATCCAGCTGTAAGGCATTTTCTCAATTAGTGATCAAGGCGGGGGGTGGGGGGTGGGGAGGGTGGTGCCACCCCTGGGCTGGTAGTCCCCAGTTCTCTAAGAAAGCAGGCTGAGCAAGCCAGTAAGTAACATCCCCCCATGGCCTCTGCATCAGCTCCTGCTTCCTGACCTGCTTGAGTTCCAGTCCTGACTTCCTTTGGTGATGAACAGCAGCGTGGAAGTGTAAGCTCAATAAACCCTTTCCTCCCCAACTTGCTTCTTGGTCATGATGTTTTGTGCAGGAATAGAAACCCTGACTAAGACAGACACACTATATACCTCTGGCTGGCGGAAAACACTATGTAATCCAGATAGCTGCCTGCCTCTGCCTCCCGAGTGCTGGAGTAATAGGCTTGTGTCACTCCGCCTGGCTAGCATGTTTATTCCACGGGTGAACACTGGTGACCTCTGTTGGAAATGGGTCACCTTCCAGCGGTCCTCAAGGACGCTCCTGGGCTGTTTTGCTCATCTCTCCCTCTCATAGAGTTAGGAGGACCCAACCCATCCCCAGACCTTGGAGGACACTTGACATCAACAAGATTCTTGGGTCTGAAATGGGGGGTGGGGCAAAGTCACTCCCAAAGCCGGCTTCTTAGTGAGCTTGGGCAGCGCTTGACAGTTGACAGGCTTGCTGTCTGTTACGTCACTATAAAGCATCTGAGGTAAGATGCGTCAAGGAAGGATCGGGCTCGAAGCTGTTTGGGGCTCACAGCTTCTGTCAGTAGGTCATGTGTGTTCAAAGTGTGCAGTCGCAGGCTTTCAGGAGCAGGTCTTCCGGGAAACCACCAAGACAACAAAGAAGTCAGCCCGAGTGATTGCTCAGTAGTTAAGAGAGGTCCCAGGTTCAATTCCCAGAGCCTGTGTGACAACATGGAATATAGGAGGAGGAGGAGGAGGAGAGGGAGGAGGAGGAGGAGAGGGAGGAGAGGGAGGAGGAGGAAAGGGAGGAGGAGAGGGAGGAGGAGGAGAGGGAGGAGGAGGAGAGGGAGGAGAGGGAGGAGAAGGAAAGGGAGGAGGAGGAGAGGGAGGAGAGGGAGGAAAGGAGGAGGAGAAGGAGGAAAGGAGGAGGAGAGGGAGGAGGAGGAGAGGGAGGAGGAGGAGAGGGAGGAGAAGGAGAGGGAGAAGGAGGAGAGGGAGGAAAGGAGGAGAAGAGGGAGGAAAGGAGGAGAAGAGGGAGGAAAGGAGGAGGAGAGGGAGGAGGAGGAGAGGGAGGAGGAGGAGAGGGAGGAGAAGGAGAGGGAGAAGGAGGAGAGGGAGGAAAGGAGGAGAAGAGGGAGGAAAGGAGGAGAAGAGGGAGGAGGAGGAGGAGGAGAGGGAGGAGAGGGAGGAAAGGGAGGAGGAGGAGAGGGACGAGAAGGAGAAGAAGAATTTATTTTATTTTTATGTTCTTATGTGTATGGGTGTTTGCCTAGACGTCCGTCTGGACACCACGTGTGTGCCCGGTGCCTACGTAGATCAGAAGGCGGAGTCAGACCCTCTGGGACTAGAGTTACAGGTGCTGTGAGCCGCCATGTATGTGCCAAGGACTGAACGGAGCAGCCGGCGCTTAAACCACTGAGCCGTCTCTCCAGCTTCATCGTCCAAAGCCTTCTGTGTAGCGTCGAGTCTTCCTCGGCGCTCTCTCTCTCTCTCTCTCTCTCTCTCTCTCTCTCTCTCTCTCTCTCTCTCTGAGTCTTAGGCTGATGAACTCAGCTAGGGTCCCTGCCTAACCTCTAGGGATGGGCCTGCCTCAGCATCTCCAACCCTGGAATGAAGGCACGTGCCGTGAATCTGACTTTAGTTTTAATTATTTTATTTTATTGTTGCTTTTCAAGAGAGGGTTTTTCTGTGTAGCTTGGCTCTCCTGGAACTTGCTCTGTCGATGAGGCTGGCCTCAAACTCACCGTCTCCTTGGTGCCGAGATTAAAGTTGTGCCCGTCCGCCGCTCAGACTTTCTGTCAGTGCTGTGGATTCAGCTGAGGTCCTCCGGCTTCTGTAGCAAACCCTGAACCCACGGTGCAACCTCGCTGGGCTTCCTTTCCACCGCCTCTTCCGCTGTTGCTGCTCAGAGCATCCTCGGACCCACAGCTCTCCCCTCTTTCTGCCCTTTACCCTAAAGCTGAAGTCACTGAAGGTCTGAGGCGTCCTTTCTGGCCTCTCAGGAGCTGTCTGGTCTGTACTGCCGTCGTTTAAGATGTGCACAGTCCATAGGAGAAGAGGCGGTGTTCTCGACTCTCCAGTCTTGGCCCCTGATTGCTCCTTCCACCACACAGGCAGAGATGCACCATCGCGGGACAAAGCCCAGCTCTGCCTCCTGCCAGCAGGAGCCGGGGCAAATTCCGGAGCTTCCTTGTGCTCTGTGTTCCTCTTTCTCTTCCTTCCTTCCTTCTATCCATCCATCCTCCTCTTCGTCCTCCTCCTCCATCTTTGGTTTTTCGAGACAGGGTTTCTCTATGCAGCCCTGGCTGTCCTGGAACTTGCTCTGTAGACCAGGCTGGCCTCGAACTCACAAGGATCCACCTGCCTCTGCCTCCGGAGTGCTGGACTTAAGAGGGATGCACCAGGCCGGGCGGTGGTGGCACATGGCTGTAATCCCAGCACTTGGAAGGCAGAGGCAGGTGGATTTCTGAGTTCGAGGCCAGCCTGGTCTACAGAGTGAGTTCCAGGACAGACAGGACAGACAGAAAGACCCTGTCTCGAAAAACAAAAACAAAAACAAAAACAAAAACAAAAAAAAAAGAGGGATGCACCACCACCGCCTGGTTTCCTCTTTCTCGCCGCCCCGCCCTCCGCCTTTTAAGTTGGTATCTCATGTACCCCCAGACTGGCTTTAAACTCACCATGTTGCCCAGGCTTCCACTGAACGCACAGACTTCGGCCCTCAGCATTCTGGATGCTGTGATTATGGACATGCCGCACCATGCCGGGTTTGTCCGGTGTTGGTGCTGGGATCCAGGGCTTCCGGTGCGCTAGGCAGACGCTCTAACAGGGGCTCCGTTGCCGACCCCTCCCTTTTCTTACTAATAAAACAGGAAGCGGTCACCCACCTCCTCTGATTGTTAATGGATGGAGTGAGTCTGTCCACACAAAGATCTGAGAAGATGAGGGAGGGACCCTAGCAAGCACAGAGTACTAGGAAGTCGGCAGCCAGGTAGTGCGGGGATCGCGCAGCCATGAAATCCAGAAGACTGGGAGTTTGAGGCTCTCCTGGACTACAAAACAAAATCGGCTCTCGAACAAAAACAAAAAGGCTCTTTAGACGATGGTTTCTGTTGCTCTACTGGGGCCTTCCTTACACAAGGACATGCCACACCGATTGAACAAGGGAGCATCTGACCTACCCCGCCATCCTCCTCGGCATCCAACTACCTCTAAAGATCCTCTAAGGCGTCTAAGATCTTTATATGCTCCTGTTGCTATGCCTGAGATAGATGTGAACACAGCCGTGGCCTTCCAGATCCACCTGTGATTGTCCTCAGCAGGTAGCTACAGCCAGGACAGGACCTGGGTGACAGTGTTTCGCCCAAATTCCTGCTTCCACCATTTTATGAATGGGTAGGGCCACCAGGTAAATCTGAGGTTTTGGGTTTTTGGTTTTGTTTGTTTGGTTGGTTGGTTAGTTGGTTGGTTGGTTTTTCAAAGAAAACCAAACTCTTTTCAGAGAGTTTCTCTGTGTAGCCCTGGCTGTCCTGGAACTTACTCAGTAGACCGGGCTGGCCTTGAACTCGAAGATCCACCTGCCTCTGCCTCCCAGAGCTCTAGGGTAAAAGGCGTGCGCCACCGTTGGCTGCTGTATAGTTCTGGCTGGGTTGGAATGCATCCTTATCCTATGTCTGCTTTCTGGGTGCTGGGACTCCCCGTGCACACCCCTCTACCCGGCTGAAATATGACTTTTTGAGAAATGGTATCAGTACTATTTGATTATCCACAGCCTAACCTCCAGATGACACACGAGAACGCCGGCCAGTCAGATTGCTTAGCTAGTCAGTGCGCTTGCTTCCAAGTCTGCGCACTGAGTCTGATTCCCAGGACCCACTTGGTGGAAGGAGAGCCGACTCTTAGAGGCTAGCCTCAGACTTCCACACGGGTGCCGTGGCACAGAAACACACATGTGCACACACACAGTGCATACGTGACATGTGTCGTTTTTTCTTTGTTTGTTTACCATTAGAGTTATAAATTTATTTTATATGAGACTGTTTCGCGTGCATTATGAGTGTGTGCATGTGTTGCACCCACAGAGGTCAGAAGGAAGGCGTCGGGCGTCCTGGAGTTACGGATGGTGAGGAGGCTCAAGCTGCCGCCCTCTGCAAGAGCAACAGTTCTCACAACCCGGCACTTTTTTTATGCCCCCCCCCGACCCCCGTAATAACTTTTTAAAAGAGAAATCCTTAGCCAGGCAGTGATGGCGCACACCTTTACTCCCAGTAATCCAGACACAGAGGCAGGCAGATCTCTCTAAGTTCAGGGCCAGCCTGGTCTACAGAGTGAGTTCTGGGACAGCCAGGGGCTACACAGAGAAACTCTGTCTGGAAAAACAGAGAGAGAGACAGAGAGAGAGACAGAGACAGAGACAGAGATGGGGAGGGAGGGAGGGAGGGAGAGAGAGAGAGAGAGAGAGAGAGAGATTATTACAAAGCAGAAATCTTTGTTGTGAGATGTGATGAGCCACCCCTGCAACACCAGTCCTTAGACGGTCAATCCTCAGCTACACCGAGAGAGTTCCAAACCAGCCTGGGCTAGAGACCCTGTTTCTGAAAAGGAGGATTTAGGGCTGAAGAGATAGATGGCGTGGTGGTTAAGAGCCCTTGCTGCAGCCGGGCGGTGGTGGCACACGCCTGTAATCCCAGCACTTGGGAGGCAGAGGCAGGTGGATTTCTGAGTTCGAGGCCAGCCTGGTCTACAGAGTGAGTTCCAGGACAGCCAGGGCTACACAAGAGAAACCCTGTCTAGAAAGAACCAAAAACCAAAACAAACAAAAACAATCAAAGAGCACTTGCTCAAGGGCCCAGTGCCAGTTCCCATCCAGCTCTAGGGGATCTGAGTCCCTTCCGGACACCTGTACTCAACATCCCGTGCTCACACCATCACACACACACACACACACACACACACACACACACACACACACACACGAAATCAGGAGAAGGGGACAGAACGGAACAGTGTTGAGAAGGGGAGGATGCCCCACGGGGGATATGGGATATGGCTAGGGAGATGTGGCCCTGGGGGAAGAGAGGGGCGCGCAGGGAACAAGGGGTCTCCTCAGCGGAGGACTCAGGGGTGGAACCGGCTCCCTGGGGGATGGATGGAGACCAGTGAGTTCATGGAAGCTGCGGACCAGGGAAGCCCATAACCCTGAGGCTGGGGCTGGGGCTGGGGCTGGGGCTGGGGCTGGGGCTGGGGCTGGGGCTGGGGCTGGGGCTGGGGCTGGGGCTGGGGCTGGGGCTGGGGCTGGATCTGAGACTCCTTCTACTCTCTCGGTCCCCAAATCCGAGGCTCCTCCCCTCTCGCACCCAGCCTACAGTTTGGGACCCAGACATCAAACCCCCGGGGAGAGGGGGGTTAAAGGTGAGCGGGGCACGAGCGGGGCGGCGGAAGGTGATTGGCAGGCTCCTGAGCCCACGGCGCGCGCCACCGCCGCTCCACAGGCCACCAGCCGGAGGAGCGGCTGCCATCCACGTGCTAAGGAGAGAAGGAGGCACCGGACCAAGGGGCAAAGGACACCTCGGAGCGGGAGGGCGGGGGAAACCTGCAGCGCCCAAGCCGTCCACACCCCAGTCTAAAAGCCGGGCTTCGTGCGGGCGCAGCGCACGGAGCCCTCTGCCGCCTGCGCGGGGAAGGCGCGCGGGCTGAGGCCGCAGCGGCCTGAGCATCTGCAGCCCCGCGGAGACCCGAGGTCCCCAGGATCCGAGCCCCAGCCCGACGCCATCTGCAGAGCGCCTGGAGCTCAGGTGAGCGGGGAAAATCTTCAGTTATCAGAGGGACGTAGATGCCTTGCACAGGAGGACTCAGAGACCGGCCAGACCTCAGTTTCCACAGTGTGCAATGAAGAGGGGCGGGCCTAAGTCACGACTTGAATGGGGGGGCTCCCACTCTCTGTGTGCCCCCCCGGCCCCCACTGGCTCATGCTCAGAGCCAGAGGGGAAAGAAGCAGGCTCAGACGCCAAGAAAGAACTGGGCATCAAGAATGCTAATCTATCTTCTTTGACCCCTTAAGACCATAGGCTCCTGTCTCCTCCTGGGTCCTCCATGTTGAGCTGAGATCGAGTGGTGATCTGTTGAAGGGGGCTCTGACTGGATCCAGGGAGGCAGGAGGGAGGGGACAGATGCCAGGGTGGGGCCTGTGGATTTCCGGTCACCCAGCCTGGCAGCAGGCAGGGGCTGGGGACCTAGTTAAAGGCCTACCCACTGGGTATAGCCTGGAACAGCCAGGGCTAAGTGTTGGCCCTTGGCCCCTCTGTCCTCAAGCCTGTGGCTCTTGAAGACACCATGGTGGGAGAGGGGACCATGTGGCCAGGTCTGGGCTGTGTTCCTGTCTTTAGGTCCCTGCCTTTGTGACCTTGGCCCTTTTCTGGGCCTGGTTCTTCCTCTGTGACGCTGGAAACTTCCTCCAGGGCCACCTGTATGAAGACAGGGACAGAATAAAATGGGACTCCAAGATGCCTTGGGAGGAAAGGACAGGCGGCTCCAACCAAGGTCCCTCTGTGTCCTCACAGGGGTTTTTACCCATCAGCTGGGGCAGAGATCCGCCACCTTACCCAAGAGCTTGTTATTCCCAGCAACCGGCCTGGCTCCACTCTCGTCCTACCCCCACCCCTACCCCCTTTATCCAAAGGAAGACTCAAATGGGCCTACAGCAGAGGAGTGGTACCTGCCTATAACCCCAGTGCTCAAGAGGATGAGGCAGGAGGATGGCTGAGTTTGAGACCAGCCAAACGGCAGTGTCAAACACTGTCTCAAAACAAACAGACAGACAAGGGCTGGGGCCGTCGTTCCAAACCCAGCACAGCGTGTGTAAACCAGGTGGGGTGCTGCGGGGCCTGGAATTCTAGCATTGTGGGGGAAGAGGCGGGAGCTCATGATCATCCCCGGCTTCACAGCAACCCTGGGGCCTGCCCGAGATGCATGGGAGCCTGTCTCAAGACAGAACAACTTAGGACAATATCCAAAGGCTATGCGTGGTGACATACACCTTTCATTCAAGTGCTCTCTATAAGCTCAAGGCCAGCTGGGGTCCACAGCAAGTTCCAAGCCAGCCAAGGTTATGTAGTGAGACCCTGTCTCAAAAGAACAGCAGCAGCAGCAGCAGCAACACACACACACACACACACACACACACACACACTCACACACATACACACCATTGCCACCACCACCACCAAGACAACCAAAAAAAAAAAAAAAAATGTAAAAACTGAGTCAGGACTGTCTTTGGCCAGAGGATGAAAGAATAGAGAACTAGTCTACATTTACTGCAAAACAGGCACCATGTGGGGCCTTCCTCGGCCCTATTTCTCCTTCGTGACCACCCGAGACACAAAGGATATCATCTACACTTTGTAGTTGAGGAAAAAGAGGCCCAGAGAGGTCAAGGCAGTGGCTGCGACTTACACAGCCTTGGAAGCAGCAGACCCGGGATACGAACCCCGGGTGGCCTGATCACAGTGCTGTTTGCTGCTTTCTCTGCTGCCTCAGACCCTTCCGTTATCACCTCCTGGCTTCATTCCACCCAGCTGTGCCTGGGGGTAGACACTGAAGGCCGCTAAGTGCCCGCTCGGCCTTGGCAGGCTGCGTAGGCTACGACCCTGTCCTGGGTCAGGTCCTGAGTGTCCAGAAGCCACGTACCTCTGCCTCTTCTCTCTTACCTCGGCTCTCCCCGTCCGTCTTAAGCCTGAGACCCCAACAGGGTGGCTCACGCCTGCCTCCCCTCTTTGAAGCTGGTGATACTGACGTTAGCAGAGAGGGTCCCCCACCCACCAGGGCTCGGAACGGAACAGTCCCCAGAGCTAGTTGTGACACTGATAATACGGATGCCTCTCCTTGGCGAGCCCAGGACAGAGGTTCAAGTTCACAATCCGAGAGTCACTGCCTATTGGATGGCTCTGGGGGTCACCTCAACTTATTGTTGTCACAGTCGGCCCTGCTGGGTGTGGAGATTTGTCCCAGAGACCCATTTTTTTCTCTTGGCCCAGTGGCCTGATGTCTTTTTTTTTTTTTTTTTTTTTTTGGTTTTTTTGGAGACAGGGTATCTCTGTATAGCCCTGGCTGTCCTGGAACTCACTCTGTAGACCAGACTGGCCTCGAACTCAGAAATCTGCTTGCCTCTGCCTCCCAGAGTGCTGGGATTACAGGCGTGCACCACTACCGCCCGGCTCTGATGTCTTAACATAACTGTTGTGAGGTACTGATCCCAGAGGGGATAGGGCTGACACTCCAGGCAGAGGAAAAGCTGTGGCCTGTCCCCTCTGGCTTTGGAGACCTTTTCCGTCCCTAAGTCCCTTTGAGAAATCTGTCAGGTTGTCCATCTCCTAGGTCCTTATTTCCAAATTCTATCATGTGTTTATTATTATTATTATTATTATTATTATTATCGTTATTATTATCATCATTATTTACATTTTAATTTATTGGAGTGTAATGTGTGTGTATGTATGGGCACATGCATGTGGTGATCAGAGAATAATTCTCTGGAGTTTCTCTCTCCACCATGCGGGCCCAGGGATTGAACTCAGGTCATCAGGCTTGGCCGCAGGTGCCTTTACCTGCTGAGGTGCCTCTCCGGCCCTGTGTAACCTTTGCAACAACACTATAAAGTAAATGTCACATCGCCTCTTCTCCCCTTCGGCTTTACCACCAAGAAGGCAGACCCCGCCTCCCAAGCCGCTGAGCTGCTCCTGTGAAGGATTCCTTCTTGCACAGTACAGCCCACGACCACACGGTGGGAACGTGTCTCAGTTGTGCCCACGCCCCACAGCCTTGTACCGGGGAGGCCCGAACCTTAGAGACACATGTCTCCTCGGTGGCTGCGTCTGACTCTGCTCTTCCCCGAGTAGATGGTGCCTGGGGACAGGACAACTTTGACTGTCACCCTATGCCCCAAGGTTCTCCATTTTCATCTCAGCAACCTGCACTGAACCTACCCAGGCACAGAGTGGGAGGCTGGAGAGAAAGTCTTCCGGGAATGTCCAAAGGCAGAGGCTGCACTGCAGAATATACCTGCTGAGCGGCCTCAACCTTTCTACCTGGAAATGGGCAGATTGTAACCATAGTTTCTGCCCTGAGCCTTCTGGATCTTAGTTCCTCTCCTCCTCTTTGCCTTTGTCTCTCCATTTTCTGTCTTCATTTCCCCTCTTTACTTCCTCTGTCTGTCTGTCTGTCTGTCTGTCGCTGCCTCTCTAATTTTATCTTTGTCTCTGTCTCTGTCTTTCTGTCTCTGTCTCTCTGTTTTTGTGTCTATCTGTCTTTGTTCTCTTTTTCTTTCTCTTTCTCTCTCTCTCTTTTTTTTTTTTCTGAGACAGGGTTTCTCTGTGTAGCTCTGGCTGTCCTGGAACTCACTCTGTAGACCAGGCTGGCCTCGAACTCAGAAATCTGCCTGCCTTTGCCTCCCAAGTACTGGGATTACAGGCGTGTGCCACCACCACCCGGCTTCTTTCTCTTTATATCACTTTCCATCTCAGTCTGCCTCTGTCTCTCTCTTTCTTCCTCTCTCTCTTTGAGACAGGGTTTCTCTGTGTAGCCCTGGCTGTCCTGGAACTCATTCTGTACACCCGCCTGGCCTCAGACTCAAAATCTCCCAAGAGTGCTGAGATTAAAGGTGTTTGCCCCCACTGCCTGGCAGGCCCTTCTTTTTAAAAAAATTTTTTTATTTCTCTATTTATTTATGTATTTTTATTTGCCTCTCTCCTCTTTGCGTCTGTCTCTTTCTCCTCTCCTCTGTCTCTCTTGGTCTTTCTGTTCCTTCCCTCTTTTTTTTTTTTCTCATCCATTTCTCTCGCCTCTCTGTCTTTTTCTTTTTCTTTCCGGCTTTCCTGCAGTGATGCAAGGTCCAGCCAGGGCCCGGAGGCTTTGCTCGTTCTCTGGGGGAGCAACTGCTGTGAGGGACCGAGGCTGGCTCCCATCCCTTGCCTGCTTGTGAGTCTTCTGCTGCTCCAACCTGCCAGACTTCCTTGCCAACAGGGGCTGAGCCCTGATCCCTACATTTCCTCCCGCAGAGACAGGCCAGGGTCACTGTTGTTTCCACTATTTCCGTTGAGAGCAGCAGTTCTTAACATGTGGCCTGAGACCCCTTTGGGTAATAAATGACTCTTTCACAGGGGTCACCTAGGACCATAGGGAAACAGATATTTACACGTTACTATTCATAACAGTAGCCAAACAGCCGGGCGGCGGTGGTGGCGTACACCTTTAATCCCAGCACTTGGGAGGCAGAGGCAGGTGGATTTCTGAGTTCGAGGCCAGCCTGGTCTATAGAGTGAGTTCCAGGACAGCCAGGGCTACAGAGAAACCCTGTGTCGAAAAACCAAAGTGTGTGTGTGTGTGTGTGTGTGTGTGTGTGTGTGTGTGTGTTACAGTTATGAAGTAGCAATGAAAATAATTTTACGGCTGTGGTTAGGGGTCTCCACAACATGAGGGACTGTATTAAAGGATCGAAGCATTCAGAAGGTCTCGAACCAGTGGTTCACAGGGTTTCACTATGTAGTTCTGGCTGGCTTCGAACTCATAGCTCAGAGTGCTGGCATTAAGGGTATTTGCCGCCATGCTCGGCAAGTTGTTGTTTAAAGATTTATTCTTGCCGGGTATAGTGGCGTACACCTTAAATCCCGGCACTCAGGAAGCAGAGGCACACAGCCCTATCTAGGTGTTAGGTGTGTATAGGAAGGTGCACGTCGTGCCCTGGGAGGTCAGAAGAGGGTGTTTGAGCCGGGATTGCAGGCACCTGGGAGTGTGAAGAACTGAACTCGGGGCCTCTGCAAGAGCAGTACAAGGTGTTAACCACTGAGCCATCTCTCCAGCCTTCATGGGCGTGTGCTTTTATTCGTTGTCTTTCTTCTTCTTCTTCTTCTTCTTCTTCTTCTTCTTCTTCTTCTTCTTCTTCTTCTTCTTTTTCTTCTTCTCCTCCTCCTCCTCCTCCTCCTCCTCCTCCTCCTCCTCCTCCTCCTTCTTCGTCCTAGTGACTAAACTCAGGCACTGAGCTACAGGTTACTTAGTTATTTATCTATTTGTGTTGGGATTTTTATTGTTGTTGTTGTTCTTTCTGTGTTTTGTTTTGTTTTGAGGTCCTGGCCTCAAACTCACTATGTAGCTGAAGCTAGCCTCGAACTCCCAACCCTCTTGCCACAGGTGTACGATAACATGTTCAGCTTCCCGTGTTCTAAGAAATGTCCAGACAGGATCTTAAGTTGCCCAGGTTAGTGCGTGAAAACTCACTGTGTAGCCGAGGCTGGCCTGGAATGGATGGTCTTCCTATCTTGGTTTTTTTCTCAGTGCTGGGATTGCAACCATATGTCCGCACACCAGGCTTGGTCTGAACTTGGATGGCTTGGATGACTGAGGTTGTGGTCCGGTGGCTTAATTAGACTGATTGCCAGGTCTGCAGGCAGCTGCCGTGTTTGACACTGTTGTAAGGAGGAGCATGCTTCTGTTTTTTAAGGTTGTTGGTCAGCCGGACGGTGGTGGTGCACGGCTTTAATCCCAGCACTTGGGAGGCAGAGGCAGGCGGATTTCTGAGTTCGAGGCCAGCCTGGTCTACAGAGTGAGTTCCAGGACAGCCAGGGCAACACAGTGAAACCCTGTCTCGAAAAAACAAAATGAAAAACCCCCAAAGGTTGCTGGGGACCCCAGAGAGTTTAAACATGTGTGCTTGGTAGCAGAAACTCAGGCAAAAAGTTAGCTTTTCTTTTCTTCCTTCTTCTTCTCTCCCTCCCTCCCTCCCTCCCTCCCTCTCATTTGAAACAAGGCTTCACTGTGTAGCTCTGGTTGTCCTGGAACTCTATCTGTAGACCAGGCTGGCCTCAAACTCACAGAGATCTGCCTGCTTCTGCCTCCCAAGTATTGGAACCAAAGGTGTGCGCCATTATGCCTGGCTAAAATGGTTAAATTTTGAACAACTCTCCCACTCACTTCTTCCTTTTTTTTTTTTTTTGGTTTTTCAAGACAGGGTTTCTCTGTGTAGCCCTGGCTGTCCTGGAACTCACTCTGTAGACCAGGCTGGCCTCGAACTCAGAGATCCGCCTGCCTCTGCCTCCCAAGTGCTGGGATTAAAGGCGTGTGCCACCACTGCCCGGCTTCCCACTCACTTCTTAAGAGGGAAAAAGTACTGGAGGTTGAGTTCAATCCCTGTAGCTGACAGTTTTTCATTACTGTAACAAAATACCAGGACCTCTAACATTATAGAGAAAAAAAGGTGTGGGCTAAGAACGTGGATCAGTTGGTTGAATGCTTGCCTAATGTGCACAAAGCTAGGAGTCCCATTCCCAGCACCATTTAAAGTCATGGTTGTGGTGCACACTTACAGTCCTAGCCCTCAAGAGACAGAAGGAAGAAGACCTTCATGGATTCGAGGCTAGCCTGGGCTATATAGTGAGTTCCATTTCCAGACTACCTGGGAGTAAAATAACATTCTGGGGTTTTATTTTTATCTTCCTTCCTTCCTTCCTTCCTTCCTTTTTTCCTCCCTCCCTCCCTCCCTCCCTCCCTCTTTCTTTCTTTCTTTCTTTCTTTCTTTCTTTCTTTCTTTCTTTCACTGTCTCTTTCTTTCTTTCCTGCATGCCTTTCTTCCTTCTTCCTTCGCCTGTATGTAGGATGTGTGTGTGTGTGTCTGTGTGTGTGTGTGTGTCTGTGTGTCTGTGTGTGCACACATGCGCACACAGACACACACACAGTTGAACACAAAGGGGAAGGGGTGCACACTTGGAGTACAACTTTTATGGAGTTCTTCTCTTCTGCCTTTATGTGGGTTCTGGGAATCAAACTCGAATTTCCAGGTTTGCGAGGCAACCCTCTCCAGCTGACCAACCTTGCTGCCAAAGAAGAGGGAAAATTTTCCACCCTCTTCATATTATTTGGTGCGTCACTATGGTGAGTAAAAACTGTAATTCAGGGAAATAAATCATATTCAAGCCCAGTCGTCATCAAAGACTTAGTCGACCATAGCTGTATAATACAGCCTCTGTCAAAAACACTGTTTGAGCTGGGCAGTGATGCACGCCTTTAATCCCAGCACCTGGGAGGCAGAGGCAGGCAGACCTCTGAGTTTAAGAGCAGCCTGGTCTACAGAGTGAGCTCCAGGACAGCCAGGGCTACACAGAGAAATTCTATCTTGAAAAAACTGCAAACAACCAGCACCAGCACCAGCACCAGCACCAGCACCAGCACCAGCACCAGCACCAGTACCACCACAACAACAACAAAAAACACCAACTAACTATCCTCAGTGCATGAAATACTTGCGTAGTATGCATGAAGCCCTTCCTTCCATCACCAACACTGCACAAACTGGGCATGGTGGTGCCAGTTCTGTGATCCCAGCACTGGGGAAGAGGAGAGAAAAAGATCTAGAGTCCCAGCCTGGGCTATGTGATGTTCTGTCTCCAAAAAGAAAGAAAGGAAGGAAGGAAGGAAGGAAGGAAGGAAGGAAGGAAGGGGGAAGGAAGGAAGGAAAGAAGGAAAGAAGGAAAGAAGGAAAGAAGGAAAGAAGGAAAGGAAGGAAAGAATAAAAGAGCAACATCCAGATAGGCCCCAGCACTCAGGAGGCAGAGGCAGGTGGGCCTCTGAGTTTAAGACCAGCCTGGGCTAGCCGGGCGTTGGTGGCGCACGCCTTTAATCCCAGCACTTGGGAGGCAGAGGCAGGCGGATTTCTGAGTTCGAGGCCAGCCTGGTCTTCAGAGTGAGCTCCAGGACAGCCAGGACTACACAGAGAAACCCTGTCTCGAAAAACAAAAAAAAAAAACAAAAACAAAAGACCAGCCTGGGCTATATAGTGACCTGTACATACATACGCCTGTCTTTCTTTTAAAAATCTATCTAAGCCAGGCTGTGGTGGCGCATGCCTGTAATCCCAGCACTCTGGGAGGCAGAGGCAGGCGGATTTCTGAGTTCGAGCCAGCCTGGTCTACAGAGTGAGCTCCAGGACAGCCAGGGCTATACGGAGAAACCCTGTCTTGAAAAAAACCAAAAAAAAAAAAAAATCTATCTATCTATCTATCTATCTATCTATCTATCTATCTATCTAGTGTGTGTGTGGTATGTGTGTATGTTTGTGTGAGTGGGGTGTGTGTGTGTGTGTGTGTGTGTGTGTGTGTGATGTTGGGGATAGGCATTCTACATGGTAAATCCTCTTATTTCTTGTTTTTGTTTTTTTGTTTTTTTTTTTTTTCTTTTTTCCTGAGACAGGGTTTCTCTGTGAGGCCCTGGCTGTCCTGGAACTCACTCTGTAGACCAGGCTGGCCTCGAATTCAGAAATCCGCCTGCCTCTGCCTCCCAAGTGCTGGGATTACAGGCGTGTGCCACCACCGCCCAGCAATCCTCTTATTTCTGAGCTACCCTCCAATGTCCTGGGATAGCAAACAGTCTCCTGAGCACCGTTCTCAGCTTTCCTGAGATAGCTCTCATGTATGTGGGTGCGTGTGTGGGTAGCAAGTAGACGAAGAAACAGGAGAATAAATACACCGGATATGCACAAATGCCGGCCGGTCTAGTATTGGGGAAGTAGAGGCAGCAGTAAGTTTCAAACGGGAGGGCGGGTAAATGTGCGCATGGAAATATGGGATGGCGTGTAAACAGACTGACCAGAAGAGAGGTGGATACACGGGAAGAGGGAGCCGGGTGAGGCCCACACAGCTGTGATTCCGGCACTCAGGAGGCTTAGGCAGGGGAGATAGACAGAAGGACACACACACACACACACACAGAACATGATTGATAGCTGAGTTGGGTGGGTCAGTGGATGGGTGGGTGGACAGTTGGGCCGGTGGACAGTTGGGCCGGTGAACAGCAGATGGACGACACATTGATGATTGGCGGTTGGCTAGACAAATAGGTAAGTTGTTGGGGTTCAGGGGTCTCCCCACAAGCCGTATGAGCACTGATCTCAGTTAAGCAAGAACAGTTTATGGAACGTGCATCTTAGTCCTGACCAGAACAGGGACAAAGCTCAGAACAGCGCCTTGGGCTACATCATCAAATTCTCAGAGCAGGCTTATAAAGAAAAACAAACAAGCAAACAAACAAAACCCACAATGAGTTCGTACGCAGGTACAGGAAGTACAGCCCAGTGGTCAGTTCTGACTCGTGATACTTTAGACGTAACACTTCACTTGATGGGTCCTACGCGAAGCTTTGTGTAACTTCTTAAGAATAACAAACTTTATAACATAACATAAAACGTAACATCACGTAGCAGGGATGGGGTCCGCATGATCCTGGTCTGAGCCACGTCGCTCTTCTGCGGCAGTGACATGTTACAGCAGGAGGATGAAACAGCGGCCAGGCACAGAACAACATGGCTACCGCCATTCTGGAGTGGGGGACCCTATCAGACCGCAACAAAATGACCGTAGAGCCGTAGTATACGATGTGTGGTAGCTTTGTCGTTGTTGCTGTCCCGAGGCAGAGGTTCATTGTGTAGCCTCCAGCTCACGCTCCTCCTGCCTCAGTTTCCCAAGTGAGGAAATTAGCATTCCGTCACTCGGGTAGCCCAGGCTACCCTTGCGCTCGCTGTGTCGTCAAGGATGACCTTGCTCTTCTGACCCTCCGGCCTCCATCTTCTTAGTGTGGGGATTTTGAGGTGACCTCCACCTCGTCCAAGTGGGTGTGGCCCAGGGGATCAAGCACGTTCCAGACAAGCATTCCACCGACTGAACCACATCCCCGCCCCAAGGTTCATTTTTATTATTTTTTTTTTCTTTTTTTGAGCTGGGTTTCTTTGTGTAGACCTGCCTATCCTGGAACTCACTCTGTAGACCAGGCTGGCCTCGAACTCAGAAATCTGCCTGCCTCTGCCTCCCAAGTGCTGGGATTAAAGGCGTGCGCCACCACCTGGTTTCTCATAGTTTGATAGGAACGATTCCGATATTTATTATGAAAAAGAATCCAATCTTTCTTTCTTTCACATATGTACATTTATTAAAGTCTGGAGATCAGAGGACAACTTGCAGGGGTCAGTTCTCCTGTCCACCATGTGGGTCCTGGGAATTGAACTCAGGTTGGCTGCATTTGCAGCAAGCGCCTCTAACCTGCTGAGCCACCCCACTGGCCTACATTTACCAGTGACATTCAGACTCGGTCACGCAGAGACTCAAAGCTCACACCTAGTCAAGGAAGTGGCTTCCTTCCTGATACGACTTAGTCCCACAGTTAAATCTCTTCTCTGTCTCTGTCCCTGTCTCTGTCTCTGTCCCTGTCTCTGTCTCTCTCTATAGACTTTCATACTTAGTTCCAGCTGCTTTGGCACCCACTGTGTACCTTAGAATGCCCCCAACTCTCAGCAATATTCCTGCTTCGGCCTCCCAAGGGCTGAGATTAGAAGCATGAGCTGTTATGCCTGTAGTCTTCCTAGCTACACTTTCTTCGACGGGCAGTGGTGGTTCAAACCTTTTATCCCAGGACTCAGGAGGTAGAGGCAGGTGGATCTCTGAAAGTGAGGCCAGTCTGATATACAGAGCAAGTTCCAGGACAGCCAAGGCTAGAGAGAAACCATGTCTTGAAAACATAAACACACACACACACACACACACACACAGAGAGAGAGAGAGAGAGACAGAGACAGAGACAGAGACAGAGACAGAGAAAGAGGGAAGGTGAGAGAGAGAAAACATCTTTAAAAACTAAACAAATAGAAAAAGAAGCCTAGCCGGGTAGTGGTGGCGCACGCCTTTAATCCCAGCACTTGGGAGGCAGAGGCAGGCAGATTTCTGAGTTCGAGGCCAGCCTGGTCTACAGAGTCTTCCATTCCTGTCTGGAAAATGGGTATAAAGTCAGGAGACTGCAAAGGCATCAACCACCAGTTAGGTAATGAACAGCCCATCCATAAACATCAGCTGTTTATTACCAGTTCTCACAGCACCTCACAGCACCCTTCTGAATATCTTCACCCTTAGCAGCCTCGATTTTCCCTTCTGTAAAATGGGTGTGGAAATGTTAGCTCACCTACACACTCACAATTGAGAAGATGAGCAGAAAACAGAATCATGTATACAAGTCCCTCCCTCTTTCTTTCTCTCTCTCTCTCTCTCTCTCTTTCTTTCTTTCTTTCTTTCTTTCTTTCTTTCTTTCTTTGCATTTTATCTGCGTGCATGCCTGTACACTGAGTGCCTTAGTATCCCCAGAGGCCAGAAGAGGGTGTCAGACCCCCTAGGACTGAAGTTACAGACAGCTGTCAGCTGCCATTTGAGTGCTGAGAATTGAACCTGGGTTCTCTAGAAGAGCAGCCGGCACTCCTAACCTCTGAGCCATCTGTCCAGTGCCTATTTTCTTATTGAGATATAATTTGTGTATTATAAAATTCATCCATTTTCTTTCTTGATAAAACTTTAAATTATATGTATTTATTTGTGTGTGTGTGTGTGTGTGTGTGTGTGTGCGCACGCGCACACGTGTGCGTACCAAGGCACACGTGGCAGTCAGAAGACAACTTTTAGGAATTTGCTCTCTCCTTCCACAGTGCGTGTGTTCTGGGTATCAAACTCAGATCTTCGGTTTGGCAGCAAGCACCCTTATCCACTGAGCCATCTTGCTGGCCCATTTCCCTTTTTAATTTTTAAATACTTAACCCGTTTTCAATGGTTCTTGGTATACTCAGAGTTGAGCAACCCTTTCTGCTATCGAATTCAACCAGTTTCATCACTGCAAAAGAAATGCACCTCTGTGCAGTCCGCCACCTGTGGCAGTGACTTACTGCGATCTTCAGCACTCAAGAGGCGGGAGGCTGGGGGGATCAGAAGTTCAAAGTCACCCACGGTTACATAGTGCATCCCAGTCTACAAGAGATCCTATCCAAAATAAAATAAAAACACAAACAAACAACAAAACTCCTGCCTCTCAGAAAAGAGACAAAGAAACAAAGATCAGAAAATCACCACTACAGCCGGGCGTGGTGGCGCACGCCTGAAATCCCAGCACTTGGGAGGCAGAGGCAGGCGGACTTCTGAATTCAAGGCCAGCCTGGTCTACAGAGTTAGTTCCAGGACAGCCAGGACTACACAGAGAAACCCTGTCTCGGAAAAAAACAAAACAAAACAAAACAAAACAAAAACAAAAAACAAAACAACAACAACAAAAAAAATCCCGTCAGCTTTGGAATCCCCCACTCCTGCCCCCTGGAAATTATCATTTCCGCTTGTTTGTTTATTTGTTTGTTTGGGGGTTTGTTTTGTTTTTGGTTTTCCGAGACAGGGTTTCTCTGTGTAGTCCTGGCTGTCCTGGAACTCACTCTGTAAACCAGGCTGGCCTCGAACTCAGAAATCTGCCTGCCTCTGCCTCCCAAGTGCTGGGATTACAGGGTGCGCCACCACGACTGGTTTATTTGTTTGTTTTTCGAGACAGGGTTTCTCTGTGTAGCCCTGACTGTCCTGGAACTCACTTTGTAGACCAGGCTGGCCTCGACCTCAGAAATCCGCCTGCCTCTGCCTCCCAAGTGCTGGGATTACAGGCACGTGCCACCAATGCCCGGCGTTTGTTTTTTAAGACAGGGTTTCTCTGTGTAGCCCTGGTTGTCCTGGAACTCACTCTGTAGCCCAGGCTGGCCTTGAACTCAGAAATTCACCTTCCTCTGCCTTCCAAGAGCTGGGATCAATAGCATGCGCCACCACAGCCCTGTTAGGTTTGTTTTAAATCTTATGAGTGTTTTGCCTACATATATGTATGTGTATGTATGCATGTATGTGTGATGTGTGTGTGCCTGGGGAAGGGGCATCAGACTCCCAAGAACAAGACTTGCAGGTGGCGGTAAGCCACCATGTGGGCGCTGGACATTGAACAAGTGGCGTTAACTGCTGAGCCATCCCTCCAGCCCCAGTTAGTACCCTTTCAAGTTACATTTTCATTTATTTATTTTGTGTAAGTGTGTGGGCATGGGAGTGGCTTGGCACGTGGGGAGGTCAGAGGAGAACTATTGACGTCACCTAGCTCCTTCCTCCCTGTGGGGCTCAGGGCGCCAACTCCGATTTTTAGGCTTGACAGCAAGAGCTTTTGCCCACTGAGCCATCTTGCTGTCTGTTGTTAATTTAGTTTCAAATTCTATGGCTTGTATATAGCAACATGCTAGATAATTATTTTTCCTGATTTTGTTGTTGTTGTTGTTGTTGTTGTTGTTGATCGAGACAGGGTCTGATCCTATAGCCCAGGCTGGCCTGGGACTTCCGATCCTCTTGCTTCAGTGCCCTGGACTGCAGACATGCATCTCCATCTCTGGTGCTTTTTAAGAGTTGCGGCTTAACTGTGGTTGGTCAGTTAGCATGTTTAGATGCACTCCGAACACGCAGATTCTTAGCATTGAAACAGCTGCAATAAAACGTATTTCATTCTCTCCTTCCATGCATGCAGACTGATAGGTAGAAAGATGACAGACGGGCAGATGTATTTATAGACAGATGGTTGGATGACAGAAACGTGGGATAAGATAAGAATTGGGGTTTTGTTGCTACTTTGTTTCCAACCCAGTTCCCCGGTAGAAGAAAGCTCAACTCAACAGTCAACAAACAAAACAACCTTCTCTCTCTCTCTCTCTCTCTCTCTCTCTCTCTCTCTCTCTCTCTCTCTCTCTCTCTCTCTCCCCCCTTCAACTCCCGTAGCTCCTCCCCTTCCTGTCCCCCCCCGTCGCTCCTCCCCTAGACTCTCAGCTCCTCCCACTTCCTGCCCAATCATTGGCTCAAGCCTTTATTTGAAAAGTTAAGGTGGGGAGAAGGTTCACAAGGCAACTCCTCATCTGCAGCCCCTCTGAGGAGTGGAATTAGCATCAAAATACCAGCCCAGGGCCATCCACAACATTGGGGGAGGAGGCCAGGTATCATGGTGTGAGCCTTTAATTCCAGCACTCAGGAGGCAGAGGCAGGCAGAGCTCTGTCAGCACTCAGGAGGCAGAGGCAGGCAGAGCTCTGTCTGGTCTGTATAGTGAGACCCTGCCTCAGAGAGAGAGAGAGAGAGAGAGAGAGAGAGAGAGAGAGAGAGAGAGAGAGAGAGAGAGAGAGAGAGAGAGAGAGAGAGAGAGAGAGAGAGAGAGAGAGACTTTTGTTTTGAGATGAGCCTGTGGACATGTCCAGAATGGGATTCTTTGATCTCGTTCACTGAGGTAGGAAGACTCATCCACTGTGAGTGGCGCCATTCCCTAGTCGGGATCCTAGGCTGTGTAGAAGGAGGAAGGCGGCTGAGTAGCAGCAGCTTCCACGTTTTCTGCTTCCTGATGGAGCGTGTGACCAGATGCTTCATGCTGCTGCCGTGACCTCTCCTCCATGACCCACGGTGCCTTTGAACTGGGCTCCAGAGTAAACACTTTCTCCCTTCATTTACTTCTGTTGGAGTATTTTATTACAGCAACGGGAAAAGTAACTAAGATACAGTCGATGGGATGCATAGGCGATGGGGAGATTGATCAGTTGAGGAACAGATGAATAATAGGTGGACGGATATATTTGGGTAGGCAGATGGATCGGACCAGTAGACAGACGCATCCACGGATAGTTGGATGGGTCAATAGATAGATGGATTGGTAGATAATGGAGTGGATGAGTAGACGCTTGGAAGAACAGATGACTAGCTGAAACGGCAACAGATCAGATAGATGGACACTATATGGGGAGACAGAGATGGGTGGACAGTGGGTGAATACATGGATAAATAGATGATGGATGGACTGGTGGGTGGATCGATAGATGATCGGTACCCATGGGTGACGAACGGTAGATAGACAACTAAATACACGATGACCAGAGAAGGGATGGATGAGAGATGGATAGATGATGACGGATGGATGGATGGATGGATGGATGGGTGGATGGATGGATGGATGGATGGATGGGTGGATGGGTGGGTGGATGGATGGATGGGTGGATGGATGGATGGGTGAATGGATGGATGGATGGGTGGATGGGTGGGTGGATGGATAGGTGGGTGAATGGATGGATGGATGGATGGATGGGTGGATGGATGGATGGATGGATGGGTGGTGGAATGGATGGATGGATGGATGGATGGGTGGGTGAATGGATGGATGGATGGGTGGATGGGTGGGTGGATGGATAGGTGGGTGAATGGATGGATGGATGGATGGGTGGGTGGGTGGGTGGATGGGTGGATGGATGGATGGATGGATGGATGGGTGGATGGATGAATGGATGGGTGTGTGAATGGGTGGGTGAATGGATGGGTGGATGGATGGATGGATGGATGGATGGATGGCTGGGCTGGGTGGGTGGGTGGGTGGATGGATGGGTGGGTGGGTAAATAGATGGATGGATGGATGGATAGGTGGGTGGATGGATGATAGATGGATGGGTTGGTGGGTGGGTGGGTGGGTGGATGGATGGATGGATGGATGGATAGGTGGGTGGATGGGTGAGTGGGTGGGTATATGGATGGATGGATGGATGGATGGATGGATGGAGAGGTGGGTGGATGGGTGGGTGGATAGATAGGTGGACAGCAGGTGAATGGCTGGACCCACATAGCTAGCAGATAAATGTGATATAAGCTCATCTATTCACCAAATATACATTGGCTTGGTTGTATTTGTTTGGTTGGTTGGTTGGTTGGTTTGGTTTGGAGACAGGTTCTTACTATGTAGTCTTGGCTGTCCTGCTGGAGCTCACTGTGTAGATCAGGCTGGCCTTGAACTTGCAGAGATCCTCCTGCCTCTGCCTTCCCCAGTGCTGGGATTGAGGGTGTGAATCACCACATCTGCCCCCCCTCCCCCCGGCCACGGTGAGGGGAAGTTGGACGGTAGAGAGGCACAGATTCTTCGTTCTGCCAAGGAGTGTGCCATCTAGTGGGAGAGAGAGGCCTCGCGTCCTCTGTGAGTCTCAGGCTGAAGAAAACCCGACAGTGATCAGAACTCAGAGGGGATGGCCTTTCAGTGGGGAACCTCGGGAGGCACCCAGAAAAGGGTGTCAGGAAGGATCCCAGGGAAAAACTGGGTCTCCATGGCCAGTTGGGACCTCATCGTGCAATCTCTGTGGATCCTGAACCCTATTTATTTATGTAACAGGCCATGAACTCTGGGCATCGGGTACTAGAGGGCAGGTGAGAAAGGCAATGGGAGGTGAGCCAGGCTGCTGCCACCATGCCACCCGGAAGGGGCATCATGTCATGTCCCGCGTTGCCACCGAGGACAAAAATCAAAAGATTGGGGCATTCTTGCATCTGCAAGTTTTCGTTTGTTTTATTTTGAGGTTTTTATTTTGACTTTGTCTTACACTTTTTTTTTATTCATTCACTTGTGTGTGAGAGGGAGGGAGGGAGGGAGGGAGAGAGAGAGAGAGAGAGAGAGAGAGAGAGAGAGAACATGTGCCAAATGTGCATGGGTGAAGGTCGGGCAACAACTTGTGAGAGTAGGTTCTCTTCTTCCACCATGTGGGTTCCAAGGATTGGTCATCGGGCTTGGCAGCAAGCACCCTCACCCACTGAGCCATCTCACATTTTGGAGAGATGAGGTATGTGTGTGTGTGGGGGGGTGTCTCACTATGTAGCCCAGGCTAGCCTCAAACTTGCCATGTAGCCCAACATGACTTTGGACTCTGATCCTCTGCCTCTATCTTTCCAGTGCTGAGATTACAGACGTGCCATGCCACACCTGGTTTATACAGTGCTGGGCTGGAACTCACAGCTTTGCAATGGCTGGGCACAGTCTCTACCAACTAAACTACGGGTCCAGCCTGAGTCTTTCTTTTGTTGTTGTTGTTGGTGGTGGTGGGATGGTAGTGGTGATGATTTTTTTGTTTGGTTTTGGTTTTGGTTTTGGTTTTTTGTTTGTTTGTTGTTCCTTTGTTTGTTTTACAAGACAGGGTTTTTCTTTGCATAGCCTTGACTGTCTTGGAACTCACACTGTAGACCAGGCTGGCCTCGAACTCACAGCTCTGCCTGCCCCTGCCTCCAGAGCACAGAGATTAAAGGCGTGCACCACCACAGCTGACGCCAACGCTGCCGCCACCACCACTTCCACCCAGAGATATGGAGCTTTCCAAGGAGACTAGAATTTAAATTTTATGGTCTTCTCGTCTCTGCTTCCATAGTGCTGGGAGTTTTATAGACAAGCTTATCTTTCTAGATATCACTGAGGTCAACAGAGGTTTTCTCAGGTCTTGGGAAACACAATGGAGATGCATTCAAGATGCCTGCTTGAAGAGTGCCACTGCGTGGTGTGATGACATAAAGTCGCCCACGATCCTTCCACCCGACTCAGACACAGCTAACCTCCCACTGGGGACAGGACACCCGGGGAGCACTGCTGGGGAAGCCAGGGAGAAATTTCCTTAAAGCAAATTTTCAACCAACTTCTAGACATCTAGATCAGACTTTTAGATAGTTGGCTGTATTGTCCTTCTGGTGTTGTGTGTCTTAGACAAAAGTTTGCTGTTTGTTTGCTTGTTTGTACACTGCTGGGAATCGAACCCTGGACTTTGCTGAGGTTAGATAAACATTCTACCACTGAGCCATTCCTAGCCGGGGCCTCAGAAAAGGACTTGTACCTGTTCGGTTAGGTGTCTGTTGTGAATGCCCAGCCTAATGTCTGGCTTTTCGAAAGCAGAAAACCACAGGGGGCTGGGGCTGGGGCGTGGGGGGCACATGGATTTATTTCCAGGCTCAGGAGTCAGAGGCAGACAGATCTCTGAGTTGAAAGCCAGCCTGGTCTACAGAACAAGTTCTAGGACAGCCTGGAGCACATAGAGAAACCCTATCTAGAAAAACAACGAAAGAAAGACAGAGAGAGAGAGAGAGAGAGAGAGAGAGAGAAAGAAAGAAAGAAAGAGAAAGAGAGAGAGAGAGAGAGAGAAAGGAAGGAAGAAAGAAAGGAAGGAAGGATGGAAGGAAGGAAGGGCTGGGCGTTGGTGGCGCACGCCTTTAATCCCAGCACTTGGGAGGCAGAGGCAGGTGGATTTCTGAGTTCGAGGCCAGCCTGGTCTACAGAGTGAGTTCCAGGACAGCCAGGGCTACACAGAGAAACCCTGACTCAAAAAAAAAAAAAAAAAAAAAGAAAGAAAGAAAGAAAGAAAGAAAAGAAAAGAAAAGAAAAAAAGAGAAAGAAAGAAAGAAAGAAGGAAGGAAGGAAGGAAGGAAGGAAGGAAAGAAAGAAAGAAAGAAAGAAAGAAAGAAAGAAAGAAAGGAAAGCTGGAACAGAAAGATGCAGGGTTAGGGTTAGGGTTGGGGAGAAAGTCCTAGGACAGGGGAGGTGACCTAGAGAGGGTGACCGCTCAGCGTCCCCTTCTGAACTTTGCTGAACAGGTATGGGACAATCATAAGAGCACCTGGGTGCAAGCTAGCATCGGGGGTCAACTGCACAGGACCCTGGGAAAGTGAGGAAGGCAGGCGAGCCATTTACTGAACTCACTATGAAGCAGAGAATGACCCTGAATTTCTCTGATTATCTGTCTGTCTATCTATCTATCTATCTATCTATCTATCTACCTATCTATATCTGTCTGTCTAGTGTTTATGTGTTTAGGAATACATATGGAGCTCAGAGGTCAAATTTTAAAAATCGAGTATGTTCTTCCAACATGTGGATCCTGGGGCTCGAACTCGTGTCCTCAAGCCTGGCTTTTTACTAGCTAGCCATCTTGTCTGATCATTTTCGTCTCCACCTCCCGAGTGTTGCACTTACAGTTTCTGTGGTACGGAGGATAGAACCCAAGGCTTCGTGCCTGCTAGGCAAACACTGTACCAACCGAGTGGCAGCCTCAGCCCCAGCCAGACTTTCTGAAACCTGAAAAGTAGAGACTAAAAAGTGCTCACAACAGATAGAAAGGGGAAGCACAGCCAAAGCTCCAGGACCAGTGGTTTCACACTACGCTCACTGATCATGCTAATTTAAACATCACCTTAAGACCACGCCCACCACGAGGACCTATCGGTAGGGCAGGGGCGTGGCCATGGTAATGAGGCTCAGCTGGCAAGGTTCGGCCCTCAAACTGCTTTCCAGAGTGCCCGGGAGTTGGCGACGAGAGTGGCCATGGCGCGCGCGCTGGCGGATCTATCCGTGAACTTGCAGGTCCCCCGGGTCGTCCCCAGCCCGGATTCGGACTCGGATACGGACTTGGAGGATCCGAGTCCCCGGCGGAGCGCGGGTGGCCTGCATCGATCACAGGTCATCCACAGCGGACACTTCATGGTGTCCTCGCCGCACAGCGACTCGCTGACCCGGCGACGCGACCAGGAGGGGCCCGTGGGGCTCGCCGACTTCGGGCCGCGCAGCATCGATCCGACACTCACCCGCCTCTTCGAGTGCTTGAGCCTGGCTTACAGGTGAGGGCGGACCGGGGGAGTCTTGAGTCCCAGCTTTGCCGTGGCGGGACCGCGCACTGGGGCTCTGGTCCCAAACTGCTATGGGGACTCTGGAGACAACTTAGGCATTATCTCCCTCGCCGGGTCCTGAGCCGACCCGCGGACCCTCGTGAATCATTTATGTCCCATCACTTGCATGTGTCGCCACTGCCCTGTCCTCCACCTCTGCAGGGCCTCTTACAGTTGGCTCCCGCTCTCTGATTCTTCTGCTTCTGCCCTTAAATGCCAGGTGGCTTTCACATTTCTCAGACTGTAAACCATCCCGTTCACCCCCTCCCTCCAACTGTGTGATGCCTGGACTGTTTCGTTCATCCCCAGCGGTCCCTGAAAAGTCAGTGACAACTTACATGAAAACAGTTTCTTGCCTCCCGATTGTCCGGACACCATCTATTTGGCTTGATTTAGTTTGGTGAGCCAGAGTCTCGCTCTAAAAGTTCAGGCTGGCGTGGAGCTAGGTAGCCCAGGCTGGACTCCTATCTCAGCCTCCCAAATACCGGGATTACAGGCATGAGCCACCATGCCTGATTTAGAACGCGATGTCAAGGTTGGCGGGAAGACGGCGCCCAGCAACCTGCCCAGAGCCAGTAGGGGGTGCTGCAGTCCGCCCCGGGTCGGGCAGGGAAAGCCTGGTCTCCCCGAACCCGGTATCTGCAAGAGTCTGAATCGCAGCCAGGAACCCCCGCCGTTACGGCTGAGAACTCGGGGGCCGCACCCAGCTCTAGCTCCAGCCCCACCTACGTGTGTCCCAGGGGAGGGCGCGAACTGGGGTCTTGGCCCAGTGCCCTGGAGCAAAGTTCCCGGGAGCAGAGGAAGGAGGATAAATTATCAACCGAAAACAGTAGGAGAGGAAGGGGGCGGGGGGGGGGGAATCGGCAGGCCTTGATCTTTCCTCTCTGTAAATACCACGCTTCTTCAGCGAGTCTCCTCCTCTTCGTGGAACCGCTGGCTGGAGACCCGCACCTGCAGCCCCACGGGGGACCTGGAGCTGGGATGGGAATTGCAGGAAGAGCGTGGCCCACCTCGTGGCGGCAGAGCCACGCGACCCCATTGGCTGGAGGCAGCGTAACCTTGGCCCACAAGTGCTGGCCTCAAGCCCAGGTCATGTTGCAACCTGATAGTTGAGGGCGCTGAGACCGATGTGGAAAGTTCAAATTCCCTGTCCCGCTCCCCCTCCCCCGCCCTTGGACATCATGAGACTGCCTGGGAAGGGGCCGTCTGAGGTCGCCGAACACCAGAGGCCGGCTAGCACTGGGACAGTGTTTTAGTTATCAGAGACTTCCGATTATTGGGGTTACACAGAGGAGAGGGGTCTCTCTCTCTCTCTCTCTCTCTCTCTCTCTCTCTCTCTCTCTTTGAGTCTCACACTGGAGACTAAGCTAGCCTGAAATTCTGCGCTGGCCTCCCAAGCGCTGGAATTCCAGGCATGAGCCACAAGAAAGCCTAGGGTTCCCATGTTCCCCCAAAGGGTCTCCCATTCCCTGACCACGCCCACTCAGGCGTCAGGGGAAGAGCACGTGGAGGGACAGAGGGCAGTCGCTACACGGCTGCTCCCTTCGGAGACTAGGATCGCCAGCTAGGAGCTAACTCAAGCTAGCTCTGTGTCCCCACCCCCACCCCACCCCCCCACCCCCGCCGAAGAGCCAGACTGTTAAATTCTCTTGAGTGGGATTCTGAGGATTCCCAAGGATGAGTATAGCCACGTACACAGGAGTCTTTGGTTTTGCACCTCTTGGTGAAGGAAAAAGCATACTACGTGGGCTGGGCGAGGCTCTGCCAGTGAGGGTGCTTGGTGCCCGGACTGGCGACCCGAGTTTGATTCCCGGAACCCACATCAAAGCTGCTGCAGAGAATTGGCCCCGTAGAGTTGTCTGAACTCTGACCTCCATGTGCCGCACACACACGAGCACCCCTCCCAGTGATAGAGGAAAATAAAAACAAAAGCAAACACCCCAGGCTCAGGCTCACAAACCCTGTGGGGTCGAGCATGCCTGAAATCCCAGAGCTCCGGCTGAGGACCGAGGGTTGGGAGGTCAAGGTTATCCTCCACTGCGCGGCGGAATTTAAGGTTTGAGGCCAGCCTGAGATGATGTGGGATCCTGCCTCGAATAAATAAACCAACGAATCCAAGCTCAGACTAGAAGACGTCCCCCAGAACCTCTGGGAATAGGGGTTCTCTGAAGCAAAGGGGACGTCAGAGGGAGCAGCTAGAAAGGTGGGGGTGGGGTGGCCAGGCAGGGGGTCTGGTGGTGGGCGGAACTGGTCAGTTAGGCAGGGAGAAGGACAGCCTGCGGACAGCCTGCAGACGCCTGGGCGCCTCACCCCTGCCAAGGAGCTCGTCCTGGCACACTGTGTTCCCTGGTTCTGTGGGTGGAAGCCCCAGGGAGGACAGCTGTAAACGGTCCAAGAAGAAAGACACTTGTCTAGGGAGTGGTGGCACAGGCCGGTCATGCCAGCAGTCTGTAGGCTGAGGCAGGAGGATGAGGATCCAGATCAGAGCAAGCCCCCCCCCCCACATTAAAACAAACGAGCTGGCAACAGTTGCCCGGACGGAGCCCCCACCGGCTGCCCGGAGCCCGCAGGCTAACCAGCTTAGCTTACTTGATTGGTGAGTTTCAGGCCAATGAGAGACTCTGTCTCAAAAACCAAGGCAGATGCCGTCAGAAGAGCCACATTTGAGCTTGTCCTCTGGTCTGGGGGGAGCGTAAGCCTCTCCCATTCTCCCTCTCTCCCACTGCTGAAGTTTTCTGGTTTACCCCACTGCATATAGCATCTGAACCTTAACCCTAGACCTTTTGCACCAAGCCAGACTCTTTCCGTCACATGCATCCAACCCGATCCTTTCCTCTTGACGTGGATGCTGTCACTGGCTTGCTTCCCTCCTCCTAGGCTACCAACCCTCTGAGGGGGCTGGAGGAGGGACGGCAGAAGGCCGGGGTCGGACTCCCGGGAGAACAGAACCTAAGGGTTGCTGGGATACAGACAGGGGTCACAAACTTAGGAGTGTCCCCCATTCACCCTATACCACAAAAAAAGAGCTGTCCCAGGAAGGATTAGTGTCCCCCACCCGCTCGTGTTTCCTTCTTGGACAGATGGTATTTATCTAGCTATGGGAGGTAGGGGGCCAGCCATCAGGCTAGGGTGGCCTATTTGGGTAATGAAGCCTGTTGTCTCCTGAGGTGGCAGCCCCTGCCCAACCCCACAACCCACACCCTGGCAGGGGCCATTAGCTCAAAGCAAACACTGGAGCTTGGAGACCAGAGAGGAGAGGAGAGCCAATGAGCCGTGCACTCAAGGTAGTCCAGGAAGAGAAGGAGGGATCAGTTGCTCAACCGCGCACCCCTCACGCTACCGGGAGAGCAGACCTTCGTGTATGTGTGCGTCTATACAGTGTTGAGGATGGAGGCCAAGTCTTGTCCAATTCCTGGGAAAGCAGCCACTGAGCCACGCCCCCAGCCCCTCCCTGGGGGCTTCTAGGCAGGGGCTCTACCACTGAGCCACGCCCCCAGCCTCCTCCCTGGGGGATTCTAGGCTGATGCTCTACCACTGAGCCACGCCCCCAGCCCTCACCGGGGGATTCTAGGCTGATGCTCTACCACTGAGCCACGCCCCCAGCCCCTCCCTGGGGGATTCTAGAAAGTGCTCTGTTGGCAGGGCCACATGCTCAACCCCAGCCTGGCTTTCTGGAAGGCTAAACCTTTGAAGCTCTCTGCTCGTGCGAGGAGTGCAAAGATAGGCCAGACTGATTTGGAGGCAAGATTGGTTTCTAGACCATGAAGAAGGAAGGTCAGAAGGACTAAAGAGGAGTCAGGAAGGTGTCCAAGACCTTGATCATCTTCCTCTTAGCCTCTTGGGCCGGCTTCCAGGGAGTGATAGCTTGGCCTGTTTTCTGAGGAACTTCGAGAGTTGAGGCCATTGCTTCTGCATAACCCCTGACTTGGTGGACCCCTAGGTTAAGGTGAAGGGTGAGATTCTATTTCTAGCCAGGAGGCGATGGCGTGCGCCTTTAATCCCAGCACTCAGGAGGCAGAGGCGGATAGATCTCTGAGTTCAAGGCCAGCCTGCTCTACATAATGAGTTCCAAAACAGCCAGAGATACGCAGCGAGATGCTCTAAGTCTTGCCATGTCCCGTTTGGAAGTATCTCTTTAGCTCTGTGACCCTCGGGGAGATAGATCACGGCTTCCTGTCTTTAAGGAATGAGTGTTTGGAGCTAGAGCCGTGGTTCGGGTTGATGAAGAGCGCTCGCTGCTCTCCCAGGGGACCTAGGTTTGGTTCCCAGCCCACATGGCGGTCACAGTGATCAGTAACTCGGTTCCAGGGGATCCGATGCTCCCTTTTGTTGCTTGTGACCACCAGGCATTCGTGTGGTTCACGCAGGCACTCATGAACATAAAATAAAAATAAGCAAAACCTTTTATTTAAAAAAAAAAAAAGGTGTAAGAGCCAGCTTGGTCTCCAGAGTGAGTCCCAGGACAGCGCAAGAGAAACCCTGACTCAAACAAACAAACAAACAAAATTTAAAAGGTATCAGCCGGGCGGTGGTGGCGCACGCCTGTAATCCCAGCACTTGGGAGGCAGAGGCAGGCGGATTTCTGAGTTTGAGGCCAGCCTGGTCTACAGAGTGAGTTCCAGGACAGCCAGGACTACACAGAGAAACCCTGTCTCGAAAAAACCAAAAAAATAAAAATAAAATAAAAGGTATAAGAGTTGGGTATGCCAGCTTGGTCTACAGAGCTAGTTCTAGGACAGCCAGGGCTACACAGAGAAACCCTGTCTCGAAAAACCAAAAAAAAAAAAAAAAAAAAAAAAAAGAGTTGGGTATGAGAAACTGGGCATGGTAGTGCACACCTCTAATCTCAGCATTCTGGAGGCAAAGGCAGGAGGATGGGGGTGCGGGGTCAAAGCCAGCCTTGGCTACATATTGAGCCCAAGATTACACACTGAAGACTCATTCTGAAGACGACATAGAGACGCTCTGTTGGGATAGAGAGATGGCTCAGTGGTTAAGAGCACTGGCTGTTCTTCCAGAGGTCCTGAGTTCAAATCCCAGCAACCACAAGGCGGCTCACGACCATCTGTAATGGGATCTGACGCCCTCTTCTAGTGCGCAGGTGTACACGCAGACAGAGCACTCATCTACATAAAATAAATATTTTTAAAAATTAAAGAAGATCCTCCCTCAAAGACAAAAGAAAAGAGATGCGCGGGCCCTGCGTGGTGATACACCTCTCCTGTAATTGAAGCCCAGAAAATGCCGAGGCAGAAGGATTCCTCGGGTATTTCAAAGTCCTTTTATTAGCGTGTGTTAATTATACAAGACCGTGTTTCATTATAGCATTTTTATGCATGTAGATTACACTCTTGTCTTCCCCCACACCAGCTCATCTCTTTCTCTTCATAATTCTCTGTTCCTTTCATGTCTTACTTGGGGGTGGGGGGCAGTCTTTGTATAGCCCTGGCTGTCCTGGAGCTCACGCTGTAGACCAGGCTGGCCTCAAACTCAGAGATCTGCCTGCCTCTGCCACCCCCACCCCCAGTGTGCTGGGATTACAGGCGGGTGCCACCATCACTCTGCCTCATGTCTTACATTTTAAAATAATATTTATTTAGTGTGAGTGTGTGTGTGTGTGTGTGTGATATGTGTGTGTGTGTTTGTGTGCCTGTGTTGTGTGCATGTGTGTCTGTGTGTGTGCATGTGTGTGTGTGTGTCTGTGTGTGTGTATGTGTTGTGTGCATGTGTTGTGTGCGTGTGCAGGGTTGCAGTCCACGCCCTGCTGTGGTGTCCAGAGAACCCTTTGTGGGCTCTATAGCCTTCAACCACGTGGGTCATGGGGAATCGAACTCGGGTCACGAGGCTTGGCAGCAAGCCCCCTTCCCTGCGAAGCCCTCTAGCTGGCCCTCGTGCTTGCTTTTGCAGTTGCTATCCCGTGAGCGTAGGGTTGCTGCGGGTTCATGGCTGAGAGCTTGTTCAGGAGCACGGGGCGCCTTAGCAGTGTCTACAGCACTGAGGAATCCATGTCCCCCTCCCTGCACCCACTCCCTGCTCAGAGGACGGAGTAGGGTCCCTAGAGTCTCTCTGACCATGAGATGAGATGATTTCTAATTCCAGGCCATCCTGGGCTACCTATAGAAACTCTCGGGCTTGACAGATGGGTCAGTGGAAGGCAGGACTGACATAGCGGCTCACAACTGTCCAGAACTCCAGTTCCAAGGGGCTCTGACACACAGACACACAGACAGGCAAAGACACCAGTGCACACAAACATGAATAAATCTTGAGAAAATGAGAGGGAGAAACGCTTTCCTCTTCTACACACACACACACACACACACACACACACACCCCATACTGGATGTGAACTCTCTTACCTTTAAGGCCAATGGACAGTATTAATCTGAGGGCAGTTGATAACAAGTGCCATCTTTGGATGGGAGGGGACAGCCCGTGAACCAAGGGGTGCGGTCCGGGTGGCTGTTTATAAGGGTGGCTTCAAGGTGGGGATTTCAGGCATGTTAGATAATAGACAGGATTTGAGGACTCCAGAGAAATTGCGGTCGTCACGGCAGAAATCCCCCTCCCCTCTCTTTCCCTGCCCCACCCTGATAGTCTTTTCCTCTCCTTCGGTTCTAACAGCGGCAAGCTGGTCTCCCCCAAGTGGAAGAACTTCAAAGGCCTCAAGCTGCTGTGCCGGGACAAGATCCGGCTCAACAACGCCATCTGGAGAGCCTGGTACATTCAGTGTGAGTGGGTGCCGTGGGGTCCCTTGGGTTCGGGAGGGCTCTTTCTAGCCAGAGGGCGGCACCCGTGGAACCCAGAGAACACGGGGCCAGCCTTGTGGGGGAAGGGGAGAGAGCAAGCTGTACAAGGACCCTCGAACAGCTTCCGGCCTTCAGAAGGTCTGGCGGAGTCTGTGCCAAAGGGCACCGTCCACTGCGAGGCAAGGGGTGCTACAGAGGGCACCTCGAAAGCTCTGAAGACGGCCGCGCCGTGGGTGCCGGGTCAAGAACCCTACAGCAAGCCGGGCGTGGTGGCGCATGCCTGTAATCCCAGCACTTGGGAGACAGAGGCAGGCAGATTTCTGAGTTCGAGGCCAGCCTGGTCTACAAAAGTGAGTTCCAGGGCAGCCAGGGCTACACAGAAAAACCCTGTCTTGAAAAACCAAAAACCAAAAACCAAAAACCAAAAAAAAAAAAAAAAAAAAAAAAAAAAAAAAAGAACCCTACAGCGGTCCTTGCATTGAGTCATCTGCTTGGAATGCACTGGGGAAAAAAAGAAGCCAGTTTGGGCCAGAAATGTGGTTCAGGGGTAGAATACCTGCCCAGAGTCCCCAAATAAGAGGCTGGGCATTACTCAGTAGGAGAGCATCTGCCTAGAGTCCCAGAGTCAGGGCCTGGGGCCGTGGGGGTGGGGGTGGGAGTGGGGGAGTGGGGGTGGGGGTGGGGTGGGTGGGGTGGGGTGGGGTGGGGGATCGTCCAGTGGAAAAGTGTCTGCCTAGAATCCCCCAAGGAGTGGCAGATGCTGGCCGCGGATCAACAGTAATACTACACTTACTTAGCATACATAGTCAAGCCCCTCGGTTCCAACCCCAGTACCATAGAAAGGGTGTGGGGGCACTTACACACCATGCCTGTCCAATTGCAATGCTCAGCAAGTGAGGAAAATTCTTCATGGATCACCATCAGCCCTTCTCTGTATAGCCCTGGATATACAGCGCTCTCCTCCATAGCCCCGGCTGGCCTCGAACTCAGAGAACTCTGCCTCCCCCTATCCCGAGCGCTGGAATTAAAGGCACGCACCACCACTACCCAACACTATCAGCTTTTCAATGGACACCCTACAGGGACCTGTTGGGATTTAGGCAGACGAAGTCCAGAGAGCCATGTTGGAAAAGATGCTGGGCTTAGAGTTGCCCAGACGGGCTCCTCGTCTCTGCATCTTACTAGCTGTGTGACGTCAAGCCAGTCGCCCAATCTCTCTGAACCTGCTTCCCTGCCTGTCCAATGAAGCCAATATTCCTAACTTCTCACGTCTGGTGTGGTAAAGACAGATATAAGGGCGTATCTTAGATAGGGTTTTCATTGCTGTGAAGAGACACATTTTTTTATTACTTATTTTTATTTTATGTGCATTGGTGTCTGCCCCTCATCTATGTATGAGGATGTTGGATTCCCCTTGAGCTGGCTTTACAGACAGCTTTGAGCTGCCATATGGGTGCTGGGAATTGAACCGGAATCCTCTGGAAGAACAAGTAATGCCCCTAACCACTGAGCCATCTCTCGAGCCCCAGGACTGCTTGTTTGTTTGTGACAGGGTTTCTCTGTGTAGTCTTGGCTGTCCTGGAACTCACTCTGTAGACCAGGCTGGCCTCGAACTCAGAAATCCGCCTGCCTCTGCCTCCCAAGTGCTGGGACTACAGGCATGCGCCACCACACCCGGCTTCCCAGGACTGCTCTTATAAAGGAAAAACATTTCATTGGGGCTGGCTTGCATTTTTAGACGTTTAGTCCGTTGTCTTCATGGTGGGCAGCATCCAGGCAGACATGGTGCTGGAGGAGGAGGTGAAAAGTTCTCCATCCTGATCTACAGGCAGCAGGAAGAGACTGCATCACACTGGATGCAACTTGAGCACAGGAGACTCAAAGCCTGCCCCCCTGGTGATACACTTCCCGCTAACAAGACCTACTCCAGCGAGGTCACACCTCCTAATATCACCCCTCTCTATGGGCCAAGCATCCAAGCCCAGGAGTCTGTGGGCGGCCACATCTATTCAAACCACCACAGAGAGCCTCGCCTAGCACTAAGTTGAGGTTTCCTGAAAGATGGGACAAGAGGAGGTTACAGTCATGTATTTGGGGACAGCCCCTCAGTGGCAAGGCAGTATGACCAAAGGTTGTGTTGAGCCGGAAACGCTGCTCTGGAGGAATACTTTACCTTCCTTTCTACTGGCGGGGCTGGATCCCAGCCAAGCACAGTGGAACCGTTACATTGTAGTTTCTACCGATCCCTGTGGCCGGCACTTGAATACATTATCTTATTTAAGACTCGAAAGATGCCAGATGCAATGCGGATGCCCGAGGCGTCTGTCTACAGGCAGACGGAGGCCAGAGGATCTCTGTGAGTCTGAAGCCAACTTTGTCAGCAGAGTCAGTGAGTGTCGGACCAGCCAGGTCTACACAGTGAGGTCCTATGGCAATCACAGAAGAAGCGCTGGGAGCGGCAAGGGCAGCCTGCAAACATCTGACAGGGCAGCTTCAAACTTGGGAAGCAGAAACAGGGTGGCATCCTTCATCCGTCCAGGTTCTGGGCCAGCCTGGACGATCCTGCTGTTCAGCTGTATAGCATATGGCCACCTGCCCAGCATCCCCCAGTAAAGGACCCCCAGACAGTGGGGGTGTGGCTCAGCCGGAGAGCACCTGTCTAGACTCCCTCAGCCAGGCACGAGGCAAGAACTACCTGCCCTTTTGCATGGCTTCTCTGGGTCTCTGAGAAGTTATCTGACGGGCTCTAGGCAACTTACGAAGCTGCGATGTTGTAGAAATTTCTAATCCTAGAAATCCAAGATTTCTACCCTGCCTTTGACCATTTAGTTCCTGGATAAAGGACACACACAGCTTTTATATTTACAATAAGCCTTACTCAGCACTAGAGCTGGGCACTTACCTACCCTCTGTGCTATTAGTGCTTTACTATTCTATCGATAACCCCAAGGTATTACCCGGCTGTGTTTCATCTGGGCTGCTCCGAACTCCAGTTGGCTGGCCCTCGGGGCCGTGTTTTCGTGACTCACCTAGCCCATGGTGGCTTCTCTCTCACCCTCTACCTCCTCTCTCCTCGTGGTTCTCCTCTGCCCAGCTATTGGCTGTCAGCATCTTTATTCACCAATCAGAAATGCCTTGGGGGAAGGTCTCACGGCATCACCTGGATCTGTCTCTCATCCGTGGGGCAATCAGGTCTTGAGGAACCAGTGTCAGCATTAGAATACAAGCAGCATCGGGCCAGCCCATTCCACCAGAAAGCTGGGGTGGAGTGGGGTGGGGTGGGGGAGGGTAGGGGTGGGGTGGGGGAGGGGAGGGCAGCTTCTCTCCAGACCTTGAAGGTCTCTCTTCATCCTGAAGCCAGAGGGTCACACATAGACTGCTGTCTCTGCAGATGTTGGTTTATCTTTCCTTTCCTTCCCTCTTTTCCTTTCCTACCCCCTCTGAACCCCCTTTATCCCTCTCTCGCACCCCCCATTTCTTTCTGTGTATATGCGTGCAGGTGTTCATGGATACATAAAGGGAAAACATCAACCTTGGCTCTTACGCTGCCTCCCTGCCTGGAACTAAGTCAGTTCAGTTAGGCTTGCTGGCCAGGGAAGTGAGTCTCGGGGATTTCCTGGGGTGCCAAACATGCACTGAGCTTTTTTTTTTTTTTTTTTTTTTTTTTTTGGTTTTGGTTTTTTTTTGAGACAGGGTTTCTCTGTGTAGCCCTGGCTGTCCTGGAACTCACTCTGTATACCAGGCTGGCCTTGAACTCAAAAATCCGCCTGCCTCTGCCTCCCAAGTGCTGGGATTACAGGCATGCGAGCCACCATGCCCGGCTCTTTTTTTAAACATAAATTGTGGGCATTGAGTGTAAGGCCTAATGCTTCCAGAGACTGGACTGATGGTGTCATCTTCTCGCCTCCTCCCTCTCTTCCTTCCTCCCTTTCTTTCAAAACAGGGTTTCGTTTTCTCTTTCTCTTTTTAAAGATTTATTTATTTATCATATATAAGTACACTGTAGCTGTCTTCGGACACTCCAGAAGAGGACGTCAGATCCCATTACAGATGGTTGTGAGCCACCATGTGGTTGCTGGGAATTGAACTCAGGATCTTCCGAAGAGCAGTCAGTGCTCTTAACCCCTGAGCCAGCTCTCCAGCCCCAAAACAGGGTTTCATATAACCCAGGTAAGACCTGAATTCAGTATGTAACCTAGGGTGACCTTGAACCCCCGATCTTTCTCTAGCTCCCGAGTGACAGGCATAGAGCGAAGCCATCACCGCCATCACCACCACACACGGCCTTCTGTGAGCTTAGCTTTCTTTCTCCTCCTCTTCTTTCCAGACAGGTTTCACTGTGTATCCTTGACTCTCCTGAAACTTACTATGTAGACCAGGCTGGCCCCAAACTCACACAGGTGGGCCTGCCTCTGCCTCCCAAGTGCTGACGTCAAAGGTGTGCGCCACAATGTCAGGCTTTTCTAAGTTTTTTTTTTTTTGTTTTTTTTTGTTTTTTTTTTTTTTTTTTTTTTGATCCTTAGTTCTCGGGCGTGTCTGTGCGCATCTGTATCGCTTCCAGGGCTCTGTGGATCTGGGGGGGGGGGAGATGGGGGTAGGGGAGGCTGGGACTGCTCATCGTTATTGTCTTAGAGCAAAGCCGGGTGTGATGGCCTAGACCCCGGCCTCCTCAGGCTGAAGAAAGGTCTCAAGTTCAAAGCCAGCCTGTGTAAACTACTGAGATTATATCTCAAAATAAAAAGTATAATTCGAGCAAGAGATGTAGTTCACGGGCTGGAGAGATGGCTCAGTGGTTAAGAGCACCGACTGCTCTTCCGAAGGTCCTGAGTTCAAATCCCAGCAACCACATGGTGGCTCACAACCATCCGTAATGAGATCTGATGCCCTCTTCTGATGTGTCTGAAGACAGCAACAGTGTACTTAGATATACTAATAAATAAATCTTTAAAAAAAAAAAGAGAGAGAGGGGCTGGAGAAATGGCTCAGAGGTTAAGAGCACTGATTGCTCTTCCAGAGGTCCTGAGTTCAAATCCCAGCAACCATATGGTGGCTCACAACCATCTGTAATGGGATCTGATGCCCTCTTCTGGTGTGTCAGAAGACAACAACAGTGTACTCATATATATCAAATAAATAAAATCTTTAAAAAAAAAAAAAAGAAAGAAAGAAATGTAGCTCGGTGGTAGAAGACCAGCCTAGAATTCCCCAGGGAGGGTTTAGAGGTGTGGCCTAGCAGTATCACATTTGCAAAGCATGCAGGAGGTCCCAGGTTCAATATTGAGCACAATAATCAATCAGTAAGTCGGTCAGCAAATAGATACATTTGAAAAATTAGGAAGCTAGAAAGCCAGGCGGGCATGGCTTTCCCCCACTTTGAGTTTCTGGGGCTGGAGAGACGCCTCGGTGCCTAAGGGCACCTGTTGCTTTTGTACAGGACCTGGGTTTGGTTCCCAGCACCCACACAGTGGCTCTCAACCATCTACCACTCCGTTTTCAAAGGACCCGATGCCCTCTTCTGATGTCCACAGGTACCAGGCACAAACACACACACACACACACACACACACACACACACACACACACAGGGAAAACACTCAAATAAATACACCTTTAAAATATTCTAAATATTTAAAAAGGTGATTATGGGCCCCAGCAGGGCGGTGCACACTTTTACTCCCAACACTCAGGAAGCAGAGGTGGACAGATCTTCAAGTTCAAGGCCTGCCTGGTCTGCATAGTGAGTTCCATGATAGCCAGAGCTACACAGAGAAACCCTGTTTGAAAAACCAAAAAAAAAAAAAAAAAAAAAAAAAAAAGCAATTGTGATGGTGTAGGCCTGTAATATCTGTAGGTACTGTAGAGGCTAAGGGAATTCTAGGGGGACTACACAGAAAGACAGTATTATATGTATATATATATATATATATGTGTATATATATATATAATACAGTATTATATCTATATATAATGTGTATATGTATATATTATATGTATATATACATATACATACATACATACATACATATATACATAAGATGGCAGGCTAGATGGTTTGGTGGATAAAGGTGTCTTCCACTGAGATTGACGACCTGAATTTGGTTCCCTGGACTGATATGACCATGGAGGGAGAGAACAAACTCTAGAAAGTTCTTTTCCGACCTCCATATGTGCACCGCGGCACACATGTGCTACTCTTCCCTCCCACACAGAATAAATAATGGTCATAAAAATATAATTCAGAATAATAAAGGTAAAGCTTTGGGTGTAGCTCATTGGTAACTCTAGCTTCATTTCCCAGTGGAGACAGTCACAGGCCTGCAGAGAAAGCCTGGCTCGCCCCTCAGCAGAAAGTGTCATCCTCATCTCACCCAGCAGGGGGCGCTACTACCCTGCTCCAGTTCCCTAAGTTCATCCTGGCCAGCCGCGTCCTTCCCTGTCCGCGCCACAACTCCTCTCCCACACTCCCAAAGCCTCTTGGTTTCTCCCCAGAGCTGCCAAGGCACTTTGCACCTGGGCAGGAGGGACTTTCCACTTGGCTTTATCTGTCCCGTGTTTGTTTTCCTTATCGCTCCTACCCAGAGCAGCCCCGATTTATCCCCGAGCCTCTCATCTCGGCATTGACCCCTGCAAAGGTACAAAGGGTTATGTAGTGAATGGCAGCCGGTGGAGGGAGGAGGAAGGATCACCAGCCTGGAATCCCCCCCAGGGAGGGGCTGGGGCAAGGCGCCTTGGCAGAGCAAATGCACAGAGGATACGATCCGTGTTAAATAAAACCTGTCCCAGCCGTCTGTGCAGAGCACAGGGTCCCTGAGCCGGGGAGGAGCCAGGCAGGGCTCAGGCGTTCCTGGATATGTTTAATCTTTCCTGGTGTTCGCGTCCTCGTTTGAGAAGTCAGGAGGGAACTGCTCTGGAACCTTCCCTGCTCTGGGACCCTCTGACCTCCACACATCCCTTTGTCTTCTCTCCTTCCCCCGCCACCTCCCTTTCTTCTTTGTTGGGTTCTTATGTAACCCAAACTAACTTAAACTTAGTGTCACATTTTGACCTTCCTGCCTCCAATTCCCCAAGCGCTGAAAGTGGAGGCGTGAGCCATCTCATTGACATGGGGTTTCTAGTCCTCCCCTCTCTCTCCTTCCCTCCCTCCCCCCCTTCCTCCATCTCCTCTTCTCTTTTCTTCCTCCCTTCTTATCTCTGTGATTCTGAGGCTAGAACCCAGAGCCTGACATATACACTAGCTGTACTCTGTACCACTGAGCCCCGCCGCCAGCCCCTCCCCGGAGGATTCTAGGCAGGGGCTCTACCACTGAGCCACGCCCCCAGCCCCTCCCCGGAGGATTCTAGGCAAGGGCTCTACCACTGAGCCACGCCTCCAGACCCCTCCCTGGGGGATTCTAGGCAGGGGCTCTGTCACTGAGCCACGCCCCAGCCCCTCCCTGGGGGATTCTAGGCAGGAGTCTACCACTGAACTACATAGCACCCAGCACTGCCTGTGATGAAGGCCTGTTGAATCAATGGACCCTGAAGAGAAATAACTGCCAGTGTGTAGCATGGGGGGAAATCGCTGTAAGAACTGGAGGAAGGTGTTCTCTGTCGAAGGTGTCGCTGTCTTCTAGAGAAGAGTCTAGTGGCATGGCTCATGCCTGCAGTAGCATTCAAGAAGCTAAGGCAGGAGGATCATGAGTTCGAGGCCCTCTGGGACTATATTAGGACCTGTTTTAGAAACCAAACAAATAAGAGAGTATAGGCTACGGCTTCAGGATGAGACCCATGATGGAGACCGGAAGCTGGGCGGCCACGTCAGGAGGAATTTGGAAACCGGAAGTCTGAGAGGTGTGCGCCCGAGCTCGGAGGCTGTATGCAGGGAGCTATGTATGGGGTGTTCTAGAGCAGTAGCAGCAGCAGTGATGGATGCAAGGCTGCATGTGTTCAGGCTTGAGTGAGGGAGGCCCATGCAAGGAATGGCTGGGGATGCGAGAGAAAGGATGGGGAGGAGGGGCTGGAGGAACTGTCACGGCCCTGTTGAATTGACATGGGGTGGGGGTGGGGGCTTCTGTAGAGATCCTGAGTGTCCAGCGCTGACGATGGGGTGGGAGGGGTGGTCACATGGGAAACCTGTAGAACCTTAGCATGAGAAGAATAAGATGTCCTTTTTTTTGGTTTTTCCTAGACAGGGTTTCTCTGTGTAGTCCTGGCTGTCCTGGAACTCACTCTGTAGACCAGGCTGGCCTCGAACTCAGAAATCCGCCTGCCTCTGCCTCCCAAGTGCTGGGATTACAGGCATGCACCACCACGCCCGGCTAAGATTTATTTATTTTATGTATATGAGTACATTGTAGCTGTCTCCAGACACACCAGAAGAGGGCATCAGATCTCATTACCGATAGCTGTGAGCCACCACGTGGTTGCTGGGATTTGAATTTGAACTCAGGACCTTCCGAAGAGCATTCGTTGCTCTTAACCGCTGAGCCATCTCTGCAGCCCAGGATGTCCATGTCTTAAGAGTAACAAAAGGAAGAGGAAAATTGTGGGGATCAGAAAAGAGCCCGGATCTAAAGCAAGGCGGGAGGCTTGGGATGGTTCGGTGGGTAGTGTTTCTAGCACACACGGGAAGCCCTGGGTTCATTCACCATCACTGCTTAAAATGGACATGGTGGTGCTCTTGGGAGGTCGAGGTAGAAAAATCACTGGTTCGAGGTCATCTTTGGCTACCTCAGGAGTTTGAGACCAGCAAAGGACCAATGTCTGAACAAAAGATAAGGGTCAGGCAGGCTTATAAAGCGTGGCAGCGACTTCCAGTGGCTGGGTGGAGGACGAGAGGTCTGGGTGGTCTAACCTGGTCTTCTTCCCTCAGATGTGCAGCGGAGGAAGAGCCCAGTGTGTGGCTTCGTGACCCCTCTGCAGGGGTCTGAAGCAGATGAGCACCGGAAACCCCAGGTAGCTGGAGACTGGGCTGCCCACGCATCCATCCATCCGCTTAGCCACCCAGCGGCTCCTTCCCGCGGTGGGGATTGGGCATGAGATGGGTTTCAGGGAGATCGACCCTGCTGCGGGGTGTCCCCTTCCGCACTGAGCCCTGACACCTGCCCTTCCCCCAGGCTGTCGTCCTGGAGGGTAATTACTGGAAGAGGCGCATCGAGGTGGTGATGCGCGAATACCACAAGTGGAGAATCTACTACAAGAAGCGGGTCAGTGCGAATGGCACTGGTAGAGTGTCACCTTGGGGCTTAAGAGCCCCGGGGGGATCACAGGACCCCACCCTAACCCATACCCACCACCATTAGTCCCAGCCTAGTAGCTAGCTCTACAGGGTTTGCCCAACCGCCCCCCCCCCCGCCAGTCCCCCTCGGGTCTCTGCTCTCCCTGGGAGGTGGAAGGGGGCGGGGTCTGAGAAATTGAAGCGCCAATGGATGTTGGGGGGAGGGGGACTGACTCTGGGGACAGAGGATCCAGTGTGTAACTTTGTGTCTCCATAGCTGCGTAAGTCCAGCAGGGAAGGGGATTTCCTGGCCCCCAAGCAGGTGAGTTTGTGCTCAGTAAGTCTAGCAGGAAAGGGCACCTAAGGGGAGAGTTGGAAAATGTCTGCCTGGCTGACCCGAGGGGAGGGCAGGATCCGGAGGAGGCGACCGCGGTGTGAGGAAAATGGGCGTGGTCTCTACGTTGGGTGTGGGTGATCGCTGCAACTTTGTCTTTTGGAGAAGATCCAGTTGTGAGGCAGGAGGAGGACAGTGAGTTCTAGGCCAGCCTGCGTTGAATAATGACTCCAAGGCCAGTGGGGGCTGCAGAGACCGCCTTAGCCTTAAGAAAAGCAAGCAGGCAGTGGGACGGACGCCTGGGAGGAAAAGGTCCAGAGGGTAGAAAGCCAGGATCTGCTGAGGCCAGATGACTTCAAATTTAAGGTCCGCTCAGGACGTTTGAGGCTAGCTTGGGGACCCTGTCTTCAAGAACTAAAACAGCGCCCTTGGCTTGATGGTGCAATCAGTGGTGCTCCCACTACGGAAGTACAGTTAGTAGGATCACTGGTATCCTCTACTGCAGAGTCCGGGCCAGCCTGGCCTACATGAAACCCTAGGTCAAAAAATTAAAGCCAGCAAGATGTGAAGGTGCTTTTTTTTTTTTTTTTTTTTTTTTTTTTTTTTTTTTGGTTTGATATTGTTTTTCTTCCTGGGCCCTGTGTAGCCCTGGCTGTCCTGGAACTCGCTCTGTAGACCAGGCTGACCTCAAACTCAGAGATCTGCCAGTTCAGGGATTAAAGATGTACATGCTCAGGCTGCTGCCGCCGCTGCCACCACCACCAGGGCTGGTGCAAGTTTTTAATCCTAAATCTTGGAAGGCAGAGGCAGCTGGGTCTTTGTGAATAGAAGCCAGCCTGGTCTACATAATGAGTTCCTGACCAGCAAAAATCTATCAAAACAAACAGAAAACCGACAACAACAAAAAAACAAAAACAACAAACAAATGAGTAGCCAGACTATAGCATAGAGAACAGGAGAGGCTATCGGGGTCCTTCTCTGCTTCATACAATGAGTCGTTGGAGGCCAGTAGGATGACCTTGGCGTTCTAGACAGAGAACCAGGCTCTCCAGGAAAAAGGGAGGTTGTGTCCTTTAGAGGGGCGTTCTAGCCAGGGTGGGGAACGCCTTCATCCCCAGGCCAGGGGGAGCATGGAAGACCAGGGCAGTGAGCGCTGTGTCCCGCCAGGCGGAAGGTGGGTGGCCGCCACCAGAGCGATGGTGCGAACAGCTCTTCTCCAGCGTGGTGCCTGTGCTGCTCGGGGGCTCCGAGGAGGAGCCTGGGGGCCGGCAGCTTCTCGACCTGGACTGCTTCTTGTCCGATATCTCCGACACGCTCTTCACCATGACACAGCCCAGCCCCTCGTCCCTGCAGCTGCCCCCAGAGGACGGTGAGGACTGACAGAGGTTGGGGGTTGGGGGGTGAGGGGGGTGGGGGAAGCCAGGGGAGAGGGCTGAGACGGCTTCCCAAGGCAGCAGCTTCCAACCTCAGCCTTGCCCCTCCAGCTTATGTTGGCAATGCTGACATGATCCAGCCAGACCTGACGCCGCTACAGCCCAGCCTGGATGACTTCATGGAGATATCAGGTGAGACGGGTCCTTCCCCACCAGGCAGGGCGGACGGAAAGGGTCGGGTTAAGAAAACAACTCTAGCCGGGCGGTGGTGGCACACGCCTTTAATCCCAGCACTTGGGAGGCAGAGGCAGGTGGATTTCTGAGTTCGAGGCCAGCCTGGTCTACCGAGTGAGTTCCAGGACAGCCGGAGCTACACAGAGAAACCCTGTCTCGAAAAACCAAAAAAAAAAAAAAAAAAAAAAAGAAAACAACTCTAGGAGACTTAAGGCTTTGTGCCAGTGGGAGGATGAATGGTGCTTTAACTTGGGGGGGAGGGGAGAACGTGTTAGGTGGAACTCAACACCCTGTGCCTACTGAGCCACGCCCCTCAGCCTCTCCCCGGGGGATTCTAGGCTGGGGCTCTACCACTGAGCCACGCCCCCAGCCCCTCCCTGGGGGATTCTAGGCAGGGGCTCTACCACTGAGCCACGCCCCCAGCCCCTCCCTGGGGGATTCTAGGCAGGGGCTCTACTACTGAGCCACGCCCCCCAGCCCCTCCCTGGGAGATTCTCGGCAGGGGCTCTACCACTGAGCCACGCCCCCAGCCCATCTCTGGGGGATTCTAGGCAGGGGCTCTACCACTGAGCCACGCCCCCAGCCCCTCCCTGGGGGATTCTAGGCAGGTGCTCTACCACTGAGCCACGCCCCCAGCCCCTCCCTGGGGGATTCTAGGCAGGTGCTCTACCACTGAGCCACGCCCCCCAGCCCCTCCCTGGGAGATTCTCGGCAGGGGCTCTACCACTGAGCCACGCCCCCAGCCCCTCCCTGGGGGATTCTAGGCAGGTGCTCTACAACTGAGCCACGCCCCCAGCCCCTCCCTGGGGGATTCTAGGCAGGGGCTCTACCACTGAGCCACGCCCCCAGCCCCTCCCTGGGAGATTCTCGGCAGGGGCTCTATTACACATCCTTTATGGCCTGGCATAAGACTCCTTGGGTTCAATCCTGAGCACTTCGTAAGCCACTATAACTGACAAGCGAAGTTGAGGTGTCAGACCTCTTTTCTGTTTTTGTTTTTTTGTTTTTTTTTGTTTTTTTTTTTGTTTTTTGTTTTTTTGAGACAGGGTTTCTCTATGTAGCCCTGACTGTCCTGGAACTCACTCTGTAGACCAGGCTGGCCTCGAACTCAGAAATCCGCCTGCCTCTGCCTCCCAAGTGCTGGGATTACAGGCGTGCGCCACCACCGCCCGGCCTGTTTTTGAAACAGGGTCTCACTATGTAGCTCTAGTTGTTCTGGAACTCACTGTGTAGACCAGGCTGGCCTCGAGCTCACAGAGGATTGCCCGCCTTTGTCTCCCGAGGGCTGGCATTAAAGGCATGCATCTCTGCATTCAGCTTAGACGCATCAAGGGATGTTTTTTAAGCATTTTGCAAAGTGGCAGGTTTTCTCAGATTCCTCTTTTCTCAGGCTCCTGAGGTTCTGGTGTGTCCGGGTGTTCCCAGATACCCTGACCCTGTCAGTATGAGTTCATGAGGACAATCCTCTCCCCACCCCCCTTGTGTCTCTTTCCTTTTGAGACAGGGTGTTTTTCTTTCTGTTTCTGTGACAAATGCTCTGACCAGAGGAAGGAGAGGGTTTATCTCACCTTAAAGGCTACATACAGTCCGTCACTGAGGGAAGTCAGGGCAGGGACCTTGGAGGAATGAAGAGCCTGCTTTCTAGGCCGCTCGAGGACTTGTGACTAGCGCTCTCGTCAGGGATCCTACTGCTGTGATGAAACACCATGACCAACAGCAACTCGGGGAGGAAAGGGTTAATTCTGCTTACACTTCCAGATCACAGTCCATCATTGGAGGCAGTCTAGGACAGGAACCTGGAGGCAGGAGCTGATGCAGGAGGCCATGGAGGGGTGCTGCTTACTGGCTTGCTTCCCCTGGCTTGTTCAGCCTGCTTTCTAATAGAACCGCAGGACCACCAGCCTAGGGTTGGTGCCACCCACAGTGGGCTGGCCCCACCCCCCACCCCTCCCATCAATCACCAACAAACAGAAATGTTTTACAGGCTTGCCCACGGCCTGATCTTATGGAGGCGTCCTCTCAGTTGAAGCTCCCTCCTCTCAGATGATTCTGGCTTGTATCGAGTTGACATAAAACGGGCCAGCGTGCTTAGCTACCCCCTACGTCAATTAACGATCACGATAATCCCCGACAGACGGCACAACTGACCAGTTTGATCTAAGCAGTCCCTCAGTTCCGTCCTCCCCTCAGGTCACCCTAGGAGGTTGTCGAGTTGACAGTTAAAGCTAACTAGGTAAGAAGGATGAGCCTTAGCCAGGCCAGGCTGGGGTCAAACTTGCTGTGTAGCCAAGCTGCCCCGACCGCAGATCCTCCTGAGCACTGGGACTAGAAGATAGACGTGGGTATCACCCTGCCCAGAACGTGCTCTCTCCCTTCTCCTCTCCCACCCCCTCCCCTACTCTCCATCCAACGCACACACACACCCTTCTTACTTGAGATGGGGTCACTATGTAGCCCAGGCTGGCCTCGAACTCATGACACTTCTGTCTCAGTCTCCTGGGTGTCTGGATTCCAAGTGTGAGTCCTGACCCAGCTTGCTCCCTGTTTTCCCATAGGGTCCTCCTTCCCCACACTGTCGTCTCGCCTGCATGCATTTCTTGGTCTTTATTTCTTTTTTTCAAATTTTTATTATTTTTTAGTTTTTAGGGTCTTGTTTTTGTTTTGTTTTTTTTTTTGGGGGGGGGTGGAGACAGGGTTTCTCTGTATAGCTAGCCCTGGCTGTCCTGGAACTCACTCTGTAGACCAGGCTGGCCTCAAACTCAGAAATCTGCCTGCTGAGCCGGGCAGGGGTGGCACACGCCTGTAATCCCAGCACTTGGGAGGCAGAGGCAGGCGGATTTCTGAGTTCGAGGCCAGCCTGGTCTACAGAGTGAGTTCCAGGACAGCCAGGGCTACACAGAAAAACCCTGTCTCGAAAAACAACAACAACAACAACAAAAAAAAAAAAAACCAAAAAACAAAAACAAAAAACAGAAAGAAAGAAAGAAATCTGCCTGCCTCTGTTTCCCAGAGTGCTGGGATTACAGGTGTGCGCCACCACCGCCCGGCTTTGTTTTTGTTTTTTTGAGACAGGGTTTCTCTGTGTAGCGCTGGCTGTCCTGGAACTCACTCTGTAGACCAGGCTGGCCTTGAACTCAGAAATCCGCCTGCCTCTGCCTTCCAAATACTGGGATTATTAAAGGCGTGTGCCACCACTATCAGGCTAGGGTTTTTTGTTTGTTTGTTTGATTGTTTGTTTGTTTTTTTTCCTTTTTCTTTTCTTTTCTTTTCTTTTTTTTTTTTTTTTTTTTTTTTTTTTTCGAGACAGGGTTTCTCTGTGTAGTCCTGGCTGTCCTGGAACTCACTCTGTAGACCAGGCTGGCCTCGAACTCAGAAATCCGCCTGCCTCTGCCTCCCGAGTGCTGGGATTACAGGCGTGCGCCACCACTCCCCGGCTTGATTGTTTGTTTTGAGACAGGATTTTTTTTTTTTTTTTTTTTTTTTTTTTTTTGGTTTTTCGAGACAGGGTTTCTCTGTGTAGCTCCGGCTGTCCTGGAACTCACTCGGTAGACCAGGCTGGCCTCGAACTCAGAAATCCGCCTGCCTCTGCCTCCCAAGTGCTGGGATTAAAGGCGTGCGCCACCACCGCCCGGCGAGACAGGATTTCTTTGTAGCCTCAGCTGTCCTGGAACTCACTCCAGGAACTCACAGAGATCTGACCACCTCTCTGCCGCTGCTCAGTGCTGTGTGTATTTCTTGCTGCTTCTCACAGGGATTCATTTAGGAGCCTTAAAAGCTCCCTAAATGTTGGGGCTCAGAGGGATATCAGATTATCTCACCCAAACCTGAAAAGATAAGAGTCTTTAAGAGAGAAGCTTCATTTGAGTGACAGCAGCCCCCCCCCCTCAGCTTCTTCCCTACAGGGTCCCCGGCCTGTCATTCAAGAGGTGAGGCCTATGGGGCGGGTACTAGGGAATGAGGAACCACCCCCATCCCCACCTCCCCGGCCATAGCCCTGAGAGGGTGGGGTCTGCCAGGGGCAGAAGTGTTGATGGCAGTGCCCTGGAAGCAGACTTGTCCCCCAGGAGAGCAGCTCCCTCTTGGCCCACTGACCCCTGTCACAGGTAGGGACTCAGCCGTGCCCACCCAGGCTCTGGGCAAAACGGGGTTGGGTTGGAGTTTGCAGTAACGTGTCAATCAATCCTAGGTGGCAGCTGATTGGGGGCAGGCATGGCTCTCCCAGAACAGGTGGTTACAGTGGCCCCTCTCAAGCTGGCCATGCTCATGCTCCTGCTCCGGGAGAGAGCCTCGAGCCACCAGGGTGTCCATTCTGTCTGTCGTCTTTCTGGAAACCCTGTTGAAGGCACAAAATTCTAGAGGCAGGAGGTTGGGGGAGCGCAGGTTCAGAGGTAGGGACTGTGGCTGGTTAGTGAGAGGGCCAGGTCAGGGAAGGATGGGGGCCTCATGGGATCTCTGGAGGCTGCTGGGAACCGGGGTGGGCCGCTCACGGTGCCCGAGGCTCTGGCACGAAGGGCTGGTTAGGCACAGGCCTACGCTCTAACCTGGGCTCCGAATGACTTATGACAAGGCCCAAGAGGGATGGAATGCTGGTGACCCCCCTTCTGGTCCCTCCCCAGATCCCTTTGTAAACAGTGGGGACCCAGGACAGTGTCAAACTACTTCTGATACTGGGAGAGGCGTGGGCATGTGAGGTGTGCTCAGTCACATCCGAGGGACAGACATCCAGAGAGGTAGACAGCTTCTTGTCGCCACTGGTACTCAGAACCTGTCTAGTCTTCTGGCCAGGAAGAACCACCTAAGACAAACACCCACACGAATACACACACACACACACACACACACACACACACATTCACGCATGCCATGCATAACACATATATTCATACACATGCACCGCTGCACACATTTTATGTACACACATACACACATGGTCACACACATGCATACACACATGGACACACATGACAACATATATACGCATACCCTACATATGCTCACGCACATGTTCAGAGGTCTACATGTATTGTATACAAATATGTATATATACATGTCCATATCATATACATGCATATACATACATATATGCCTTCACATATGTATACACTTTCACACTGTGTAAAATACAGTATGTAGGACTGGAGAGATGGCTCAGCAGTTAAGAGCACCGACTGCTCTTCCGAAGGTCCTGAGTTCAAATCCTAGCCACCACATGGTGGCTCACAACCATCTGTAATGAGATCTGATGCCCTCTTCTGGTGTGTCTGAAGACAGCAACAGTGTATTTAGATATAATAATAGATAAATCTTTTGAAAAAATAGAGTATATAACACGCATACTCCTGTATATAACATAGATATACCTGCTGCACGCCTGTAATACACCCTCAACATACGCATATACATAAATATACACATCACATAGACATACACACACCACATAGGCAAGCACAGCCGGACCCTGTGACCTTCCCTAACTAAGTTGGTGTTGAGAGGTGGTTTATATCAGAAAGGTCTGACCAGCTCTGCTGACTGGGGGCTCTGGAGGGGGTGGCTGCAGCCCACCAAACCCTGTGTGGAGCTGTCATGGTGGGGTCTGCTCTAACTGGCCCAGGAGGCCTTGGGCACAGAACACAGGCTGGCTAGGGTCAGAGAAAGGTGCCCGGAAGGGAGAGGGTAGGCGGGTGTCGCCCCAGCCCGGGATGTGGTTAGGCCATGGGCAGCTTGCTTCCCAAAACCAGAATAGCCCAGAACTTACACAACTCACGCCCCTAAACAATCTGGCTGCCTCGCCTGCCTCTCCGCAAACTGTTCAGGGTTCCTGGCTCCCTGTCACTTGAACCCCAACTCTGAGCCCATTCTCTGTCCCCTAAATGTCAGGACAGGACTTCACCCTGTACAGCTTCAATTTCCTGATCTTTCAGCAAGTCCAACCTCTCCCTGACCCACTGACCTCATGAACCTGCTCACCCTTGATTCATCCCTGACGCACTAGGGCCACTCCCCTGTACCCCACCTTTTTCCTTCCCAGGACCTCCCTGTGACCCCTTCTTTCTAGAATGCCAACAGTGCTAGAAAGGGGAGCAGACACAGGGAGGGGAAGTGACCCGGGGCTCCGTGGCTGAGCCGCTTCCTGGGTCCCCGCTCCCTCCCTCCCTCCTAGACCCCACCACCTCCCCCAGGTCCATCTCAGCTGTCTCTACCTCAGTTTCCCCTGAGTGTGGCAGGAACTGTTTCACAGTCTCTTGTAGAAGCCTTCTACCTTTCCCGGTCCCTATCTGACCTCTCCCGTGTGGGGACTGTCTGTGGCACATTCTGAATTCTTTAAAAAAAAAAAAAAAAAGGATTTATTATTAGTAAGTACACTGTAGCTGTCTTCAGACACACCAGAAGAGGGCGTCAGATCTCTTTACGGATGGTTGTGAGCCACCATGTGGTTGCTGGGATTTGAACTCAGAACCTCTGGGAGAGCAGTCAGTGCTCTTACCTGCTAAGCCGTCTCACCGCCCCCTCCATTCTGAGTTCTTAATGTCATTTGCTACCTTCTGTGTCCCAATTACAGACTTCTTCACCAATTACCGCCCCCCTCAGACGCCCACATCTTCCAACTTCCTGGAGCCCCCCAGCTTTGGCCCCATGGCTGACTCGCTCTTCGGCGGTGGGATCCTGGCCCCGGAGATGCCACCTCCAGCCTCCTCTTCCTCCTCCTCCTCGGGGATGACCCCTCTCTCAGGGAATACGCGCCTACAGGTGAGGTTACCCTGCTCCGCCCAGCCTGCCCAGAGCATGTGAGAGCCAGCTCTGCCTCTGTGGGCGTCAGGAGGTAGAAAGACGTTTACTGGGCGAACCAGGCAGAGACCCCAGGAGAAGAGAGGTAGCAGAGAAAGAAAACCCTACAAAGCAAAATTACATGAACTGAATGAGACGGGAGAGGGATGGGGGGGCGCGGGGGGGGTGTAGGGGAGGACAGGTGACAGTAGACGCATGGAATAGGGCACAAGCCAGAGGAACGTTTTTAGTTCTGTTTTTTGTTTTTGTTTTTGTTTTTCGAGACAGGGTTTCTCTGTGTAGCCCTGGCTGTCCTAGAACTCACTCTGTAGACCAGGCTGGCCTCGAACTCAGAAATCCGCCTGCCTCTGCCACCCAAGTGCTGGGATTACAGGCGTGCGCCACCACCACCCTTTAGTTCTGGGATCTCAGGGCCCTGGATGGCCTTGGGTTCACAGAGATCAGCCTGCCTCTGCCTCCAGAGTGCAGCCATGAAAAGCGTACACCGCCCGTACCCGCCTGGTTTTCTGAGTCTTGGTGAATGGTAAGCTAGGGAAAGGGTAAGGCAGACGGGCAGGGACAGGAGTGCGTGTATGCAGACAGGGTGGGTGTGTGTTTAGACGACTGTGAGCTGGCGTCTTGTTTCACTAACTCCTGGGCCTGATTCAGAAGTCATTTCCCTGCCCCTGCTAAGTGTCTGTTCTAGTTTCATTTCTGTCGTTGTACTAAAATACCCCGAGGAAAGAGCAACTTAGGGGGAGAAAGGGGATTATGTTGGCTTGCCCCCCCCCACATTACAGCTTGTCTTTGTGGGGGAAGTCAAGGTGGGAGCCTTGGCGGTCACACCACATCTGCAGTCAGGAGCAGAGAGAGAAAGGACTGCCTGTGTGCTCACCTGCTCGCTTACTTACGTTCAGCTCCAGGTTCCTACTCGGCATCCTCTGCCTAGGGAATGGGGCCACCCACAGTGGGCTGCGTCTTTCCATATCACCCGACTTCTGACAATTAAGACAATCCCCAATAGGCATGCCTATTTGCCAACCCAGTGTTAGCACTTCCTCACTGAGATGCATCCTAGGAGAACTCTCTGTTCTGGGTTGTCATGTTGACAGGTAATCCTCACCACCGCCCTCCTGCCATGCTTTTAACAGTTGATCTTGAGAGGTCTCCCCACCACTGCACAGCTTCTTGCTGGAAGGGTTGTCTTGGTCACCAGCACATACCCCTGCTCCTAGTCGTTTCCGCACACAGTGTCGTTCAATAAATGGGTGCCCAGTGGGTGAGTGACTGGGAATACAGAGAGACTTGTGCAGCGGTAAGTGGAAGGATCCCTGTAGACGATGGTGTATGCGTCTGTGGGTACCTGAACGTGAAGCAGAGTGGGCTGGTTTAGAACTGATGAACTCTCTGGCGGATGGCCCGCCGAGCATGGCTTTGTGGGCGGATGAGCAACTTGTCACATTTGTGGTGGGTTGAATGTACAGATGATAAATGGATAGACAGATGGAGCATGGCTGGGTGGATGGGAGAACAGAGTTCCGACGGTGGGATTGCTTGATAAATGGCCCGTCAGCTGGAGCAGTAGCCTGTCTCACATCACTGGGCTACACCCAGAAAAAAACAAACCCAGGGAAGGAGGTACTCTGCTCATGGCTTCAGAGGTTCTAGTCTGTCCTGGGGGAGGAGTTGTAATGGAGCTAGGAAGGAAAGATGGAGAGGTTGGGGGTAGGGGGAGTGCCTTTACTAGATGGCTTCCACCCTCCCCCAGATTATTCCATTTGGACCCCCAGACTATGAGCTGAGCATCTGGTGTGCACCTCCTCCTCATATTAGTTACTTCTCCCCTTGCTATGACATGATACTTGGCTTGAGCAACTTACAGAGAGGTTTCTTTTGGGTGATGCTTTGAGGGATACAGTGGAGAAGAAACAAGAGCAGTACCACGAGGCAGAGGGCAGAGGGGAGAATGCTGGTCCCTGGCTTGCTTGCTTATTTTCACTTGCTTGCTTATTTTCATTTGACGATGATGACAACGAAGACGACGATTACCAACGAGTGTGTGTGTGTGTGTGTGTGTGTGTGTGTGTGTGTGCAGGCATAATGTAGAGGCACATGCATGCCGTGGCATGTGTGTGTGGAGGTCAGAGAACATAGCAGTTTTTTTCTTGTTACCATGATACCATGTGGGCCCCAGACACTGAACTCAAGTCAAGACTTGGTGGTAAGTGTTCCGCCCACTGAGCCACCTTACCAGCCCTCATACTTACATTTTTTTAAATTATTTTGTGTGTATTCATGTGGGGGGGGGCGCCCACATGGAGGTCGGAGAATAACCTTCAGGAGGTGCTTCTCTCCTCCATGTGAGTTCCTGTGATCAAACTCAACCCATCAAGCTTGGCATCAAGAGCTTTAATGTTGGCCTACTTTTTATCCAGTGTGGGGTCCCACCCCCATGGAATGGTTCTGCCCACACCCAGGGTGAGTCTTTTCTCTCAATTAACCCTCTCTGGAAACATCGTCAGGGACACACCCAAGAGGTGTGTCTCACTAATGCCCTCCCAATTTTTTTTTTTCGAGACAGGGTTTCTCTGTGTAGCCCTGGCTGCCCTGGAACTCACTCTGTAGACCAGGCTGGCCTCAAACTCAGAAATCCACCTGCCTCTGCCTCCCAAGTGCTGGGATTACAGGTGTGCGCCACCACGCCCGGCCTCCAATTTCTTAACTGAATCACTTGGACAGTGGAATTACCCCACCCTCTTAGTCTATCCCCTCTGGAAATGCCCTCACGGAAACACCAGTTACTTCACCCAGCCCCTAGACATTCCTCAGTCCTGATTACCCATCCCAGCTGGAGTTGGAGTAGAGAGTTGGGTGAGTTCATAGATGAGAGAATAAGTTGGTAAATTGTCTCGCCCAACTTCGACCCGCAAGGAAGGACACAACACCGGCCATCTTCTTCAAGCAGTTTATTCAGGATTCTTGTACCATGGCGTCTCTCTCTACCTCGACCCCAGCACTCTCTTATATCCTAAAGGCTGGCCAATCCCTGAGGGACACGTGGGCAAAGCAGATAGGCTACTTCAAGGCGGAAGGACAGCATCTGATCGCACGAAGCCAAATAAGGACTTGTTTCAAAGGGCACTCTCCCCCTGGGGGGAGGAAGGTGGAAACCAGCGCCATCTTTAAGGCACGGCACTTCGCAGCCTTCTACAGTAAATGGGTGCAAAAGATGGATGAATGGACAGACAGATGGATGGATGGACAGATGGACAGATGGACAGATGGATGAATGGACAGGTGGATGGATGGATAGATGGATAGATGGATAATACTTAGGTTAATGGGCAAGGTGGGTGGGCGAGTGGATGGATGGGTGGATGGATGGATGGACAGGTGGATGAATGGGTGGATAGATGAATGGATGGGTGGGTGGATAGATGGATGGATAGATGGACAGACAGATGGACAGACAGGTGGGTGGATGGACAGACAGGTGGATGAATGGGTGTATAGATAAATGGATGGGTGGGTGGATAGATGGATGGATAGATGGACAGACAGATGGACAGACAGGTGGGTGGATGGACAGACAGATGGATGGACAAGTTAATGGGTAAGGTGGGTGGGTGAGTGGATGGATAGATGGATGGACGGATGGAAAGGCGGACAGATGGATGGACATGTGTAGATGGATGGATAAATGGATGGATGGATAATACATAGGTTAATGGGCAAGGTGGGTGGATGGATGGATAAAGACTGAATGAACGGTAGGATTGGTGAATGAGTTAGTAATTTGATGGATCATTAGTGGACGGATTGATGGATGGATGGACGGCTAGATAGATGAAGACTAGATTAGTAGCTGTGTTGGGCAGATTATCTGGTAGGCGAGTGGATCCCTGATCATCTGTAAGACTGATGCTCTGTGCCGTGCCTAACTTGTGCATAAGGGTTATGTTGGCTACAGCTGTACACGAGGTTGTAATTTCTAATGTGTGCATGTATGCATATGTGTATGCATGTATGTGCACATATCTGGATCAGTTCTCCATACCAAGTCCCATACATAGCCAGGATAGAGGCTTCCTGGTGTCCCCCCAGCCCCGCTTTCTGAGTATCATCCTATATCCCCGGTCCCTCCCCTAGGCTCGGAACAGCTGCTCTGGACCCTTGGATCCCAGTACCTTTCTGAGCTCTGAGTTCCTTCTTCCTGAAGACCCCAAGACCAAGATCCCACCTGCCCCCGTGCCGACGCCTCTCCTTCCGTACCCCACCCCTGTCAAGGTGCATGGCTTAGAGCCCTGCGCCCCCTCCCCCTTCCCCACAATGGCTCCACCTCCCGCCTTGTTGCCAGAAGAGCCTCTCTTCTCTGCCAGGTTCCCCTTCACCTCAGTCCCTCCTGCTCCAGGAGTGTCCACACTTCCTGCACCCACAGCCTTTGACACCCCCCCACAGCCTGGCCCTGGCCCTGGCCCTGGCCCTGGCCCTGCCCCTGCCCCTTTCCCCGTAGACCATCTGCCCCATGGGTACCTGGAACCCGTCTTTGGGCCTCACTTCACCGCGCCTCAGGGTATGCAGGCCAGAGGCAAGCCCTCTTCCCCATCCCTTGGGGGACGAAAAGCCAGTCCACCCACCTTGGCCTCTGCCACCACCAGCCCCTCTGCCACTGCCACTGCCAGAGAGAGCAACCCCTGCCTTACACAGCTGCTCCGAGCAGGTGAGGTGGGAGACGCGAATGGAAGAGGGTCTGGGAGGGAGAGACTCTGGGAGGAGTGGGGGGAAGCCTGAGGGCGGAGGGCTGGCTCTTCAGGGGGGGTCTTGGGGGACAGAGAAGGTGGAGTAAGTGATATTAGGCATGTGAGCTATGTCTGATAGGGGTGTGCGGGGGCTGCTGGGAACAGGACGGGGTTTTAGTTGATGATGGACTTGATTGGGCCAGTCTAGTGGTCCTCACAGTCCTGCCTGTAACCCAGCCAAGCCTGAGCAAGCACTGGAACCCCCGGCTGTGCCCAGCGCCCTCCTCCGGCCTCCAGAGTCCCCGGTAAGATGGTGGGCACTGGGAGGGAGGGGTCGGTCTAGGGTCTTTACTCCAGCTCTCTGCCTGTCTCCACCCCAGCAGGACACAGTCTCTGAAATGCCCCGTGCCCGTGCTTTTTTCCCCCCAATCCCGGTCCCTACACCATCCCGGCCACCTCCAGGCCCAGCCACCTTGGCTCCTCCCAGGTCCCTGGTTGTCCCCAAAGCAGAGCGGCTCTCGCCTCCAGCACCCAGCGGTAAATAGGGGCTAGAGGGATTGTGGGGCTTAGGGGATGGAGGGAGGGGAAGGGTAAAGGGGGCTGTGAGTGGGGTCAAGGCAAGGGGACTTTCTCCCTTGTGTGTCGGTCTGTCTGTGGGTCTGTCCCTGCCACAGGCAGTGAGCGGCGACTATCAGGGGATCTCAACTCCATACAACCCCCGGGGGCACTGAGTGTCCACCTGTCTCCCCCTCAAACTGTCCTAAGCCGGGGTCGTGTAGACAACAGCAAGGTATGTGCCGTCCCCTGACCCCCAAGACGCAACTGGCTCCCAGTCCCCACCCCGACCCTCCCACTTAAGACTCACCGCACTTTCTGCTTTCTAAGATGGAGAACCGACGCATCACACACATCTCCGCGGAGCAGAAGAGGCGTTTCAATATTAAGCTAGGATTCGACACCCTGCACGGACTCGTCAGCACGCTCAGTGCCCAGCCCAGCCTCAAGGTGAGCCCCCAGCCAGAAATGCACACTCCCTTAGAGTCGTGGAGCCCCTCCTTGGACCAACACCCAACACCAGGTCCCAGGGCCTGCCAGCACAGAGGCCCACACTGGTGGCGCTCGCAGGTGAGCAAAGCGACCACGCTTCAGAAGACGGCGGAGTACATCCTGATGCTGCAGCAGGAGCGCGCGGCCATGCAGGAGGAGGCGCAGCAGCTGCGGGACGAAATAGAGGAGCTCAACGCTGCTATCAAGTAAGCTGGGGTGAAGCCCAGCCTAGAAAACCTGTAGCGAGCGAGGGCTTAGAGGTGTGGCTCCGAGGGACCAGACCTACCTGTGGGTGAAGACCTGGGGGCGTGGCTCAGCGAGAGAGCGCTTTCCTAAATAGCGGCTAGTAAGGGCTTGGGGGCGTGGCTCCGTGATGGAGACTGCCCCAGATCCTCCGCTGAGGAACTCCAGATGTGATTTGTCCCTGGGTGCTTACATAGCATATGCAAGAACTGGATTTCATCCCCAGCACCTTAAAACAAACAAACAAACAAACAAACAAACAACAGCAAAAGCACGCAGGGGCTAGGGTAAGGGAGACGTGTCTGCATTCCCTAAACGGCGACTCTTGGCGTTTCTAGCTTGTGCCAGCAGCAGCTACCGGCCACCGGGGTGCCCATCACGCATCAGCGCTTTGACCAGATGCGGGACATGTTTGATGACTATGTCCGGACCCGCACGCTGCACAACTGGAAGTTCTGGGTAGTATCCTTATTCGGACTGATGGCCCGAGGACCGTGGTGGCTGCCGTTGCTACAGTCAGTCGGCCGGGTCTCAGACCCCATGCTGAGCTGTAGAGCCCCAGGGAATGGGCGTTGGTTCTGCCCTCTACTGTCAGGCCCTGGGATTGCAAGATTGCTTGGCAACTGGGATTAGGAGCTGAGCGGGAGCACGAGTAGGGGGAGGAGGTTGGGGATGCCGCTGAAGGCAGTCTGGAAGGATCTACAGTCTAAGTCCTTTGAGGCCTAGAAAAGGCAGGGCGTCTTCTCTCCCCTCGATTCAGGCTCAAGTTGATTTGTTTTCCCGTGCTAGACATGGAACATGACCTCCGTCCCAGCCCAATCTTAACTTTTTATTTTGAGACAAATTCTCACTAAGTTGTCCTGCCTAGCCTTGAACTCATGATCCTCCTGCCTCAGCCTCCTGAATGACTGGGATTATGGGCCAGTATTCAAGTCCTTGACTGGGCCTAGAGATTCGGGACCCACTAACTAATACAGAAGGAGGGCTCTGGAGGGACAAGGGGAGGGGCTGAGAGATAGATGAGTGGAACGCCCTTGGTGGGACAGAGAGGTAGACTGGTGCCCCACAGGGCTCATGGTTCGACAGTGACAGGCCTTTCTTGGCCCTGGCTTGGGTCAGGTGTCATAGTTCTGTGTGAAGAAGTGGTGGGATGCTGTCTGGACCACTGGTGTGCTCCTTGACAACAAATCCAGTTCAGCATCCTCATCCGACCTTTATTTGAGTCCTTCAACGGGATGGTGTCTACCGCAAGCTTGCACAGCCTCCGCCAGACCTCGCTGGCCTGGCTGGAACAGTACTGTTCCCTGCCTGCTCTCCGGCCAAGTATGTGAGACACCTTCCTACTGCTAAATTGTGAGGCTTTGTAGAGCCCCTGCCTAGACTCCCCCAGGGAGGGGCTGGGGGCGTGGCTCAGTGGTAGAGCCCCTGCCTAGACTCCCCCAGGGAGGCGTTGGGGTGTGGCGGAGCTGGGGGGTATGACTCAGGGATAGAGCCCCTGCCTAGAGTCCCTCTGGGAGGGGCTGGGGTGTGGCTTAGCAGAAGAGCATTTACATCATCATATATTAGACCCTGAGTTCAATCTCCAGTGACGTATGTACACATACATGTGCATTAGCACATACTTGTGGGTTTCCTGAACAGAGAGTTCAAACCCAGCCTGTTTGGTCTCCAAGTTTAGTCTGTCTTGAATACAGCCTAGGACTTGAGGTTATTCTACCATGTTCCATCCTGAATGGTCCTTTAGACTCTAAATCACCCAAAGGGAAGGGCCCTAGGGAAGGGCCACCCGTTTAGCGATCTAATATTTACTGCATGTTCATGACGTCATCCCTAACCGTAAAGACGTCTTAGTTAGTTAGTGTTTCTACAGCTGTGAAGAAACACCATGACCAAGTTATGTCTTATAAAGAACACGTAACTGGGGCTAGCTTACAGGTTCAGAGGTTCAGTCCTTTATCATGGCGGGAAGCGTGGCGGCATCCAGTGCCGCTCCCTGGGCCAAGCGTATTCAAACCGCCACAGCACCTCCCTCTCTTCCCAGCTGTCCTGAATTCCCTTCGCCAGCTCAGCACTTCCACCAGCATCCTGACCGACCCGAGCCTCGTGCCTGAGCAAGCCACACGGGCAGTCACAGAGGGTGCCCTGGGCAGACCATTGTAGCCCTGGTGAAGGTTTCCAAGCTCCGGGAACAACGTGTGGCCACGCCTCTCTCTCCATCCTGGCTGGCCCTTTCCCTGCAGATCTGGCAGGTTCCCAGGGTTCCACTCCACCTCCTTGGGGGTGGAGAAGCACCTGGTTCCATCCTGCACTTTGCTAATACTGTGATCCCTGGTGACTCATACCTCATCTTTGGAGCTCCCTTTCATTACAGAGGGCTCCAGACACATTAGCAGCTGCAGCGCTGGGGACCTGGGCAGGAGCTGTAATGAGAGATGTCAGTCTGTTTCCTCACAACTTTCTTCCTGCTTTGGATAAAGGGTGCCACCCTGAGCAGGGAGGCGGGGCAGGAGATCTCCTCTCTTTGCCTCTGCAGTAGTGACATGGGGTGGCTTCCTGGGTAAGGCCACTGAGGTCTGATGCCAGGAGAGACCAGGGCAAGGGGTAGCCAGAGCACGGCAGGCATCTTGCATGAATGTAGATGTGTGTGTGTACATATGTGGGTTTTATTAAAAAAAAAAGTTCTTGATCAATAAAAGCAAAATCTGTCTGCAAGGGCTGGTGTTGGTGTGACAGGCAGTGTGTCTCACTGTGGGACTCAGAGCTGGCAGCAGTGAAAGGTGACGTTGACAGAGGACCCTGTGGGTCACAAATTACCTTTGAGTCCTTTTCAATTTGCTTGTGTGCAGTTAAGCTCACCTGTGCTTGTGTGGAGGTTGGTGACTGACATGGGTACCTCCTCGCTGCTCCCTGCCTTAATTTTAAAACGCTTCAGAATACATTTCAGAATATAGGACTGGGCATGGTGATGCGCACCTTTAATCCCAGTACTTGGGAGGCAGAGGCAAGTCCTTATGAGTGAGACCAGCCTGTTCTGCATATGGAGTTCCAGGCCAGCCAAGGCCATATAGTAAGACCCCAGTCTACACATACATACACACACTTGTATATATTATAGTTGGGGACAGAGTCTCTGTAGTCTTGGCTGTCCTAGAACTTGCTATGTAGACCAGGTTTGTTTTAAACAACCAGATCCTCCTGCCTGTGTTAAAATATTTAAAATTACATGTATTTATGTGTGTGCACGCATGCAAATGTCATACACGTGGAGGTCAGAGGATGACTTTTTAGGAAACCGTTCTCTCCTTCCGCCATGTACGTGATGGTTATCAACTCGCTCAGGCAATCACCTTCGGCAGCAAGTGCCCTTACTGGCTGAGCCGTCCTGCCAGCCCCTCTGCCTTATTCCTTGAGACAGGCTCCGCCATTGAACTCAGCAGTTTGGCTAGGCTGGCCGGCCAATCAGCACCTGAGATCTACTTGTCTTTACCACCCCAACCATGGGGTTACCACTCCTGGCTTTTAGATTGTGGATGTAAGTCAGTTCTTTAATGACTGGACCATCTCCCAGCCCCATGCTTGTAGATATGTATGTTATGTATGTATGTATGTATGTATGCATGCATGCATGCATGTATATGTATGTATGTATGTATGTATGTATGTATTTTTCCCCTCAAGTCAGGGCTTCACCACCGTGTAGCCCTAGTTGTCCCGGAACTCGCTCTGTAGAAAAGACTGGCTTCAAACTCACAGAGATCCATCCGCCTCTGCCTCCTTGGTGCTGGGATTAAAAGCATTGAGGCCCCAGGTTCAACACACAGCTGCTAATAAGTAAATGAGTACATTTAAAAAAAAAATGGTGTTTCAAGAATTTTTACCCTGGAGAGGGGGTCAGGGTGGAAACTAGAAAGCACACTCCTTGCCAGAAAGTGCCAATGCAAAACCGAAGTTCAGTTCCACCAGTGTTGGCCTCGGGCACCACTGAGCGGGCTTGGGGGGCATGAAAGCAGACACACTGGAAGGTCTGCGCCCACCAGGAATGACAGGCGTCCCCACAGCTCCATGGAGGGAGCTCCCCCTTTCTTCCTCCCCTTTAGACAGTGTCTAGAGCGAGGTCCAGAGTAGATGTATGTGGTTGACATGGCCAGAGACGTACTTCAGAACCCCAGTGCCATGGCCTCGTGGGAACGGCAAAGCCGTCCCCGTGGTGAGGCTCAGAAGGATGTCACGGCCTGACTCAGTGGTCCAAGAAGGGGGAAAGCTGACGAGTGTGTGCGGGAAATCAAACACCGTGTTCTCCCCCCAACCCCCGCCACCCCTACGGCCCCCCGCCCCCGCCCCCGCTTCCTGCTTGTGTCTGAGGATGTGATTCTCAGCTTCCTCTTGTTACCCCTGCAATCACGCCTCCCGGCCTATGGACTCGTCCCTCTGGAAATGTAAACCAAAATAAACTTTTTTTAAAAAAAAATGTTGCTTTGATTGTGGCATTTTATCCCAGACGCGGGAAATGAGCACACCTCCTCCCCGCTGAGCGTTAAGTAGTGATGCCTGGCTCTGCGTGCTCTACCACCAACGGTCTCCCTATGTATGTGCAGCCTTGGCTGCCTGTAGACCAGGCTGGCCTTGAACTCACAGAGATCCACTTGCCTCTGCCTCCTGAGTGCTGAGAGGAAAGGCATAGACCGCCATGCTGGTTTACGCCCTGATTTCCCCTACCCATCGCCTTCCAGAAGGCTCCTTCATAACATACCCGCTTGCTGGCCTTGACGGAAACACAGGTGTAATCTAGCAGGAGGCTGAAGCAGAAGGACATGAGTTGGAGGCAGCTTGGGATACAGTGAGTTCAAGGCTACCCTGGGATACCCTGGGATACCCTGGGGGAAAAGGCAGGAAGGTTCTGGAGAGATGGCTCAGCGCCTAAGTGTGCTTCCTGCTCTCCCAAAGGACCCAATGTTTCACCCACTCCAGAGGATCTAAGGCCACCTGCTGGTCTCCTTGGGGACCTGGCACAAGGGCCATAATAATGATGATAATAATATAATAACAACAACAACTCTAGCCGGGTGGTGGTGGCACACGCCTGTAATCCCAGCACTTGGGAGGCAGAGGCAGGCAGATTTCTGAGTTCGAGGCCAGCCTGGTCTACAGAGTGAGTTCCAGGACAGCCAGGGCTACACAGAGAAACCCTGTCTCAAAACAAAACAAAACAAAACAAAACAAAACAAAAAAAAAAACAAAACAAAACAAAAAACATGCTTGGGGCTCAAATTGGCAAAGGTTCTTAAACTATAGGATGGACCTAGGAATAGAGCTCCATGCTAGAGCCCCTGCCTAGAATCCCCCAGGAAGGGCCTGGGAGGTGATATTGGTGTAATAGTCCACCTTGCTTATGAATGCCATAGGCTTAATTCCTAGCATTATACAAAGTAAAGCAATTACAAATTAAACTGTACTGTCCAGGACAACCAACTAGTGGGCTTGTTAAAATACAGCTCACATTTGGCATGTTTGTGTAATCCCAGTTCTTGGGAGGCAGATCTGTGTGGAGTTCAGTCTTGTCTGTACAGTAAATTCTACATCAGTCACAGTTACATACTGAGAGCCTGTCTCCAAATATATATATATATTGGGTTGGAGAGATGGTTCAGCGGCTAAGCGCCCTGAGTGCTCTTCAGAGGTGCTGAGTTCAATTCCCAGCAACTGCATGGTGGCTCACAACTCCTGAGTTCAATTCCCAGCAACCACATGGTGGCTCACAGCCATCTGCAATGGAGTCTGATGCCCTCTTCTGGTGTGTCTGAGGAGAGCAATGGTGAATACATAAAATTTTTTTTTTCAATGTGCTGCTCTTGAGAACTCTGGAATTCAGTTCCTGCACCCATATTGTAAGGTTCACAGCTGCCTGTAACTCAGGTTCCAGAGAATGCCTCCTGCTGACCTCTGCAGGTACCTGGATAAATACGGCATGCACACATATTCCATACATGACACATTCAAACCCGAATGCTTGCTCTGGGGCTGTTTGAATGCTCCTCTGTGGGCTCAACTGTTTGCATACTTGGTCCTCAGCTGGTGGAACTGCTTGGGAAGATTAGGAGGTGTGGCCTCATTGGAGGAGGGATCGCTGGGGGGCGGGCCTTGAGATTTGAAGACTCACCTGCTCTGATCCCAGTGTGTTCTCTCTCTGCCATCCACTTGCTGACCAAGACGTGACCTCTCAGCTGCTCCCGCCTTTGCTCTGCCATCATGGACTCTAGCGCTCTGAAACCGTAGGCCCAACTACATATTTCCTCTTCGAAGTTGCTTTTGTCATGGTGTTTTGTCACAGCAGCAGCAAAGTGGCTAAGACAGGCTCTGCTCTGTTTCAGCCTCCACCCCTGCAAGTACAGCCAGGACTCAACTCACCCCTCTTCTCCACGATCCACTCCACTCTCCTGAGTCCTGCTTCCTGCCCGCTGTCCTCCTTCACACTCATGGTGGCTTCAGACTGGGCCACGCACCCATGAGGGTAAGGGACAGCTGTATGCACCCTTCCTCCTTAACTTGGCCAGAGGAAGATGGGTCTCGGTGTGTGGTGGGCAGGCGCTGTCACCGGGTTCTCTTGCTTCCCTGTTGACTGTGGCACTTACCTTGGCATCACTGTGGCCACAATCCCTGACAGAAATAACTCAAGGAAAGATTTATTCGGGCTTGTGGTTTCGGATAATCGCAATGCATTGTGGGGAAGAGATAGCCGCAGGTGTGTAGAGCTAAGCCTGTTCATGTTGTGGCTGAGCAGGAGGGGAAGAGGCTGGAACCAGGATCGGACTCTAACCTTCAGGCAGCTTCCCCCTAGCAACCTACATCCACTAGCCAGGCCCCGATTCTAATTGTTTCTTGTACAGCCGATTGACCAGGCCCTAAAGTTTGTCTCCTCCTCTTGCGATAAGACCCGTGGGAAGAGAGAGAGAGACAAAAGCCTTCTGAGGCCAGCAAGGTGGCTCAGCTCCTTCAGGGGCTTGCTGCCAAATCGGACGACCTAAATCCTAGCTCCTGGGCCCAAGTGGCAGAGAAAAAGGACCAGCTCCCACGGGTGCACTCTGGTCTCCGGAGGAGCATTAAAGCATCCACACCTCCCACGCATCTGTACAGGAAACCAGTGTGCTTTTCCAAAGTTTAAGGACGTGAACAAATACATGTAAAATACCCGATGAATGAAATGTATATGTGCATGTGCACATGTGTGCATAGGCATGTGTTGTATGCACATCTTCACGTGGGTTTGTCCATGTTGGTATAGGCACATGTAGAAGCAGAAGTTAACATCAGGGGTCTTTCTTTTTTTATTTATTTATTTATTTATTATTATTATTTTTTGAGACAGGGTTTCTCTGTGTAGGTCTGGCTGTCCTGGAACTCACTCTGTAGACCAGGCTGGCCTCGAACTCAGAAATCCACCTGCCTCTGCCTCCCAAGTGCTGGGATTAAAGGCGTGCGCCACCACTGCCCGGCATCAGGGGTCTTTCTTGGTCAGTCTCCAACGTCTCCCACCTGCCTTTCTAGTGAGTTTTTTTTAGTAGTCGTATTAAAATTCTGAATCCCGGGATAGGGACTATTGTGTACCCAGGTCCCCCTCTACTACCTGAGGAGGACAGAGACAGAGTGGAGGAGAGCCAGAGCCAGCACGGCTTATGTCAGCAGCTTCTGGTCTCGGTCCGGTTGGGACACGGCTGTCCAAAGGGTCATTCTGACCGTTGTTGGTCTAGATACCAACCCTTGTGGTGCTGGCTCCTGAAGAGGCCCCTTGGGGTAGGGTGAGCGCAGCGTGGCCCTTGGCAAACACCCAGCTTCTGTAGTGAGACTGGTTTCTCACTGAACCTGGAGCCGGCTAGTTCAGCTAGCCGGTTAACTAGCAAGCCCAGGAGTCTGCCGGTCTCTGACATGCACTGAACCGTGCCTGGGCTTCACGTGGTGCTGAGAAAGTAAACTCAAGCCGTATGCTTATGGACCCAGAATCCTAACCCAACCACCAATAAAAACTCACTGGAGCCGGGCGGAGGTGGTGGCGCACGCCTGTAATCCCAGCACTTGGGAGGCAGAGGCAGGCAGATTTCTGAGTTCAAAGCCAGCCTGGTCTACAGCCTGAGTTCCAGGGCAGCCAGGGCTACACAGAGAAACCCTGTCTCAGAAAAAAACAAAAACAAAAACAAAAACAAAAACAAAAACAAAACAAAGCAAACAAAAACCTCACTGGAACTGTAAACTGGGGGAAGTTGGAAAATGAGTGAGAAACACAACTGATGCCAACTCGCCAGCACATGCATACATTTACACAACTGTAAACATGTGCACACGCCCGTGTGCGCACACGCATGTGCAGAGAAATCCATTTCATTTATCAAACACTTTAGTGACTGAGCCATTCCCCCAGACCTGAAATGCTTCTTTAAAAAGAAAATGTCAAGCCTGGCGTGGTGGCGCACGCCTGTAATCCCAGCACTCTGGGAGGCAGAGGCAGGCAGATTTCTGAGTTCGAGGCCAGCCTGGTCTACAGAGTGAGTGCCAGGACAGCCAGAGCTACACAGAGAAACCCTGTCTCAAAAAAAACCAAAAAAAAAAAAAAAAATTATTTATTATGTATAAGTACACTGCATCTGTCTTCAGACCAGAAGAGGGCATCAGATCCCCATTACAGATGGTTGTGAGCCACCATGTGGTTGCTGGGATTTGAACTCAGGACCTCTGGAAGGAGCAGTCAGTGCCCTTAACCAGAGCCATTTCTCCAGCCCCTCTAGTTTGCTTTTCTATTGTTTGATGAAAAACCAAAGCAACTTAGAGAGGAAGGGATTTATTTGGTTTATCCTTCCACGTGACAGGCAGTCATTGAAGTGAGCCAAGGCAGAGTCTCCTGGCGGGGGGGGGGGGGGGGGGGGGGTAGAACTGAAGCAGAGACCACGGAGGGGTTACCTTTCTTAGATAGCCCAGGCCCACATGTTCACGAGTGGAAGCACCCCAGTGTGTGCCCCTCACCCCAGCCACTAATTACAAAAATGCCCCACTGCCATGGCTACGAGGTAGTCTGAGATCCCCTCTTCCCAGACAACTCTAGTTTGTATCGAGGTGACAACAAGTACCCAGCACAACAGACGGACAAAACCCAGACAGCGTTATCTGTAGTTGGCAGAGGCCAGCACTCCCCACCGAACTGCCCAGAACTGAACTGATGCCAGCTCCCAGAAAAAGGCAAAAGGGAAGGAAGGAAGTCCTCTCTGCTCTGACTGGAAGTAGTTCCTCACCAGAGACAGCCAATGCGTCTGTCTATGTCTGTCTGCTTCTGTCATTGCCGGTGTCCTTAAGACGGTCCAGCAGGGCTGGACCTGTGAGGCCAGACAGTTCGAGGGTGATGGGGTTAGTGCAGGCTGGCCCATCCTGGAGCTTCTAGGCTTGCTGTGGATGTGGGGGCCAGGCAGCCCACAGGGCATACCGGTTCCATGAACATTCCTGTCTAGTAATCTGAATGTTATCTTTCATGATATGTCTTAATGGCAAATTCTGTAAATAATATCAATGTCATATATGTCAAAATCAATTCCTGGTTATATCTGGCTATGATTTTTGGAGATTTTAATTGGAGAAACTGGACTAAAAGTCCATAGGACTTCACTGTTCATTGTTCTCTAGAGGCCACCTTTTAAAAACTTTACCCCGGTAAAGGCCGGTGCTCTTAACCAGAGGTCCTGAGTTCAATTCCCAGCAACCACATGGTGGCTCATAACCATCTGTAATGGATCAGATGCCCTCTTCTGGGGTGTCTGAAGAGAGTGACAGTGTACTCAGATATATGAAAAAAAAAATAAATCTTTTTTCAAAATTCTGTTTATTCGTTTATTTGTGTGTTGAGGGGACAGTGCATGCTTGTGGTGGTCATACGGCGCCTGTGATGGTCAGAAGACAACTTGGAGTTCTCTGTGTCATCTGGGCCCTGGGACTCACAGTCAGGCTTAGCGGCAAGTGTTGCTGGAGCCCCTGTGGCTGGCTTTGAACTCTGGCTCCTCCAGCCTCTGTTTCCTGAGTTCCTCTATGCCTGGAAGGGTTCATTTTTCTTTCAATGCCTTGTAAATCTGTAATTATTTTTAAACAAACTAGTTTTAAAATGATGTGCTTAGTGGTACGTGCCTGTATTCACAGTACTTTGGAGGAAAAGGATTATTTCAAGTTCAGGGCCATCCTGGCCTACAAAGTGAGTTCCAGGCCAGCCAGGGTTACACAGTGACCCTGTCTCAGCACCCCCAAATTAACATTAAAAAAAACCCAAATCGAATCAAACCATAAAACTCCTATAATTTCAGTTCTCAGAAGAATGAGGAAGGAGGGGCGCCACAGTATTGAGACTCTGTTTTAGGAAAAAACAAAAAATTTTCTCTTCGGGCTGAGATGTCTTAGTGGGGAAAGCATTTACTTTGTATGTAGATTGGAGTTTGGATATCAGAAACCATTCTAAACACTGGGTGGGCATGTCATGTCAACCTGCTCATAATCCCAGCGTGGGGAGAGAAACTGGTTAGTCAGAATAGCTGAAATTGTACAATACAGATTTAGCAAGATACCCTGCCCCAGTACTCAGGATATAAGGTGGAGAACAATCTTGAAAACCAATAGACATCAACATCTGGCTTACACACACCACATATCTGAACACATGCAAACTCACACTCATGTACGATATACACACACATGCATACATACAGGAAAAATAAACTTTTTTTTTTTTTTTAGACAGAAGTCTCGCTATGTAGCCTTCTCTGGCCTGGAGTACATTTGAGTGTAGCAGGCTGGCCTCAAATTCAAGAAAAATCCACCCATCTCTGCTTACAGAGTGCTGGCTGGGATTAAAGGAATATGCCACCACAATTGACGAAAAACACACATATACACACACACACACAAACGACCTTTTCAGGAACTAGATAGTAGCCTTCATTGTAGAGCAACTGCTTAGCATAATGAAATGTCCTAGATTCGATCTCTAGCATGGCCAAAAATAATTACTATCTTCTTTTCGCTCTTCAGGCCACCCCTAAATCTAGGTACTTACCACGTCCCTGGAGGATTTTTGCAAAACTTCCAGTTTTGTTGTTGTCTCACATAGCTCAGACTGCCCTGGAACTCGCAATGTGATCTAAGAATACCTTGAATTTCCGATCTTCCTGCTTCCCAAGTGTGGGGTGACAGGCAACTACTACACCACCGGGTTTATGGGGTGCTGAAGCACTCAGCTTTCTGCATGCTAGGAAAATACTCTTCCGATGGATCTACATCGGTAGCCACAACACACTGTAAGTTTTGGTTTCGTTGTTTCTCTTTGCAGCGCTGGGAATCGAACCCAGATTCTTGTACAGGATAGACAAGTCACCTCCGTGGCTTGCTTTCTACCTTCGGTCTTTGTTCAAAATACTCCATTCATAGATTGTCCTCCGGGATCTCCTATGATAACTAGAGTGCTCGGATAAAACCAGTACTTTAGGCTCTCCACTTCTTCCCGAGCTTACTAGCCGTTTCTTTTTCGAATATTCACAACTTTGCCTCTCCACGACACACACCCTCGCTGTTCAAGGCCGTCCCATACCAACGGACGGGGCATTTCTCTTCCCCAGCAGCGAAAGCACGGGTCAAGTGGGAATAAGAACCTCTGCCCTGCCCCTTGGAAGGATCCAGTGTGGCGATGCTGCAATAAAACTTAATAAACGGCCAAGAAGAGGTGAGAGCTGGGCGGACGGAATCCGCTACCCGAAACACGTGCAGACAGCATCAGTCAGTTCACCGTTAGGCCCCGCCCCTCAAAAAAAAAAACAGTCCAATAGCCAGGCCTGGCCTCTTTAGGTCAAACGCTAAGGCCAGCCCCTCCTAACACAGAGCCGGAAGTCCCTTCCCCACGAGGCGTTCAAAAATCCAGGCCCCACCCCTCAGCCCGTGAAGCACTCAATTAAAAGAGGTTCCGCCTCCGGCACGAGAGGCTAAGTCCCGCCCCTCAGGTCTTGTCAACGGCCCCGTCTTGCTCCGCCCAACATTCAAACTACCAATTGCTCTTCTCCAAAAGATGAAAACGGTCACGATTGGCTCTTTAAGACGCCTCAAAAGGTCAAGCTCCGCCCCCACAGTACGTGCAATTACGCCCAGTCCTACGAAGCGCGCCAACGGCCAGGCCCCGCCCCTCGAAGGGCTCAAACTACCAGGCCCCGCCCCATAGAGAACTCCAACCGTCAGGCCCATCCCTCGAGGAGCGCAAGTCCCAGGCTCCGCCCTATAGAGCGCACCAACTGCCAGGCCCCGCCCTACAGAACCCGCTAACGGCCAGGCCCCGCCCTCAAGGCGCTCACGCGGCCAAGCTCCGCCCTGTAGAGCGCGCCAACGGCCAGGTCCCTTTTCATAGGACATCGCAACGGTTAGGTCCCGCCTTCTGCGGTGCGCTTAGGACCAGGCCACGCCCCAAAGAGTCCAACGCTGGCCAGTCCCGCCCCTCGAGGCGCGCCAACTGTCCGCCCCCGCCCCCTCGTGCGCCGAGACGTGAGGACGCCGGCGTCGTAGGCTGAGGTGGCAGCTGTCCCGCAGTCATGGAGCTGCCGCAGATGCCGGAGCTGATGGGGCTGTCCCTCCTGGTGGGGCTGCTGGCCCTGGTGGCCACAGCGGCTGTGGCGCGGGGCTGGCTGCGGGCCGAGGAGAAGCCCAGCCAGCCGGTCTGTAAGTATACCTGGCCGGGTGGCGGTGACTCTGGGGACTTTGCTCCCGGCCGCCGCGTGGTCCGAGGAGCGTGGAGAGTCACGGATCTCAGTTTCCCGGGTTGTGGGATGAACTTTCCCGCGTCGGTTTCGGGTTGCAGGTGCACCCCAGGTACAAGAGCCTTTGGAGCCTGGGAGCTGCGCTGCGACGTGGTCGGTGACTTGTCCTGCGACACCTCCCACTACCACCTTTGTCCCCGGGGCTGCTACGAACACTCGGTCAGACCCCAAGTTTGCTCTGTGTTTGTGTTCTTAGGAATTGGGGGTCATTTCAAAATACTCTTCTGCCAACTCTGACCGGCAGGGACGTTTTTCTGAACTCCTGCCTATTGCTAAGCTTCGAGCTCTGTTTAATATGTTCAGTAACTGAGAAGCTTGTAGACGTGTCGTCTACTCTGTAGATCTGAATTGTGAGCGTCTGCAAATGCAAGCGAAATATACAGTGTATTAAATCAAATTTCACAGAGGAGTGAATACTACAAAAGGAACGAGGGTATGAATGGTCTCTCTGGGCTTGTGTTTCTTTTTTAAGGGGATACAAGTTGGGGATTCCTGGGAATAGAGGCTAGGCAACCCATTGTGGGTTTTGAGGCGTGGTTTCACTATGTTGTCCAAACTGGCCTTGACCTTTGGATATTCCTGCCTCGGTCTCAGGAGCATCACAGGTATGTGCTCCCCGATATCTAGCCTTGTATTGGTGCTGGGTGTGTGGAACCCAGAGCCTCAAGCAAGTGCTTTCCATAGATCTACAGCCCCCAGTCTGTGATGTGAGTTGTTCAGGGATGCCAATGTAGGATTCTGCCTGGGAGGGAAGAAAGGCAGTTCTACCAGTGGCAAAACTCAAGCAGGGATTCCAAAACATCTACAGGCTGCTGTGAACGTGGTGCAGCCGTAGACCACCTGTCTAAGGGCCAGGAGCAGAACTCACGGCTAGATCTCTTGCCTCTGGTACCCAAGGCACTGGGTTTTATCCCAGTGCTGAAAGAATAGAAGACCAGCATCTGGTTTGACCCCAAAGATCAACATGGGCAAGTTAGAGGCAGATTGTATGTAACGAGTTTAATAATAAAAGTTTTCATTCCTCTAAGAATTAGGGAGCAGGGAGCATCAACTGCTACCTAACATGTGTCAGCTTTATGTGTAAACCTCGTTCCCCAAGATAGGTTTTATTTAATTTTTGCTTTGTTTTTTGTTTTTTTCGAGTCAGGGTTTCTCTGTGTAGCCCTGGCTGTCCTGGAACTCACTCTGTAGACCAGGCTGGCCTCGAACTCAAAAATCTGCCTGCCTCTGCCTCCCAAGTGCTGGGATTACAGGCATGCGCCACCACCACCCGGCTCCCTCCTGCATAGCATTTCCCTACTTTGGAATGCCGGACCAGAATCCACACTACACTGGCTAAGCCATGAACCCACCCAGCTGTGTCAGCTCAAAGAGGTGCTATATAGACTCAGCCAGTAGCCTCTGTAAGATCACTAACGAGCGCTGGGGAATGTGTACCTGTCCTTAGCATGCACGAAGCTGTTGGTTCAGGCTTCAGAATGGCTTTAAAAATAGAAGAAAGGGGGCTGGAGAGATGGCTCAGCGGTTAAGAACACTGCTCTTCTGAAGGTCCTAGTTCAATTCCCAGCAACCACATGGTGGCTCACAACCATCCATAATGAGATCTGATGCCCTCTTCTGGTGTGTCTAAAAACAGCTACAGCGTACTTACATATAATAAATAAATAAATATTTTTAAAAAAAATAGAAGAAAGGAATACGCAGTGATAAACACCAAATCCCAAGTCAAGTCTGATTTCTAAGCCTTTTCTAAAAATTACGTATGTCCATTAGATTTGCCCATTTTTGTGGAGGTGTTCTTGGAGGCCGTGGGTACCATATTCTCTTGAACTAGAGTTGTAGTTGGTTGGGAGCCACCTGGTTTGAGTGCTGGGAGCTAATCTCTGATTCTCTGAAAGAGCAATACATGCTTTTAAGCACTGAGCCATCTCTCCAGCCCCACTTTTTGTATGGTTTTAGTGCAACTGGAAATTGGACTTGGGGCCCTGCACGTGCTAGGCAAGCCTTCTATTGCCGGACGAGCCCTCTAAGGCTAGCCCGGCCGGCGTCTATAAGTGAACATGTGTGGGTGATGCTCATGCATCTGCACATGGAGATCAGGGAACAACCTTGTGTATCATTTGGAACGCAAGGTGCTCCATTGAGACGGAATCGCATATTACCTGGAGCTCATGAATTCCAGGCTGGTTGGCTGGAGAGCCCCAGAGACTTTCCCGACTCCACCTCCTCAGTGCTGAGATTACAATGTATCAAACTCAAGCACATCATATTTAGAAAGCAAGTACTATGAACTATCTGCCCCACCCACCCACACCCCTCCCAGGCCTGTTTCTGCACATGTCACTTTCTCCAGGACAAGGACCATATCTGGGTCCTGTTGTGCTCCACCAGAGCCTGAGTAATCCTAGGTACTCAGATGCTTCTGAGTGAGTGCATGGATAAATGACATGAGCCTTCCTTCTAGGTCAGAAAGAAAAGGAATCCAAGAAGTCAGGATCCAAGAAGCAGAAGCAGAATCAGCGGCTTCGGAAGGAGAAGCCTCAGCAGCACAGCTTCACGCACCCTCTTCTGGCCGCGGCACTGAAGGTACTTAGTACTCCTGGGTACTGAACACAGCACGTACATAGGACCGCTCCCACCCCTAGACTCTGTCCTCTAGTAACCTATGCAGATTACACACCCTAACTCTCAGCAACAGCACAAGTGTGCCCTTCCGGCCCTCCTTCCCTGTACTGAGGATCGAATCCAGGGCCTTGTGCATTATGTTCTTGTTGAGGTTTGGTCTGTTGCTATGTATTGTAAACCAGTATCTCCAGTATCTGGTTGCCTTGGGGACGTACACCAAGTGATGATGTGTAATCTTGCTTCTTAAGTTAAAACTATTGGTTGAGTAAAGATGCCCAGATGAATCTGGGCAGCAGAGAGGTAGATGGGGCTTTGATTCCCAGGGCTTGGCGTCTGAGGCAGAGACCTTGAGGAGGAATGCTGAGGGGTGAAGAGAGGAGAAAATGCCATGGGGTAGATGAATTGTGAGAACGCGGCCATGAGTGCTGGCCAGTTGGAGTAAGAGCAGCCCGAGTGGGATGTGGCAAGTGAGATCATGGAGGCACAGGGAGGCACAGGGAGGCAGGCAAAATAGCATAGAGGGCTGACATCTGCCCAGCTCTAGTGCTATTAATGTTAATGCTAACTATAAAGGTTCTGTGTCTTTTATTTTGGAACCAAACAATCAAAGGTGGAGTAGAAACCCCCATTTAATTATTACTACATCAAGTTCTTTTTTCTTTTTTTTGGTTTTTCGAGACAGGGTTTCTCTGTATAGCCCTGGCTGTCCTGGAACTTACTCTGTAGACCAGGCTGGACTTGAATACATCAAGTTCTTAATTGGCAGATTTCTACATAAGTGTTCCGCAGCCAAGCACCTTACTAGGGGATTCTAGGCAGGCACTGAACCACTAAACTACAGTCCTAGTCTATTCTACTTTTTTTTTTTTTTTGGTTTTTCGAGACAGGGTTTCTCTGTATAGTCCTGGCTGTCCTGGAACTCACTCTGTAGACCAGGCTGGCCTCAAACTCAGAAATCCGCCTGCCTCTGCCTCCCAAGTGCTGGGATTATATATTTTTCTACTGTTATTTTTGAGATAGTTTCACTAAATTGCTGGGGCTAGCTTCAGCCTTACTCTGTAACCCAGGTAGGCCTTGAACTTGGCTCCCGGGGAGCTGGGAGCTGAGCCCGCAGAGCTCACCTATCCTGTTCCATCTTCACTCGTCGGTCATCCCAGTCCCTGAGCAGAGTTGCAGCCCTAGGCTCAGCCTCCCCATCCACGTGAGAGGTTTCTCAGTGGTCCTCCCTGCGTTCCTCCCCAGAGCCACAGTGGGAATATATCTTGCATGGACTTCAGCAGCAACGGCAAGTATCTGGCCACCTGTGCAGATGACCGCACTGTCCGTATCTGGAGCACCAAAGATTTCCTTCAGCGGGAGCACCGCAGCATGAGAGCCAATGTGGAGCTGGACCATGCCACCTTGGTGCGCTTCAGCCCTGACTGCAGGTGGGACAGGACAGAGCCTCAGGCTTGCCTGCAAAAGCCCAGCTTGGGGCTGTGGCCTTCACAGATCCAGTTGAGAGTTAGTGGGGAGGGGTCAAGAGGGCATTCTGACAGTATGGAGGATGTTCGAAACTCTAATCTGCCAGGACATCTGGGAGCTCTTTTTTTTTTTTTTTTTTTTCCCTCTCATTTTTCGAGACAGGGTTTCTCTGTATGGCCTTGGCTGTCCTGGAACTCACTCTGTAGACCAGGCTGGCCTCGAACTCAGAAATCCACCTGCCTCTGCCTCCCAGGTGCTGGAATTAAAGGCGTGAGCCACCACTGCCTGGCAGGTTTTGGGAGCTCTTATGACTTAAGTTCTAGAAATGAAAGGAACCAAAGCTATGAGGGTCCTTTCCCCCTTTTTTCTCTTTTGTATTGTCCGGACTGAACTCAGTATCACACATACCACTGAGCTACGCCTTCAGCGTTTCTTGCTTCTTGGGTTCTAGTTTTCTGTTTGTGTGGAGACAGGACCCAGGGCCTTACTATATTGCTCTCACTAAGTAATGCAGCTTGGCCTTGAACTTGTGATCTCTCTGCCCCAGTCTCCCTAGTACTGAGATTTCTGTGTGTCCTTGTGTACCTTTGTTTACAGAAATATAAGCAAAAGTCTGTTTACCTTAGGTAGGGCATCGACAACAGACCAGAGAGTAGTTGTGCTGTGTGGCGCCTGGTGAGCCATTGGGTTTACTGGGGTTACTTACAAGTTGATGGATGTAAGAGGATGCTTACAAGAACACAAACAACTCTTGGGCATCGAGTCCTAGAAAGCCCTCGTTAGCCTGGATGATGGTGATTCGTCAAAGCTGTGTTGAACTGTGACTGGGCTTTACGGCAGCTCCGTCAGACAGTCCTCTCTTCCCAGCAACTGTTTCTATTCGCTAACCTTGGGGAGGGCCTTAAGAGTGTTGAGACGTGGAGCTTCCTGCTCCTTAAGCCTCAAAGCCTCTTTCTAGCAAGGATCTTTTTATGTTGGTGCTAAGGATCAAACCCACGACCTACCACTGCCACTGAGATGCATCTCTGTCTTTGAATTTTTTTGTTTTGGGATTGTATGGTGGTGTGTGTGTGTGTGTGTGTGTGTGTGTGTGAGAGAGAGAGAGAGAGAGACAGACAGACAGACAGACAGACAGACAAAGAGACAGAACAGAAGCTGAGGGTTTTTTTTCCTTCTGCATGGGTTCCTGAGTATTGAGCTCAAGTTAAATTAGCCTTGCCAAGCAAGTGATTTTTTTTTTTAACCTGCTAAACCATTTCATTGGCCCTCTGAATAGTTTTTGCAAGACTTTGAGGGGCTGGGGTGATGGCTCAGGGCTTAAGAATACTGGTTTCCCTTATACAGGATCCAAATTCAATTCCTAGCATCCATATGACAGCTCATGACAGTCTATATCTCCAGACTTGGGAACCAATGTCTTTATCTAACCTCTAAGGGCACCAAGTGTGTATGTGGTGCACAAACACACATACACACACAAAAGAAATCAGATACACACAAACATGTAAAACATCTTTTTTTTTTTGTTTGGTTTTGGTTTTGGTTTTTCGAGACAGGGTTTCTCTGTGTAGTCCTGGCTGTCCTGGAACTCACTCTGTAGACCAGGCTGGCCTCGAACTCAGAAATCTGCCTGCCTCTGCCTCCCAAGTGCTGGGATTACAGGCGTGCGCCACCACGCCCGGCTGTAAAACATCTTTTTTTTTGTTTTTGTTTTTGTTTTATTTTGCTTTTTTGAGACAGGGTTTCTCTGTGTAGCCCTGGCTGTCCTGGAACTCACTCTGTAGACCAGGCTGGCCTCGAACTCAGAAATCCGCCTGCCTCTGCCTCCCAGGTGCTGGGATTACAGGCGTGCACCACCACGCCCAGCTGTAAACATCTTTTAAGTTAAAAAAGATTTTGAGCCAAGGGATCTGTAGGAAGGCTGTACACTACGGCATCAGGGACACTCTTGGGTTTCTCTAGAATCTAGGACCCTAGGCCTCTGTCCAGGTGGGGAAGTAAGCTGTTTGCTTGTCTCTAGAGCCTTCGTTGTTTGGCTGGCCAATGGGGACACCCTCCGTGTTTATAAGATGGCCAAGAGAGAAGATGGGGGCTTTACTTTCACGGCCACACCAGAAGATTTCCCTAAAAAGCACAAGGCGCCCATTATCAACATCGGCATTGCTGACACCGGTAAGGGAAGGCTGTGGGAAGCGTTTGCTCGAGGCATGAAAATGTGCCTGAGTCATAACTTGGTCTTTGTTTCGTTTGAACGGTTTATTTTTCCTTTATGTGTATGGATGTTCTATCTGAATGTATGTCGGTGTACTACCTGCATGCAGTGCTCACAGAGGCCAGAAGAGGGCATGGGGTCTGTCTTAGTCAGGGTTTCTATTCCTGCACAAACATCATGACCAAGAAGCAAGTTGGGGAGGAAAGGGTTTATTGAGCTTACACTTCCACACAGCTGTTCATTACCAAAGGAAGTCAGGACTGGAACTCAAGCAGGTCAGGAAGCAGGAGCTGATGCAGAGGCCATGGAGGGATGTTCCTTACTGGCTTGCTTCCCCTGGCTTGCTCAGCCTGCTCTCTTATAGAACCCAAGAATACCAGCCCAGAGATGGCACCGCCCACAAGGGGCCCTTCTCCACTTGATCACTAATTGAGAAAATGCCCCACAGCTGGATCTCATGGAGGCACTTCCCAAGTGAAGCTCCTTTTCCTATGATAACTCCAGCCTGTGTCAAGTTGACACACCAAACTAGCCAGTACAATTGACCCCTTGTCAACTTGACACACCAACATATCACTATTAAGCCTCAACCCTTACTTTCTTATTCATCCCCAAGATGTAAATAACGTAAAAAGTCCCACAGTCTTTACATATTAAAAATTCAACCCCTTTAAAATGACCAATATCTTAAAATTCCAAGTCTTTTAAAAATTCAAAGTCTCTTAACTGTGGGCTCCACTAAAATACCTTCTTTCAAGAGGGAAAAATATCAGGGCACAGTCACAATCAAAAAAGCAAAACTCAAACTCCAATGGTTCAATGTCTGGGATCCAACTCACGATCTTCTGGGCTCCTCCAAGGGCTTGAGTCACTTCTCCAGCTCTGCCCTTTGTAGCACACACCTTGTCTTCTAGGCTCCAGCTGCCTGTACTCCACTGCTGCTGCTGTCCTTGGTGGTCATCGCATAGTACTGGCATCTCCAAGCCTCAACTCTTTTGCATGACCCCTTCAGTCCTGGGCCATCAATTACAACTGAGGGTACACTTTCACCAATGGCCTTCCGTGGTCTCTCAGCGTACCAAGCCTCAGCTGTTCTTCATGATGCCTTCATGCCTTCAAAAGCAGTACCACCTGGGTGACTCTTACACAGTACCAAGTCCTGCTACAGCACGAGGCACAACCTTGGCTCTCTGGAACACACTCTCTGTGCTCTCAGAAAACACATCCCAGAAGATTTCACCTCAGTGATGCTGGTCTCTTCTTAACTCACCGCTAATTTCTTAGCTCCAGCTAACCAGCATCAATAGTCCCAGTAACACAACGGCTCACTTTAGTGGTTCTGGTATCTTGTTACTCACAGCTGATTCTTCAGCCCCAGCTAACCAAAACCACAGAATCTTCATGGCCCTGATAAGAGTCTTTAATTTTCCCTCTGAAACTTCACAAGCCAGGCCTCCATCTTCTGCCTTGTTCTCAACATTATCTTCCAAGCTCCTACACAACGGTCTCACAGAGGTCTCATCACTGAATGGACCATCTAGCCCAAAGTTCCAAAGTCCTTCCACAGTCCTCTCCAAAACATGGTCAGGTTGTCACAGGAATACCCCACTACGCTGGTACCAATTTGTCTTAGTCAGGGTTTCTATTCCTGCACAAACATCATGACCAAGAAGCAAGTTGGGGAGGAAAGGGTTTATTGAGCTTACACTTCCACACAGCTGTTCATTACCAAAGGAAGTCAGGACTGGAACTCAAGCAGGTCAGGAAGCAGGAGCTGATGCAGAGGCCATGGAGGGATGTTCCTTACTGGCTTGCTTCCCCTGGCTTGCTCAGCCTGCTCTCTTATAGAACCCAAGAATACCAGCCCAGAGATGGCACCGCCCACAAGGGGCCCTTCTCCACTTGATCACTAATTGAGAAAATGCCCCACAGCTGGATCTCATGGAGGCACTTCCCAAGTGAAGCTCCTTTTCCTATGATAACTCCAGCCTGTGTCAAGTTGACACACCAAACTAGCCAGTACAGGGTCGTTCTCTGGGATCACAGTTAAAACCAATTGTGAGCTGTGCTCAGAATCAAACCCAAGTCCTCTAGAACAGCCAGTGCTCCTAACTGTTGAGCCATCTCTCCTGGCCTCCCTCCCCCCCACCTTTTGCATTTATTTTGTGTGTTTATCTTAGCACATGTGCAGAAGTCAGCCCAATAGGTCATTAGGCTTGGCGGCAGGTACCTCTACCAGCTGAGCCATCTTGCTGGTGTCTGAATTATATTTGTTGAATGAGTTGTTACTGCCTGAGTTTTGCTTGGCATCCCTGTGTCCAAGGAGTTCTGGTCCTGTGCTTCCCTAGAGTTCAAAGTTAGAGCCACCCTTTTTAGTACAGAATTGCCTGAGGTGACCTTTGGCCTGGGAAACTTCTTAGAGCATGGATACTTCTTAGAGTAGTGCCCATTGTTTTTTGGGGGGAGATGACAGCCTAGTCATGGCCTTGGACTTAAAACTGTCCTCTCCTAATCAGGGAAGTTCATCATGACCGCCTCCAGTGACACAACTGTCCTCATATGGAATCTGAAAGGTCAGGTGCTGTCCACAATCAACACCAACCAGATGAACAACAGTCACGCTGTTATCTCCCCGTGTAGCAGGTGAGGAAGCGGAGGGCAGGTACAGAGCAGAGGAGGGGCGTGGGGACACTGGAGAAGAAGTCCTAGCTCTCCCAATGGGGAGGGGTTTCACACAAGCCCCCAAGTCCTTAGTGTGTTTCTTTACCTTCCCTGTGTTTATTTTTGCAGTGCTGAGGGTGGGAACCAGAGCACTGTACACGTTAGGCAAACGCTCAGCCACCTCCCAACGTCCGCAGCCCCTCATCTGAGGGGTCAGTTAACTTATTTAGAGTCAGCGTCTTGCTGTGTATCCCTGGCTGGCCTAGAACTCATTATGTATATCAAATGGCCTGCCTCTGCCTACTGAGACCTTGGCTTAAAGATGTGTGCTGCCATGCCAGGCCCTTTTAATTTTCTGTTTTTTTCTGAGACAGGGTTTCTCTGTATAGTCCTGGTCATCCTGGAACTCCTATGTAGACCAGGCTAGCCTTAAACTCACCAGAGATCCACCTTTGTCTGCCTCCCAAGTACTAAGATTAAAGTTGTGTACCACTATGCCCATCTTTTTTAAAAACAGGATCTCTTGAGTCTGTTCTGGCCTTGAACTCACTATGTGGTTGGCGATGGCCTTGACCCCTGATCCTTCCACCTCCTGTGTGCTGGGATAATAGGCATACACCACCAAGCCAGGCATATGTGTGCTGGGAGTGGAGAGCAGGGCTTTGCCAGTTAGGAGTGTCCTCCTAACTGAGATACGTCTCTTCTCTGTACTATGGATCTTAAAGCATACCATCACCTTGAACCAAGTATATATATACAATCTTACACATACAATCTTTGTTTTACCCTGTAGTACTGGGCACTTTTTGACCTGAAGAACCCAGGTCTTCGAGCATGCTAAGTTAGTTCTCTGCCACTAAGCTACATCCCCAGCTTCCCAAAATTTTCGTTGTTTTTAAATTTATATAGAGTTTTGCTATGCAGTCCATCCAGGTTGGCCTTGAACCTGTGATACTCTTGTATCTGCCACCATACCTGGCTCTTTTGTTCCTTGTTTTCTGTTTGTTTGGTTTTATTTGCTCTGAGACAGGATCAATGGAATAGGATTGAAGACCCAGAAATTAACCCACAGACTTATGGTCACTTGATCTTTGATAAAGGAGCCACAACCATCCAGTAGAAAAAAGATAGTCTTTTCAACAAATGGTGCTGGTCCAACTGGAGGTCAACATGCAGAAGAATGTGAATTGACCCACTCTTATCTCCTTGCACTAAGATCAACTCCAAGTGGATCAAGGACCTCCACATAAAAACAGACACACTGAAACTATTAGGAAAGAAACTTGGGAAGACCCTGGAGGACATAGGCACAGGGGGAAAGTTCCTGAACAGAACACCAATAGCTTATGCACTAAGATCAGATCCTACTAAGTTATCCACACTGTCTTCCAGTTTACTCTTTTGGCCCAGGAAGGCCTTGAACTTGAGATCCTCCTGTTTCAGCTTCCATACTAACTGGGGTTGCGGGGTATACCTCCGTCCCTGGCAAAGAACACTTTAAAAGATTTCTTCAGACACTGGCTAGCTATAGCTATAGATTACTTGCCTTATATTTACGAAACTCTAGATCTATGCCTAGCATCCCCAAAAGGTATTATTTCTAAGACTTGTTAGTACCAAGATATCTGCCTTTAACATTTAAGTTTTAAGAGTGTGAATTGCGTGACAGGTTTGTGGGCTCGTGTGGCTTCACCCCAGATGTGAAGGTCTGGGAGGTGTGCTTCGGGAAGAAAGGAGAGTTCCAGGAGGTGCTGCGAGCCTTTGAGCTCAAGGGCCACTCTGCATCTGTCCACTCCTTCGCGTTCTCCAATGACTCTCGGCGGTGAGTGCTTCGGGGCAGCTTAACTATGCTCTTTCGCTTGTTCAGTTTTAGTACAGATAGCCAAGGCTGGCCCTGGAGTCCTAATCACCTGCCTCCCTCATAAGTACTGAGGTACAGGTGCGTATACCTTGCCTGGTAATTTTTTCGTTTTGTTCTGTTATGTTTTTCAGACAGGGTCTCATTTGGTAGCCCAGGCTGCCCTTGAACTCAGAGTGATCCTCTTGCTTTGCCTCAGCCCTCCAGTGCTGGGGTTCTAGGTGTGTAGCACCAAGCTGGGCTGGGCAGTGAGTCTGGGGTTCTTCTGCCTGACTGGGCTGCAGTTCTGAAAAGGGTAGAGGACTTGGTTCTCGGCAGGATGTTTTCCCCGCTGGGGCTGGTGAGGCTCTAGCTGTGATTCCCACCTTGCAGGATGGCCTCTGTCTCCAAGGACGGCACGTGGAAGCTGTGGGACACAGATGTGGAGTACAAGAAGCAGCAGGACCCCTACTTGCTACGGACGGGCCGCTTTGACGAGGCGAGCACCATGCCTTGCCGCCTGGCACTCTCCCCGGACACCCATGTCCTGGCCTTGGCCACTGGCACCAGTATTCATCTCTTCAACACTCGGCGTGGGGAGAAGGAGGAATACTTCGAGGGTGTCCATGGGGAGTGCATTGCTGACTTGACTTTTGACAGCACTGGCCGCTTCCTGGCCTCCTGTGGGGACCGTGCAGTGCGGCTCTTCCACAACACGCCTGGCCACCGAGCTGTGGTGGAGGAGATGCAGGGCCTCCTGAAGCGAGCATCTAGCGAAAGTACCCGCCAGAGGCTGCAGCAACAGCTGACCCAGGCCCAAGAAACCCTAAAGAGCCTGGGTGCCCTGAAGAAGTGACTGGCTCTGGGCGGGTCTGGCTGCCTGCCCCAGCGGCTGCTGCTTCCCAGGTGCCCCTGGGATGGAGACCTGGAGGAACCTCCCAGTTTTCTTTCTGGTGGCCCCTGCTTTTTCCTATTGAAACTATTCTTGCATACTCAGATCTTTCTCTCTCTGTCTCTCCTCTTGTTTGACTCTTCCCAGACTGAAAGGTGCTGTTTTCTCACAGGCCCTAGGGGTAGAATCTATCTTCATTTAGCACTGAGAAGAGTAGAGAGCAGACAGAGCAGAGTCTTTGACGGTTTGGCAAAAGATTCTGACATCCAAAGAAGTTTGTCAGTGGTAGTATTAACCTTAGGGTCACCAGAGACAAGTTGTTTTACAAGAGTTCAGAATGTGTTTTAATAATGCTGCAAAGAGAGCCTCCATCTGGACCAGGCTCCTGATAGCGGCAAGAAGTAATCAAGGACTGGTCTTTGTTGACGTTGGTCTGTAATCTCAGCACTCTACAGGCAAAGGTGAGACGATCAGGGCCAGCTTGGACTACATAGTGAATTCTAGGTCCTCCTGGGCTCCCTATGGAGAGTAACCTTAACAAGATTGTTTTTCCCTGGGCTTCAGTTTTCTTATTTGTAAAATGGGGAACGATGCTTTCTGTGGCCTCCTGCAAAGATGCTGTGAGGCTAAGAGTATTAAAATGTTCCCACACATGGAGCACAACCGTGCTGTCCAGTGTCGTTAACTACCAGGTAACATGGGCCGTAAACAGTATTCTGCGAGCAAGCGATGAAGAGTCACAGCCCTTGTGAAGCCAAGTTTCCTAGGGCTCTACTTGCTCATTCATCTTGGATAAATATGGTGGTTTGGTTCACGTGCCTTGAGTACCATCTCAGGACAGTGCTCTTCTCTTGGGACTTTTTGATCTCATCACTTCAGGGACTGCTTCATGGGACTAGCTAGTGACGCTGGCTAAGACAGACAGACAAGACTAGGCCCCTTGCCCAGGGTAAAAGCCGAGGACCTAGAGGCTGGTGTCAGTGACGTGCTTTTTGTTCATTTACAGCTGCAGGGGAGGTTGTGGACATGAGGCTTGACCGTAGTGAATCCAGGACAATAATGGGGAATGAGTGGAATCCGCCCGGTAAGATCGGGTCTCGGCCCTGTGCGCTTGAAGACTACTTGGACCCCAAGTACCCAGCCCAATTAGTTTGCATCTCTCACTTAAAAGTGGGGCCTCTTCCTGCCGTCCTCAATGCTACAGGGGGTTTAGAACAGGGCCCAACCCTGAAGTTGACCTTGATGGCTCCCTTGTCACCGTCCCCTCCCACCCCCGCTGCTCCATCCAGATGACCTGCAGCACCTGCTGTCTCTCCCACTCTCCTGTCACCATCCCGGTCTTAGCCACTGTCCAGTACCATCTGCATAGTACTTCTGTTTCCAACCACATCACTTCAAGTCACGTTTCTACATAGTTTAGCCAGCTTTGGGAAAAGGAAAATGGGGTTTTGGATCATGCCATTCCCCAAAGGCTTCCTTCCCTCTACTCTTGGAATGGAACCCCAAACCCTCCTTGTGGCCTGCATAGTGCTGTGAAATTTAGCCACTCCTGCGATCTTTCTGTGCAGAGAGTCCTCCCCTCCGCATTCTTCCTCTTCTTTACTAACCCAGCGGTGGGCAGGCCCCAGGTGTGGGCTGCTCCCTCTTGTGTGCTGCAAGCATTTTTCCTTTCTGTTGGCAGACTTGTCAATGCGATTCAGTCCTTGTAACTTTCACTCCCAACAGTTGCCGCCTCGTCCACTCCCTCCGAAGTAGCCCTTTCCACCAGTCCTGTCCCACCTGGTGCCCCGCTGCTTTTCCTTCTTTTGTATGACGTGGTGCTTTCCGAAACCATCTTGTCTGGCTCTGTGTTTACTGCAGTGTCAGTGAGAAGGGCGAGTCGAGTGGGGAGCAGCAGTGGGAACTGGCCCGTTACCTGGTTGTGAGATGGGAGGAAATGGTAGAGACTGCACTGGGCTGGTGGCCATGTGTCCTGTGCACAGTGGCTGGGAGCTGCTGCTCACTGTTAAGAATCCCGCAAGAGTCGCCAGTCTCAGAGAAGTTAGATGTTGGCACCGCACTTTGCAAGGAGGCGCCATTATGAACTGCACCAAACCCTGACGCAGCTCATTGGTCTCATTGGCGCTTACGGATTCGTCCTTGCTTTTCCTTTTGCAGTCCTGGGAATGGAACCCAGGGCCTCGTGCAGGGTAGATAGCTCTGCTGCTGAGCCATGCCTCAACCCCTCGCTGGGAGCTGCTAGACAAAGGCTCTGTGCTCAGCCACAGCCACAGCCCTCACTGGGCAAAAGCTTTGCCACTGAGCCTCTAGCCCCAGTTTGTGAAATTGCCGAAGGATGCGTTGGAACAGAACCCTTGTTGGTCTGCCTTGGTCTGGGTCCCAAGTCAACTAGCCAGGACAAAGTAAGCTCTCAATAAATGGGACTCAGACTAGGAATAATGACAAAACTTTTGAATTTTTCTGCACTCCGCTCTCTATTGTAGATTCAGGTTTCTGATGAGATCAGCCACATTGAGGGCTGTGTGGTCGGCCACACAGGAATTTGGGCTTCAGAATACACAGCTCTGCCTCGGGCCTGTGTGTGCATGTGGGGTCTGGCGCGCATGTGCTCTGGTCGTCGGAGCAGCTGAGAAGCCTTCACTTGCTTCTGCACTGGTGTGTGAGAAGGAACTGGTGTTGTGGCTGCACGGGGAAGGTAGTGGACCCACAGGGTGCTGAGCTGCTGGACTCAGAAGTCTGCTCCCAAATCAGCCAAGCCACTGGCCTGTGGCCTTGGGGAAGCACAGAGGCTGCCAGAGTTTGTCCCCATCTGTAAAATGGTAATAAATGTTGTTCTCTGACCACGCCACGTTGACTCTTCGCTTGTGTACATGCTCATGGATCACATTGGGGATTAGATAAGTGGTCTTACCCCAAACCCATTTTTTGTGTGTATTTGAGACAAAGACTCACTTTGTAGCCTTGGCTGGCCTGGAATTCGTAGTCATCCACCTGCCTTGGCTTCCTGAGTGCTTGGTTTTGAAGGCATGTGCCACCACGCACAGGTCTTTTTGCCTGTGTTTTGAGCTCACGGTTCAGTAAGTTGCCTTTGATCTTGAGAGTCTGTAGCTTGACAGCAGGGCTGACAGGCCTACATCGCCATGCCCAGGAGCCGTGCGTTCCTAATGAGTTGGGAGCATTACAAAGGGTCACTGCACAGACGGCCCAGGGATAGAACAGAACTGTTCTTGCTGCCCAGGGAAGAGTGTCTGGCTATTAATAGAGACTGCCATGCTCTTCTGATCCTCTGGAGTAGAGGGGGCATTGATCTGCTGACTCATGCATGGAACCCAAGTGCTTGCCAGCGGGAGACCCCAGAGTCAGCTCCGCTTAGACTGTCTAAAACAGGTCATTTCTTTTGGGTTTTTTTGGGGGTGGTGGTGGGGGCATTTGGTTTTTTCGAGACAGGGTTTCTCTGTGTAGCCCTGGCTGTCCTGGAATTCACTCTGTAGACCAGGCTGGCTTCGAACTCAGAAATCCACCTGCCTCTGCCTCCCAGAGTGCTGGGATTACAGGCGTGTGCCACCACCACCCGGCTTCTTTTGGTTTTTTGAGAGAAGGTTTCTCTGTGTAGCCCTGGCTGGCCTCAAACTTTACAGAGTTCCACCTGCCTCTGCCTTCCAAGTACTGGCATTAAAGGCGTGTGCCACCACCGTCTGAATCTAAAACACAAAATATAATACTAATTTTGAAGCTTTTTAATTTTTAAAAATAAAAGTGTGGGAGAGCTAAACATGGTGATGTAAAGGCTAATCAACTCCGATTCCAGAAGGAAAACCACAAAGTCTGCTTGAGAAACATCTGATGGCAACACTCCCTCAGCCCACCCCCCAAACCCCTGCCTTAACAGCCAGTCAACTTACAGCAGCCGGGCCAGGGCACATGGAACCTAAGACATCTTGTTTGTCAGGTGGTCTTGCTCCTGTGCTTGTTTGGTTCCTACAGATTGCAACAGAAATGCAGTTTTTAAACTATTAACTTGCTGACCAGTATTGAATTCCCCAAGCGTGCTGTAACCACCGTAAATGCCCTGCATCCCTACACTCTCACTTCTGACCTGCTGCGCCGGTGAGTCCTTGCTCTTGAATGCCTAATAAAAACCCTGTGTGTTTACGTCAGAATTGGCTCCTTGGTGGTCTTTTGGGTCCTTGTGACTTGGGCATAACAGTGGTACTTACTCAGGAAGCTAAGATGGGAATAGCAAGTTTGAGATTAGCTCAGCTGTAGTAATACCCTGTCTCAAATAATAGGGATGTCAGAGAGATGGGTCAGTGGCTAAAGGATGTTGCTCCACAAGCCTGTCAACCTGTTTAATCCCCAGGTTCCACATGCAGGAAGAAAGACATCAGTGGCTGTTCCTTGGCCACACATATCATGCATACTCAAAATACTTTTTTAAAAATGAAAAGAGGCAGCTGGGCGGTGGTGGCGCACGCCACCACTCTGGGAGACAGAGGCAGGTGGATTTCTGAATTCGAGGCCAGCCTGGTCTACAGAGTGAGTTCCAGGATAGCCAGGGCTATACAGAGAAACCCTATCTAGAGAAAAAAAAATCAAAAAAAAAAAAAAAATGAAAAGAGGCAAGAGAGATGGCTCAGTGGTTAAGAGTGCACTGACTGCTCTTCCAAAGGTCCTGAGTTCAAATCCCAGCAACCACATGGTGGCTCATAGCCATCCATAATGAGATCTAACACCCTCTTCTGGGTGTCTGAAGACAGCTACAGTGTACTTACCTATAATAAATAAATATATCTTTAAAAATAAATCTAGCCGGGCAGTGGTGGCGCACGCCTTTAATCCCAGCACTTGGGAGGCAGAGGCAGGCGGATTTCTGAGTTTGAGGCCAGCCTGGTCTACAGAGTGAGTTCCAGGACAGCCAGGGCTATACAGAGAAACCCTGTCTCGAAAAACCAAAAATAAATATAAATCAATCAATCAATCTTTGGGGAGAAGGAATGGGGCCAGAGCAAGCAGAGGTCCTGAGTTCAATTCCCAGGAACCACACAATGGCAACCAAATATATAGCTGCAGTGTGCTCATACATACATAAATAAATCTTTAAAGAAAAATGAAAAGAGGCCGGAGATGGCTCAATGGTTACGAGCACGAGCACTGGTTGTTATGGTTTTTTTGGGTTTTTTTGTTTTTTGTTTTTGTTTTTTGCTGTTTTGTATTTTGAGTCAGGGTTTCTCTGTATAGCCCTGGCTGTCCTGGAACTCACTTTGTAGACCAGGCTGGCCTCAAACTCAGAAATCTGCCTGCCTCTGCATCCCAAGTGCTGGGATTAAAGGCATGCACCACCACCACCCAACCTTACACAACAATTTTTTTTTTCTTTTTCGAGACAGGGTTTCTCTGTGTAGTCCTGGCTGTCCTGGAACTCATTCTGTAGACCAGGCTGGCCTCAAACTCAGAAATCCACCTGCCTCTGCCTCCCAAATGCTGGGATTAAAGGCGTGCGCTACCACGCCTGGCTACAACAAATTTTTAATGCTAAAAAATATACAAAACCACTCAGAGATATCTTAGTCAACATAGCACTTACCCCACACACATGAGGGTCTGAGTACAATCCTAAGAGCTCACATAAAATGCATGCATTTCCCAGAAACAGGAGTAGAAATAGGTCTTGCTGGCTAGCCAGTGTGGCCCAGTCAGCAAGCTCCAGGCCAAAGAAAAACCTGACACAGCTGGATATGGCTCAGTGGTTACGAGCACTGACTGCTCTTCCAGAGGTCCTGAGTTCAATTCCCAGCACCCACATGGTGGCTCACAACCATTTGTAATGGGATCCGATGCCCTCTTCTGGTTCATCTGAAGACAGCTACAATGTACACACATAAAGAAAAGAAAAAGGAAGAATGAAAGAAGAAAGAAGGAAAGGAAAGAAAGGGAGGAAGGAAGGAATGAAGGAAGGAGGAAAGGAAGGAAGTCCCCCCCTCCCCCGACACAAAATGCAAGGCAACTGATACCTGAAGTATGACAGAAGAAACTTCTGGCCTCTACACACAAAACATATAGGTACACATGTGTTCACAGGTACACACAGAATGTCTGTTGTTATTTTTTTTTAAAGATTTATTATTATTACATCTAAGTACACTGTAGCTGTCTTCAGACACTCCAGAAGAGGGTGTCAGATTTCATTACGGATGGTTGTGAGCCACCATGTGGTTGCTGGGATTTGAACTCAGGACCTTTGGAAGAGCATTTGGTGCTCTTAACCACTGAGCCATCTCTCCAGCTGCCATCTTTTGTTATTTTTAACATTATTGTAGTCACACTGAGTGGTGGTGGTGGTGGTGGTGTTAGTGGCCAGGGGTACACACCTTTTATCCCAGCACTCGGGAGGTGGAGGCAGGCAGATTTCCAGGTTTGAGGCCACACTGGTCTACAGAGCTAGTTATAGCAGGGCCACACCGAGAAACCCTCTCTTGGCAAAACAAAGGATCTCCTCAAATATATATTTACTCAACACACACACACACACACACACTAAAAGATCATTGTAGCCATATGTAGTGGTACATGCCTCATGCCTGCAGTCTGAGCACTGGAGTGACTGAAGTAGGTCATATGAGTCAAGGAGTTCACAAGCAGTTTGATCATCAACACAAGCCCCACCTCTTTAGAGACAGAAGGAAGGGAATACAAAGTATACTGTGTTATGACTGGTGAGCAACCTTCTTTGTGCTAGATCAACTCAGTACTCCCCCTGCTCTTCCCAGTATTCTAGAAACAATCTGGAGACTCAGGTCCTCTACACAGTACAGGAACCAGGGCTTCTGTACATGACTTTTGAGATCCAGGTTCATGGAACAGAGCATAATCTGAAGTTGCAAGAATATGTGACTTATGAGCCGGGCATGGTGGCGCACGCCTCCCAGCACTTGGGAGGCAGAGGCAGGTGGATTTCTGAGTTCGAGGCCAGCCTGGTCTACAGAGTGAGTTCCAGGACAGCCAGGGCTACATAGAGAAACCCTGTCTCAAAAAACAAAACAAAAAATAAAATAAAATAAAATAAAAAAAAACAAAATAAAACAAAAGAATATGTGACTTATCACAACCCTGTGCCTGGTCTATCTTCTGATGATGGCCCCAATTCCAACATCTGGTTTCACACGCAGTTTCCAGAGTTCAGAAGAGTTTAGCTTGGGGGAAAATGTGTTGGCTGTGTTTCTTGTTTTGTTTTTTTGATTTTTTTAATATTTTATTTCATGTGCATTGGTGTCTTATGTGTGTGTGTGTGTGTCTGTCTGTGTGGTGGTGCCAGATTCCCTGGAACTGGAGTTACAAGCAATTGCAACAAGCAATTGTTCTTTGGAACAACAGCCAGCGCTCTCAACCATTAAGCCATCTCTCAAGCCCTATAGCTATGGTTTCCGCTTGCCTTTCGGTAGACAAATTGCTACTGCTGCTGCTGCTTGCAGTTGTTGTGATTTTATTTAAGCACAAACAAACCACGCATGTGAGCGAGCCATCGACTTATTTTCTTTTTTTTCTTTTCTTTTTTTTTTTTTTTAAAGATTTATTTATTGTTATATGTAAATACACTGTAGCTGTTTTCAGACACCCCAGAAGAGGGCATCAGATCTCATTACAGATGGTTGTGAGCCACCATGTGGTTGCTGGAATTTGAACTCAGGACCTTCGGAAGAGCAGTCAGTGCTCTTAACCGCTGAGCCATCTCTCCAGCCCCCATCGACTTATTTTCTACGATGCACAGCCTGGCCTGGGGATTGGTAACTCTGATGCCGCTCTTCCCAAGATGGCTTGGGGAGCTTGGAAGCACTGTGTGCCGCCTCAGTTTAACGAGACTGACTGTACACCGGAGGCACTAACAGCTGCATGATGCTTTAGACCAGGCACATCTGGAAGCCACGGGCCAGCAGGTGCTTTGTTTTTGTATTGCTCCCATAAGCAACGTTTGGGCATCGGGATCCGGCCCTTGAATCTTCATGACACCCTGTTGGCAGACACCTCTGCCTTTATACCAGTGGCACTTAGTTTTGACATAATGGTCTGACTGGTGCAGGATGGGATCTTATTTTATCAGATGCTAAAGGGTAGCCATGATGCTTGGAAAAAAGGAAAATGGCCACCTCACAGGCAGCCGGGAGGACAAAGGCAAAATATCTGCTTCTCTTTAAATTTGGGGGTTACTTGTGTTTTGAGACAGTATTTCACTATGTAGCCCTGGCTGGCCTTAAACCCAGAGATCTGTCTCCTAAGTAGTAGTACTTGCCAAATTTTAGAGTACTTTTGATTGGTTAGTTTTTTTGAGACGGGATTTCTCTGTGTAGCTTCCTTGTCTGTGCTGGAATTTGTAGACCAGACTGGCCTCGAACTCAGAGACCGGGCCTGTCTCTGCATTCTAAGTGCTGGGATTAAAGGTGTGTGTTACCACTTCCTGGCAAAATTATAAAGCCAGCCTTAGCTTCCCCAGTGCTAGTGAGTCACCATGCCCCGCGTGGCTTTTCACATCTGCTTCTATCTAGTGAAGTGCCACTTTCAAACTTATATAGCCCAGGCTGGCCTGAAACAATCCCCCTGCTTCAGCTTCCTGAGAGCTGAGATTGCAGGCATGAGACACCACACCCACACATTCAGTCTTTTAAACTATAGGCCAGAGATAAAAGGAGTCCCATTTTATCAGTGGCCTGCCATATTCCAAAATGTGTGTGCGTGCATGTGTGCATGTATACCCGCATGTTCAGGATTACTGGGTATTGATATCTAACCGTGAGGCAGGTGGTTGTTGCAAGGGGCCAGCCATGGAGGCAATGGAGTTGGCGGGCAGAGAGAAGCCAGCAGTAGTGAGGGAAGCTTGCTGGTCCTTTCTAATATTTCCCACAACAGGGTGTGGTATGGTGTTGGGGATAGACATTCTACATGCTAACTCCATGCTCTATTTCTGAGCTACATTTCTGTTGGGAACCGGCGAGCTTGGCTCAACGCCCCCAGCTGAGCTGTTTGCACAGGTTTCTTGAGAGCAAAACATCCTGTGATCCCGTGGCTTAGCTTGATTCCTGCCTTCCCACCCGGGACTTTCCAGGTGCCTGATCTATGGCTATAATTGTTTTTTCCTGTTCCCTTCCCTGGTCTCTAGTATACATTGCTGGTCTCTCGGTAAAGCTTTGGCATTCTCCTTACAGAATGACCCATGTCTGTGTTTTATGTCAATCCCCCAGGTCTACGCCTGATACTTGGTACTGTTGCAGCGCGGGCGCTGTCACATTTCAAGCCTGGACATTTCATATTTGACCCTTAACACGGTAAGGGAAACATATACGCTTACTCCCCGAGGGGATGGATGCAGCCGACCATGCCATCTGGCCGTTTCAAGGACCAGAAAGTGACATGCCAATGGGATGGTCCCGAAACATCATTTCAGACTTCAGCATCTTAGAAATGACACATCACATCAGGTTTTATTTTTGTGTTATGTGTATTTTTTGTACTTTCTGCAACAAACAGGTCTTTTTCTGGAACAGCAACATATCCTGGAAGCAGTACTAACTAGCCGTCTATGATGACTAGGGCTGCGGGTCAGTGAATAGGTAAGTACTTGTCTGGCCTCTGCAGGCCATCCTCAGCACCAGCACAGCAAAATAACCCCTCACAGCCCCGCCCTTTTCTGTGTGACTTGGGCTGGCTTAGAACTCGGTGCTCCTGCCTCAGCCTCCTGAGTTTTGAGCTGTGCCACCACCGTCAGCTCACTTTGATTTTGTATTCGTTTTCTTTCTTTCTTCTTTTTTTTTTTTTTGTTTTGTTTTTTGTTGTTGAGACAGGGTTTCTCTGTGTGGTCCTGGCTGTCCTGGCTCACTCTGTAGACCAGGCTGGCCTCGAACTCAGAAATCCACCTGCCTCTGCCTCCCAAGTGCTGGGATTACAGGCATGTGCCACCACGCCCAGCGGCTCTTTTTTTTTTTTTTTTTTTTTTTTTTTTTTAAAGATTTATTTATTTATTTATTTATTTTATGTATGAGTACACAATTGCTCTCTTCAGAGAGACCAGAAGAGGGCTCCAGACCCCATTACAGATGATCGTGAGCCACCATTTGATTGCTGGGATTTGAACTCAGGACCTCTGAAAGAGCAGTCAGTGCTCTGAACCGCTGAGCCCCTTGTGTTTGTTTTTAGAACTGTGAACACACTGCTGATGGAGAAAGCAAGCCTTCTGGAGCTGAAGCGGCAAACACAAACTCAATCCAACGTTTGCACACACAGCTCAAACTTGCTCCCAGTGTTCTTGGTAGAGCCTCTGGACGTTGCCATCTACGAAGTGATCTTTTAAGGGTAGGGGCTTTATAAAACTCAGGAGTGCACTTTTTCCGTGTGTGTTAGTGTGTGATCTTTGGCATAGAAGTCAAGCCACATGTTCTAATGCTGAGCTGTGTTTCCAGCCCCTCCCTGGCTGATTCTCTCAGGTCCATTTTACTGACCCGTACCTGATGCTTTACTGATGCTTTCCAGGCATGTGCGGTACCATGGAACTCTAGTTCCAAACTTACTTTTTCCTTCTTTTCCTCAAAACCAAGGTCTTATGGAGCCCAGGTTGGTCTTGAAACCACATGTAGCCGAAGCTGACCTTGATCTTGAGGTCCTATTCATCTAGTCTAAATTTCCCCAGTGCCGGGCTCACAGGTATATGCCAACAGATCCTGTTTGAGAAAGGGTCTTGCTATTTAGCCCAGGTTGGGCAGGTTGGGTTCCAGGCTACATAGGAAGAAACTATCTCAAAATAAAATTCTTTTAAATTAAATTTAAAGAAGGTAACCGAAACATGAACAGCAGAGGGAATTATTGCTGGCAATGGCTTAGACTTAGTTGTCGAGAAAAATTAAACAGAGCTGTCTGTGGGTGGCCTTGAACTTGGGCTGGTGGGGAGTAGGTGTCCAAGAACAAAAGCTTTCTTTCTTTCTTTCTTTCTTTCTTTCTTTTTTTTTTTTTTTTTTTTGGTTTTTCGAGACAGGGTTTCTCTGTGTAGCCCTGGCTGTCCTGGAACTCACTCTGTAGACCAGGCTGGCCTCGAACTTGGAAATCCACCTGCCTCTGCCTCCCAAGTGCTGGGATTACAGGCATGCGCCACCACGCCCGGCTCTTTCTTTTTTAAGACAGGGTTTCTCTGTGTAGCCCTGGCTCTCCTTGGAACTCACTCTGTAGACCAGGCTGTCCTCGAACTCAGAAATCCACCTGCCTCTGCCTCCCAAGTGCTGGGATTACAGGTGTGTGCCACCACTGCTGGGCTTGCATTCTTTTCCTCTTCTCTATTTTCATCTCCATAACAGTGAGAGCATCTTCTTCATTGTATCCTTCAGGGCATAATGTTTAGGCAACATTATGGATTCAGTTCTATGAGGCCATTTGGATTTGGGTTTGATTTGTCACTTTTGATCCTGTTATTTCAACAGTAATCCTTCCCCTGCAATCCTTTGTTACTTCTACCCACCCTGCAGAAGCTGCTTAGGAATCCCTTACCAGCAAACACGTTTAACCAGTGATAAGGCTGAGAATCATAAGTCAGAAGCTTTGTCACGTTTGGGATAAGTTACACATTCATGGGGGGGGCACACTCCTCTCCCCCTTCTTTTTTTGTTTGTTTGTTTTGTTTTTTTTTTTTTTCGAAACGGTTTCTCTGTGTAGCCCTGGCTGTCCTGGAACTCACTCTGTAGACCAGGCTGGCCTCGAACTCAGAAATCTGCCTGCCTCTGCCTCCCAAGTGCTGGGATTAAAGGCGTGTGCCACCACCGCCTGGCTCCCTCTCCCTCTTTACGGGGTTTCCTACAGTCCAAACTGCCCTCGAACTTTCAATGTAGTCAAGGATGCCATTGAACTCTTGATTTTCCTGGAACTGCAAGTATAAAATTCATCCAAGCAAGTACCTCTCTCTGGAGCATGTAATGTCTGTCGGCTGCAGGTCACTCGGTGCCTTCTATTGTGTCTGTTAAGTGTACTGCTTTTTTACTCACCTGTTTCTTTTCTCTTTTTGTCGTCCCCCAAGCCCCAGACAGGGTTTCTCTGGGTATCCCTGGCTGTCCTGGAATTCACTCTGTAGACCAGGCTTGCCCTGAACACAAGAGATCCATCTGCCTCTGCCTCCTGAGTGCTGAGATTAATGTGTCCATCACAGCCCTGGTCCAGAAGTTTTTTCAGAGAAACTCAGTACTTGGTCCAATGTAGAGAACATAGGCAACGTCTTATCCAGAACTGAATTCCAGGACCGTGGATGGTCCACGTGTGAGCCAGGTGCGAATCCTCAGGAAAAGCCGCAGTTTGAGCTGGATGTTGGGAAAACAGTTGAGTCGATCAGAAGAACTTTCCAGGTGGGTGGCTAATTTGGATCGAAGACGGGAAGTCAAAATGAAGAAAGGTGTGATATTGACTCTGGAACACAGCTGTTTAGACAGATGACACAGGTCTCCAGTTACATGAAGTCTACATAAAGGGTCGAGAGTCATGGGGGATTAGTGGACTTGATACCTGCCTAAAACTCACTGGGGAGAACCACCTCCCATAAATTGTCCTCTGTACCATATACACTTAAAGTTTTCCAGTGGGTGCGGTGCCTCACCCCTTTGATCCCAGCCAGCCTGGTCTACAAAGAATTGCAGGACAGCTGGGCCTACACGGAGAAAGAGACCCTGTATCCGGAAAAGCAAAATGAAATAAAATTTCCCGGTCAAACGCGGTGGTAGACAACAATACCGGAGAGGAAGAATCAGGTGGTTCTCGATTCGAAGTTGGCCGGGTTTACAGTATAGCAAATTCCCGGGCATGCTAAATAAGTAAAATTCATTGAAGCAGGAGATAGGGAAAGTGTTGACTTCGAAATCTCACGCCACCACCATCGCAGCCTCGCCTAGCACACATCACGTGCGGGCGACACTAGGTTCTGCCTGCCAGCGGGAAGGCTAAGGGTCTCTGGAGGCGCCCAGCAGGGACGCCCCCGGGAGGGTGCGCAAGCGCGCTGAGGCCTCAAGGGCCCAAGGGGCGGGCGGGTGCGCGCGCTCCCTCGCGCACGCGCGCACGGAGGGGGGGGTGCCGACGGCCGCGGTGACGTGCTGCGGTGGCAGCGGGTGGACGGCGACGCGTGAGGTGCGTGATATCCCGCGTCTTGAGAGCAGTGTCCCGGCCCCCAGCCACTCCCCGCCGCCGCCATGTCGGGCCGTTCGGTCCGGGCCGAGACCCGTAGCCGGGCCAAAGATGACATCAAGAAGGTGATGGCGGCCATCGAGAAAGTGCGGAAATGGTGAGGGGCGGGAGCGGAGGGGTTGCTGACGTGGGGTTGCGGGAAGCCCGGCGCGGAGGATCGGCAGACACGTACAGGCAGGGTGGGAACCAAGAAGCCAGCCCTTGGGGGGAGGGGGCCGGAGCAAAAAAGCGAAAGGAGGGCGCGCCGGTATCGGCGTGAAGTCAGAGTCCGCGTTCACACTAGCCAATCAGAAGGACAGTCGGCTCACAGCCCCTCCCACTAGCTGTCATTAGTCGTTTCCGGTCGCTCTGCCCGGGGCGGGACCTGCCGCTGCACAGTTGCACTTCCGCCGGGGACCTCGCGGAAATGCTGGTTGGCGGCTCCCGGTTCGGTTTCCGCTCCTGCGCATCACAACTGTCCGGTGATGTCCGTTGTTGCCAAGTCTTAGTGCGATATTAAGTGGTCGAAAATAAGCGGAAGTTTGTAAACACGGCACTACATATCGGTAGATCTGGGGCCTTCAGCCAGCCCACTCTCCATACGCTTGCTCCTGGCTCCCAGGGGACCCCGTCCCTGCAAATGTTTATTGCAAACCCAGATTTAAACGAACAATTTAAGTCCGGATCTCATTGCATTAAACTGTTCGGAACCAAGTCTTTAAGCCATTTCCCTCACTTAATGGTTTGTAATTTCGTTACTGGTTTTGGAGCGGATCTCCCCGAGTACCTGCAGGCTGGCTTTAGGCTTGCAGAGATCCTCCTGCTTCAGTTTGCCTAGTAACTAAGAAGCCGCTAGAGTGGTTGATTGGTTGGTTTTTGAATCAGTGTCTCAAGTTCGCTGACTGTCCTGGAACTCGCTTTGTAGGCCAGGCTGGCCTTGAATTCTCAAAGGCCCACCTGTGCTTCCCAAGTGCTGGTAAAGAGTTCACATCTTAGGGCATTCCTCTGTTCCTATATAATTACCAAGTCTCTCCACCCCCTTTTTGTTTTTTACCGGTAAGGAAAAGTACGGAGGCTAGAAAGATGGCTCAGTGGTCAAAAGCACCTGGCAGCTCTTGCAGAGGACCTGCATTCAATTCATGGCCGCAAAGGAACAGCTGTACTCCAGTCCCATGGCATCCCATGTCCTCTGGCACCCGTGGGCACAGCATGTATGTGATGCACAGACACACATGCATGTAAAGCACCCACACAACAAGAATAATAAAATGCTCAGAAGAAACGTCAATATTGGTTCCTCAGAGACACATTTTGAAATTCTAGCGAAGATCACCTTCATAGAATTTTCCTTAATTATGTTAGGGTGAACTGCAAGACATGCTGCTTACTTGAACCAGCTCCCATCCCTAATTCTGAGGGTGGTGCCCATAGACTTGCTCAGGCTCAGGCGAGGTGATGTCTCTAGCACTGAACTATATATACCCCCGCCCTGTGTTTGTCTTCTTAAACATGACTAACACTGCAGCAAAACACGCCTGTAGTCCCCTAGCTGCTCAAGGGAGAGCACATAAATCTATATTGCCAAAGCAACATAATGAAATGGACCAAACACCTTAGGCCTGTGAGCTCAGCTACTCAGGAAGCTGAGGCAGGAGGATCACAAGTCTAAGGCCAGTCTCACTGATTTTAAGAGTCCCTTCCACAGAACAAAATAAAAAAAAAAAAGCAAGCATTTTGAGCAAGTAGGGGTGTCGCTTGGTGGTAAAGCACTTGCCTAGCAGGACCAAGGCCCTGGATTCCATCCCTAGTTTCTCCCACCCCCAGCCACACACACGCACACCGAATGAATTGAGGACACACCTGGTTCAGTTGGGTTTAGGGACATGGGAGGCCTTCATAGTTTGTCTCACCGTGCTCTTGAGTAAAAGCCACCCTTTCTTTCTTTTCTTTCTTTCTTTCTTTCTTTCTTTCTTTCTTTCTTCCTTCCTTCCTTTTTTTTTTTTTTTTTTTTTTTTTTGAGATAGGGTTTCTCTGTATAGCCCTGGCTGTCCTGGAACTCACTCTGTAAACCAGGCTGGCCTTCAAACTCAGAAATCTGCCTGCCTCTGCCTCCCAAGTGCTGGGATTAAAGGCGTGTGCCACCACGTCTGGCTCAGCGTTTTCTTGCTTTGCTAGTTACGGTGGTAAATCTGCCATTTCTACCTCAGGAGGCAGGGAGTAGTATCGAGGGAGGAGTCGGTTTTGTTTGTAAGCTGGGGATGGAGCCCATAGCCTTGGCCAGGTTAGACTAGTGCCTCCTCCTGTTGTAGTTCCAGGCCAGAGAATCAAAGGCAGCTATGAAGCTTTCATTTTTTTTCTCCGTGAGTAATCTTGGCTACCCAGCATGCACTGCTACCTGTTCCTTTCTTGACTGTTCTTCCTTTGGAAAGGCCCTTGAGTGGAAGCTGAACCGAAGCCGCCTAAAGAGACTTTGGAATGAGTGCCATGATCCTCAGTGGCTTCTGTCTGCTGGGGACCAAAGTCGGGACCTGTGCTAATAACCTGTTAAGACCGAGCCACCTTTCGTGTTGTCCTCTGCCCCCAATTTGTGGCAGCCCTCCTGCCTCATCCTGCCTCAGCCTCCAATTACGAACACACAAGTGAGAGCCACTTCACCCCCCACTCCTGGCTTTCATCCCAACTCTGGTTACTTCCTCTTGTCCAAACCTACCTTCAGGTTTAATGTGATAGAGAAGTCTAGAAGGAACAATCTGTTGAGATGCAGAAAGCATAATAAACAAGAAATGTGCTTTTTAAAGATTTATTTAGTTTATTTTATGTATATGAGTATGCTGTAGCTGTACAGATGGTTGTGAGCCTTGATGTGGTTGCTGGGAATTGAACTCAGGACCTCTGCTCACTCTGATCAACCCCGCGCACTCTGGTTAACCTTGATCGTTCAGTCCCTGCTCGCTCCAGCCCAAAGATTTATTATTATAAATAAGTACACTATAGCTGTCTTTAGACACACCAGAAGATGGCGTCAGATCTAATTACAGAATGTTGTGAGCCACCATGTGGTTGCTGAGAATTGAACTCAGGACCTTTGGAAGAGCAGTTAGTGCTCTCAACCACTGAGCCATCTCTCTAGCCAGAAATGTGCTATTATTATTATTAATCTTAATTAATGTTCATCTTCTAGGGAGAAGAAATGGGTGACTGTGGGTGACACATCCCTGAGGATATTCAAATGGGTGCCTGTGACAGATAGCAAGGAGGTAAGTGGTGGGGGGCAACAGTTAGAGACCATGTTCTTAGTTTCCGTTTCTTGCCTTCTTTAATTATAAAGGAGTTTATTTCTCTGAGAAGCCCTCTGGTGCAGTATGTGCAAGGCGAGGCCCGCCTCGGCAGCTTCCGCCCCGTTCCTGCTGATAGGTTATTTCTCTGATGGTGAAGTGAGCCAACTCAAGCCAGATCAGATGATATATTGGCAGGTTTATTGGGAAGCTGCTCTCAGGGGAGTTCATTGGCCCCAAGGACGGAGGCCAGGGAAGCCACCGTGGGGAGAGAGAAGAGTCGGGAGAAAGAGAGGGAGAGCGGGCTCTCAGAGAGACGGAGGAGGGAGGGAAAGAGAGAGAATGAGCAAAAAGTCTGGATTATATGGGGAAGACCCTCTCTCGGGGAAGGGCAGCCCAGCCCTGGGCTGGAAAGTTCAGGGTTGGGGGCGGGGTTTGCCAGGTAGGGACTGAGGGATCCTGGGAGAGCCTCAAGCAGTGCTTTGAGTAAAATGTTCATCTCAGTCCCCTGTCTGGGGGTCGGAAACCAAACGCCTGTGTTTTTCCTGCATAGGTTTTTTTTTTTTTCCTTTTCATTATGGCTGTTCTGCCTGCATGTGTATAAGTGTACTGTATTCACGCCCGATGCCCAGGGAGGTCGGAAGAGGGCTTCAGATCCCTCGGAACTGTAGTCATGGATGGCTGAGTCACCATCTAGGTACTGGAAATCAGATCCAGATCCTCAGAAAGAGCTGTAAACACTCTTTAACTGCTGAACCATCTCTCCAGCCCTTTTCCCTTATGAGCAGGGGTGTTTTGCCTGCCGAGGCCAGAAATACATATCAGATCCCGTCCCGCTAGAATTACAGACAGATATGAGCTGTTCTGTGTGTGCCGGGCTCCAACAGAAGTCCTCCAGAAAAGCAGCCAGTGTGCTCAGCCTCCAGCTTCCTTCCTAGACTACTGTCTGGGTAGCGCTGCATGGACTCAGAAGGGGGTGTAGCCTATGCTAGTTCCCAACTCCCCACCCTCCCCTCTCCTCCTGAGCACTGGGATTGCCCCTGTCAGTCCATACCTCCAGCTACAAGAGATTTGATGCTCCCTTCTGGTCCCCATAGATGGGCTCACAGGCACACACGCACCCAGAAATAAAAGTATAAAATAGATCTTTTTAGGAAAAAGATATATAGGGTGCTGACGGTTGCTGCGTTTGCCTAGCAACCTTATTTCAATACTCAGAACCCACGTGAAGGGGGAGTGAAGGGGGAGGGAGGAGCTTTATTTTTTAATCTCCACCTGTGTGCCATGGCATGTGCCCCTCCCCCCATTGTGCACACATAATAATTAGTTTAATGAGAATACCCGCGAAGGGGCTGAAGAGATGGCTCAGGTGCTCGCTGCTCTCGCAGAGCACCTCGGTTTGGTTCCCGGCACCCACATGGTGGCTCACAAACTGTCCGCAACTCCAGTTCCAGGGATCCCATGTCAGGCATGCACATGGTGCACAGGCATCCGTGCAGGCAAGGCACTCATACATGTAAACGAACCTTTTAAAATATATATAAGAAAGCTGGAGGGGTGTGGCTCTGTGGTCCATCTCTTGCCTGATGCTTGAGGCTCTAGATTATGACTTCTTTTGCACTGATAGAAAAAAGTATGTATATATCTATAGACACCTAATCAAAACAGACCTCAGCAGTCTAATAACTGTCATCCAGTGTCCTCGGAACGCACTGCTAGATCTAGCTGGGTGGGGGATGCAACCCCAGCACTCAGGAGGCTGAAGTGGGAGTGGGGAAGTCTGAGACAGCCTGGGCTGCACAGCGAGTCCCTGTCTCGGCTGAGTAGGGTCCAGGAAGAGACTGACTCTGCAGGCCCCGTACCAGCCTGCCCTCCTCCAGGAGTGGGCGCTCTCTTACGTATTTCTTACCACCACTCTGATCATTTTTAGGGATTTTGAACTTTATACAAGCGAATCGTAGGGCTGGAGAGATGGCTCAGCAGTTCTGACGGCTCAGCAGTTCTGAGCAGTGGCCGCTGTTCCGGAGGCCCTGAGTCCAGTTCCCAGCCCCACATGGTGGCTCACAACCATCTGTAACTCCAGTTCCAGGAGCGCTGGTGCCAGTGGTGGCCTCTGCTGGCACCAGGTAGACACGTGGTGCACAGTCGGTTTGTGCAGGCAGTGCACCGTACACAGAAAATAAAAGCCGAAAACCTGAAAAGCGAGTCCTGACGTGTCTGTTGTTGTGCCTTGGTTTTGCTTTGTTGTAATTTTTGTTTGTTGTTTTGCTCAGTTTTATATTTTTGATATCCATCCGTGTTGTCTTTGGTCCTGCTTTTCCTTTTCCTTGTACTATAGAATTTCTTTTTTCTCCCTGTCTTCTTTTTTCTTTATCTTTTTTCTTTGGAGGGGTTGGGGGTTGTGAATCACGATCTTCTTTCTGTGTAGCCCTGAATACTCTTCAATTTGCTGTGTAGATTTAGTTGACCCTGAACTCACCTCCTTCTGTCTCCTGAGTACTGGGAATAAAGGTGTGTGCCTTAGGGCAGGGAAGCTGCCACCACCTGTCTTATTCTGAGCAGAGACAAATGAATATCTGTGAGTTCAAGGCCAGCCTGGTCTGCAAGTCCAGAACTGCCAGGGCTACACAGAGAAACGGTGTCTCAAAAAAGAAAACACAAAACAATCACATAAACCGGCAGCGAAACGGGAAGGTGTACGCACACTCAGGTAGCTATCTGTCACTGAGGTGTTTACTTTTTTGAGGTAGGGTTTCTTGTAACTCAGGCTGTCTCAGACCCACTGTATAGCCGAGGATAGCCTTGGCCTTCTGATCACCTCCCCTTTACCTTCTAAGAGCTGATTCACAGGTGTGCACCGCCGTGCTTGGGAATTCCCTTCATCCCACTTATTGTCCATTTAGCTCGCCGTGGGTCTTTCCTTTGTAACTTGTTTTTAAAACATTCTGAGCCGGGCAGGGTGGCGCACGCCTGTAATCCCTGCACTTGGGAGGCAGAGGCAGGTGGATTTCTGAGTTTGAGGCCAGCCTGGTCTACAGTGAGTTCCAGGACAGCCAGGACTACACAGAGAAACCCTGTCTTGAAAAACCAAAAAACAAACAAACAAACAAAAAAACCATATTCTGTAGTGTCCAGAGTAATAGAAGTGTTTCACTTTATGTATTCATTTTGGGGATTTTGCAACAGAATCTCACTGTGTAACTCAGGCTGTCCCGGATTTGTGCTTCCCCCCTCTCTAGCCAGGATCACAGGGATGAGCTGCAGGGCCCAGGTAAAGTGTTCAAATTTCACAAAGATAAAAGTTAATTCTTGAAAATTTACTTGATGCATTTAAATAAAGGCTGAAGGCTGAGTTCCTCATTCCTGGAAGTCAGGAGTGTGGCAGTGCACACTGGATCCCAGCGACTGGAGGGGAGGCTCGCCCGGGAGCCTCGGCTTTGTAGCATCTAGAACAGCAAAATCACTAGTGGCCTGGTAGTGAGTGCCACTGGCCTGCAGGCCCGGCCGTGCTCAGGAGGCAGAAGAGGGAGAGCACAGGTCCACAGCCCGTCCAGGCTGCAGAGGGGCTGTCAGATTGGCAGTAGTGCTCTCGTCCCCGTAATGAAGGGAACAGAGGCCCCAGAGATGATCTTCCATATAGTCTATATGGCTGACTGTTGTCTTCCCATTGATTTATTTATTTTAAAGATATATTTATTTATATGTAAGTACACTGTAGCTGTCTTCAGACACACCAGAAGAGGGCATCAGATCCCATTACGGATGGTTGTGAGCCACCATGTGGTTGCTGGGATTCGAACTCAGGACCTCTGGAAGAGCAGTCAGTGCTCTTAACCACTGAGCCATCTCTCCAGCCCAGTCTTCCCATTTATAAGACACCTGAGGCAGGGCTGACGTGTATGAAGTAGGGCTCCATTTCCATCATTTCCAGGCAGATGGACATTTGTCCTGGCTCCTTACTGGGAGGGTGGGGGGGACAGTGCCGGCCTACCCCTTCTCAGTCCCCACAAGTGTGTGCTGGTGGGGCCTGCGCCCTCTGGCTGCTGTGGATGGTCGGCCACTGTAGTGTTTGCCTTCGGGCTTCCGTGGAGACTTGGGTCCTGAACCACCTGCGGCCCTCCGCTCCTAATGTTCAAGTGGGCTGGCCTGGAGGGTTCTGCAGGATTCTTTTGTTTTAAAACCTGTCACACAGGCTGGGCATGGCACTGTACACCTTCCTTTAATCTCAGTGCTCCGAGGCCGCTAGCCCTCCTAGTTTACCTCAGGCCTCAGTTACTTTCCTGATGCTTTGATGAGATACGTGACCTAGGCAGCTTTAAACTGAAGGAGTTTAGTTGGGCTTTAGAGTCTAAAGAATGGCAGAACCAAGGGGTGGGGGGGTGGGGGACAGCTGAGAGCTCACAATGCCGAGGCAGAGAGTACTCTGGGAATGGTGGGAGTCTTCTGAAAATGTAAAGCCCACCCCCACCTCCTCTTATCTTTGAGTTTTAATTGATGTCATAAAGACCTTGACCCTAAGCAGCTTGGGGCGGAAAAGGTTTACTGCACTCAGGTTACAGCCGAGAGCAATCTTATCAATCTACAGCTAGATCAGGCCAGGGTCTCCAGGCAGGAGCCTGGAGGCAGAAGCCTCAGCCGAGGCCGAGGAGGCCGAGGAGGAGTGCCGCTTCCTGCCTTGCTCAGCCTGCCTTCTCATAGCATAGCGCGCAAGACCACCAGCCCAGCGATGGCCCCCTCACGCCCACAGGCCAGCCTGATGGGACATTTTCTCAGTTAAGGTTCCCTCTTCCCAGATGACTTAGGACTTGGAACTAGCCAGCACCTCTTCCACACGGCCACATCTCTTAATCCTTCTCATGGTTCCACCAACTGGAGACCAAGCATGGAAACCTGTGGAGACCACTCTCATTCAAATCACCACACGTAGCGTTCCAGCCAGGCCAGGCCACGTAGTGGACCGGTCTCAAAAAACCAACCAAACAAACAAAAACGTGTATTTGCTTACTGTGTCTTTCATTCATTTTAATGCATTTGTAACTGTTCTACAATAAGCAACGTTGCTGCTTCTGAGACCTGTATAAAGTGCTATTGTGTGTTTATCCGTCTCCGGGCGGTTGCTCGGGTTGGTTCTTTTTCCCCTGCTCTTCTAGCTTATTGAATTGGGTGTTTAGCTCTTGTGGACCTTTTCATTTGTTTGATTCTTTTATTTTGGGTGTGGGTGTTCTGACTGTGTGTGTGCCTGTGCACCACATGATGCCTGGTGCCTGCAGACGCTCAAGAAGGCCATCAGATCCCGTGGAAATGGAGTTAGAGATGTTTGTGAGCCGCTGTGTGGGTGCAGAACCCAGGTCCTGTGGAAGAGCAGCCAGTGCTCCTAACTGCTGATCTGTCTCTCCAGCCTGGTGGGGTTTTTTGTTTTGTTTTGTTTGGGGACTTTGATTTTAGGGCTTGTTTGTCTGTTGAGACGGTCTCCTGGAGCCAGGCTGGCCGCAAACTCGGTGTATATATATACATGTATACCTATATGTATTCATACACATCCAAGGATGACCTTAAACTTCCGGTCCTCTTGCCTCCCAGGTCCTAGGATTACAGTCAGGCACCATTACGCCCTACTTCATGAAGTGCTGGGGCTGTGGCTCCCAGTGCATCACATGCGTGCGTGCATGTGTGTGTGTGTGTGTGTGTGTGTGTGTGTGTGTGTTGGCGTGCAAGTGCACGCTCCCTCCACACCTGGCCTTTAGATGGGGCTGGGGTGAGTGCTGACTGTTGTAGTTAGGGTAGAGAACCGTGGAGCTCTGATACCTGCCTCTCCTGCCTCTCCCCTGCTCCTCGCTCGGCTGCTCCCTGTGGCGGCGAGAGAGGCTGGGTCGGGCCGAGAGGGGGCAGCAGGTACCTGGGTCGTCCTCACCCTCCTCTGCCTTGTGAGTTCCTAGTTCCCCCATTACTTCTATTCAGGCCTCTGAGGGCTCTCAAATAGCAGGTCCCCTTGTCCTCCTTATGAGTCCTGCTTACCTGTGTCAGATTTCTTTCTTTTCCTTTTATAGAAAGAAAAATCAAAATCGAATAACACAGCGGGCCGGGAACCTAATGGCTTTCCCTCTGACGCCTCAGCCAACTCCTCCCTCCTCCTTGAGTTCCAGGGTGAGTCGATTCTGAATGTCTTCCTTTCGGAGACTAGAAGGCTCGGGGGCTGGAGGGGAGCTCAGTGCCTGAGAGCGCGCGTTGCTCTCGCAGGGACCCAGGGTCAGTCTTCAGCGCCCACATGGTTGCTTACGTGTTCCTGACTCCAGGTCCAGAGGATCTGATGCCTTCTGCGGTCCAGAGGCACCAGCAACAAGTGGGGCACATGTGAAGACACAGGCAAAAAGTCTAAAAAGTAGAGGATGATTCAAGAATGTCACAGGAATGAGAACACACCTGGGAGCCATGTGTGGTGGCGCAGCCTTTAACCCAGCACTCGGGAGGCAGAAGCAGGTGGAGCTCTGAGTTCGAGGCCTGCCTGGGTCACCTAAAGAAACCATGTCTGAAACAAAACACACCAAACAAGCAACAACCCCCCCCCCCCAAAAAAAAAAAAAAAAAAAAAAAAAAAACCTGAGCAGATCAGTGGTTAAGAGTAGGACATAGTCTGGAAGAGGACATAAGTTCAGGCGCCTCACAGCACCCAGGAACTCCAGCTCCAGGGGAGCTGACTTCCTCTCTGGTCTCCTCAGGCACCTGTACTGACCACTCACAGGTACACACACACACTGAAAAATAAAAAATAAATGTATTACGAAAAGGAAAACCAAAAAAGGAAAAAGAAGGAAAGAACGTAGCCCAGCAGCCATGCTCGCCCAGCCTGTCTAGGTCCTGGGATTGATCGCCAGCAGCAAGCTCCTCTCTCAGGATAACTACCTCACGCGCTGTGCTTTAGCTCTGGTGTCATGCGCAGGCTTCTCCCGAATCCCGGTGGGTATTTAGGGCTTTGTTTCATCAAGCCTCTTTTGAGTAGGCCGCCCTCAAGCGAGGTTGCTGCCTCCTGAGACAGACAGCCTGGGAGACCCCTGCACCCATAGTAGCACCCTTTGGGGTCAAACGACCGCTTGACAGGGGTCACCTAGACTGTCAGAAAACACGGTATTTGTACCATGATTCATAACAGTAGCAAAATCAAATTTATGAAGTAGAAACAAAAATAATTGTCTTTGGTTGGGGTATGAAGGGCCTGAGCATTAGGAAGGTTGAGAAGCTCGTTCACTCGCTCGCCCGGTCATTCGCTCGCCCGCCCGCACTGTGCTCAGAAGGCAGCCCCACCCTGGGTCAGCCTGGGTGTGGTACAGCTGAGCTGTCAGTCAGCCCACCTCAGGTCTCACACTCTCAAGTGACCACACGAGGCTGCTCTTTCTTTGTTCCTTTTGGCAGGACTTGGGATTGGATTTACAGCCTTGCAGATGCGAGGCAGGCCTGTGCCTCTGAGCGCAGCCTGCTGCCCTGCTGTGTTTAATTTTGAGATAGGATCTCTGTCGGTCCTGCTGACCTCCTTCCGCCGCAGCCTCCCGGGGAAGTCTGTTACAAGTCTGTGCCGCCTGGCCTCAATCAGAAGTTTAGCTTTTTCACTCATACACACACACCAAAAACCAAAAAGCCACTTTCATTTTAGTGTGAAGGATAGTAGTCCTAGAAAGAGGGAAGGCCGACATGGCCTTCCACTGTGTCTTAGGAGCCGTATGCAGCGTCCCCTAGCGTGAGGCTGTCCCTGCTCGCCCCCTCCTTCCCCACCAAAGTCGGTGTCACGGAGGACGGAGGACACGGGACGGCTGTTGAGTGATCACAAGGCTCCGGAAGACAAGGGGCATCAGTCTGGGCACCAGCTCCTCCTCCTTGTCTATACTCCCTGTGGCTGGTGGGCACTGGCCTTTCCGGGAGAAGGCATGGCAGGGGCTGCCTAGAGCGTGACCGAGGGTGACCAGTGTGTGCCCAGGGCCTGTAGAAGCATCAGAACTCCCGGGGCGGGCCTTTCCACCCTGGTGAACACCGGAGCCTCCACCGAGCAACTGATACTGTCACCTATAGGAGCTTTGCAGGGAACCTGGGAGGGAAGACACAGGAGCCAGCAGCAGGCCGCTTGGAGAGATCCGCTCAGTCAGCCCCTAGCTGCTGGAGCCAGGGGCAAGGTCAAAGAATGGGAGAGCAAAAGCATCTCCGTCTGCCCTGAGCAGGGCAGGGCACACTGTCCACCGTAGGAACCACGCGTGGGTTGGAGTGTTCACTTTGCCTGTAGTGTAAGGCCACGGGAGAATCAAGTCTGTCACAACAGGCTAGGCCTTTGACCGGGAGGTCTGTACTGAGGCACCTCGGAGGAAGAAAGTGCAAGCGACCAGACTGTGCTTGCTGGAGGCGACGGGGGAGGGGAACTGTGGATGCCTCAGCTTTGAACTTACTCGGTGACCTTAAGCCTTCAGACAGAGCCCCAGGTGGTAATCTCTCATCCTTGGGGCAGTCAGGTGTCCGAGAGCCTGAGGTGATCGCCTCCAGGCACCACAGCCTCCTTCAGGAGCCCTGAGGTCCAGATGCGTGCTGCTACCTACCCTCGTCTGTGCATGGGAAGGCACAGATGGCACCCCTGCCTCCCGCAGTGCAGAGCTCCCGGGCCAGAGCTGTAATTGGTCGGCAATAGAAACGTGGTTATATAAGCAGAGCTGCACATTCCTGGGCTAGAAACGCTTCAATCATGCGTTTCGGCTGCATGTTCTATATATTGTCAACAGAAAATGTCGGGGTTGGGAATATGGCTCAGCTGGTCCCTGGAGTGCTCACGCAGTACACAGGAAGCCCCGGGTCCCGTCCTCAGCACCACACAATAACAGGTGCTCTAGAGGTGACAAGGCAGGACGCTCAGGAGCTCCTAATGAGTTTGGATTCATTAGGGCCGAGGAAGCAGAGCCAGGACCATCAATGTAAGGTTGGGGCCAGCCTGGTCTACATAGTGACACCTGTCTCAGAGCAAATCTGCTTCAACCTGCAGAGTTCCCGGGGCACGGGAACCCCACTCAGCCCCCGTTAGGGGCGTGCAACAGTAGTAGTGTGTCAGTGGCTCTCTGAGCTCCTTGGACGGTGCCAGCTGTCGCCTTACTACGCTTGTTTCCAGATGAAAACAGCAACCAGAGTTCCGTGTCAGATGTCTACCAACTCAAGGTGGACAGCAGCACCAACTCCAGCCCCAGCCCCCAGCAGAGTGAGTCCCTGAGCCCAGCACACACCTCAGACTTCCGCACCGATGACTCCCAGCCCCCAACCCTGGGCCAGGAGATCCTTGAGGGTGAGTGGTGGAGGGGCCCTTTGTGAATCTCTGGCCCCTGTTAGCCTCTGCTGTTTGGCCACACGGTGGAAGTTGTTTTGGTGTGGATAATGTGTGCTTGCTGTTGGCCGTGTGCAGTTCTAGATCCTTCCATGAGTCGTTTTATCTTATGCAGAACAGGGGGACTTAGTAGGACGGGTGGTGCTGGGAGTGGCAGGTGAACTCTGGCCCCGTGTCTGCCATGCTGGGGCAGTGGTCCCCTGCGACCAGGCACACATCGCTCATCGCACATGAGGGACGGTGGCTCCTTGCTAGACCCTGCACATGTGGCTCCTGGGCCTGCATCCTCTTGATCTGAGTCTCAGGGACTGCCCAGGCCAAGGCCAAGGCTAGCTGTGCCGTGGGCTGACACTGCTGCCCTTGCAGAGCCCTCACTGCCTGCGTCTGAGGTTGCAGATGAGCCTCCCACACTCACCAAGGAAGAGCCGGTGCCAGCAGAGACCCAGGTAAGGGCTTGCAGCCTTCCCTCTCCCAGGGAAGGGAAGGGAAGGGAAGGGAAGACCAGGGAATCGGGTGGATAGCGCAGCTCTGCTGGGGAAACCCACTGGTTCTAAAATAGGGGCAGGGTTTGGTCACCTGTGAGCAGGCCGAGGGTGGGCTGCGGGCTGCAGTGTGGTGAATGGGCGGGCTACTGGGGATAGCTCATCGTGCCCTGTCCTGCTACTTCCAGACCGCTGAGGAAGAGGAGGACTCCGGTGCCCCGCCTCTGAAGCGATTCTGTGTGGACCAACCTGTAGTACCGCAGACCACATCGGAGAGCTAGCACCGTCCCGGCCCCTCGCCTCCTGGCCCCTGCCTCTATTTATTGCATTCTGGTCTGGCCGAGCTCTGATGCTGGGGTCCGGGCAAGCACTAGGGTCCAGAGCCTGTGCGTGGGAGCCCTCTGGGCTGGAAGGCTGACGGAGGGGTGGGGTCGTCGCACCATCTTCCTGTTCCTGACACTCGTGTCTGCTTGCTCTTGAGCAGAGGAGCACTCGCATCTTTTCTGCACCCCAAGTAGGCCAGAGCATCAGGGTTCGTTTCTCACCTCCAGAACCCCTGCGCGGAGCTGCTGGCGCCACCATGAGGAGAAAGGTGTGGAAGGCACCGTAGAGAAGAGTGCCTCAGAGTACTTGAATTGAATGAGACTGTAGAGTATGGACCTTGCCACAGGGCCAGGCCCTGCGGGCTGCTGCTGGAAGAGGGACTGCCTGCTAGAGACCCGGAGAACACGGGAGAGGCCCACCAGGATGGAGGGGCGTTCTCCACCTGTGGGCAGGAGACCCATGGGGGATCGCATCCTGTCCCTGAGGCAGGCCTGCCTCTGTTGGATGCCCCAGCTGCTCCCAGCCCCGTGCCTGCCAGAACCTTCCGCTTCCTCACACTCACTGTGCACACACGCGCACATGCGTGTACACACACACACACACACACACACACACACAGCTTCCTGTTCTCACCTGCCCATTTCATTCCAGCATCCCTGCCTCCTGCTGCAGAAAACCCCAGCCATGATCGGAGGTTCTGACCACAGTACCTGCCCCCAGTACTCCCTCAGCTCAGACTTTCTAGAAAGTTCCCTTTTCTTTAAAATCTGCATGTTTAATTAAACGTTATGATTTTATTTTTTGTCTGAAAAAAAGAAAAGTTTAAGAAAATGGAAATGGGTAACAGCAAGTGAAGACCTATTTTAGCACTGAATAGAGTATTTTTAAAATTAAACTATTTGAAATATGTCTTGTTAGTACCTGACAGCTTCTTTCTACGGTGTGGAGGGTGTGGGAGCTGCGTTGGGTGGGTTAGTGGTGTGACATCATCATGGCTGCCCCCCACCCATGCCCTTTCAGATTTGAATGGTTGCAAGGCCGCCCTTGAAATGAGTGAGAGCCGAGTACCATAGCAGCCTGGAATGCCAGCCCTCAGGAGCCTGAGGCAGGAAAACCTGGAGGTCTGGGTCAGCCTGGCCTACTTAGAGTTCAAGGCATGGCTCAGTTTCATGAGAAGATCCTGTTTCAGGAAAACAGACACAGAAAATAGGCTTGAGGAAGCCGGGCGGTGGTGGCACACGCCTGTAATCCCAGCACTCTGGGAGGCAAAGGCAGGTGGATTTCTGAGTTCGAAGCCAGCCTGGTCTTCAGAGTGAGTTCCAGGACAGCCAGGGGGCTACACAGAGAAACCCTGTCTCGAAAAAACCAAATCCAAAAAAAAAAAAACAAAACAAAAAACAAACAAACAAACAAAAAAAACCAACAACAAAACAAAACAAAAAACAAAAAAAGAAGAAGAAAATAGGCTTGAGGAAATGGTGCAGTGGGAAAAGCATTTTACCTGGGGAGACTGAGGCCCGGAGCTCCAGCCCCACCCACTAAGGCCAGACAGGAGTGCTGTCCATTATCCCTGTGTTCCCATGAGATGGAAGGCAGAAACAGACTTCCTGGGAGCCCAAGGGCCAGCTAGCCTGGACTACACAGGTGACCAAATAGACGGTGGGAGGTGAGGACCGAACTTGAGGTGATCTGACCTCCGTATGAACCCCGGGACATGTGCTGACACACACGTGAGCAGCCATCGTACATGAAGAGCTAATACACATATGTATGTATGTACATAAGTTATATACATACATTGCTAGGCAGGAGAGGTGGCTTGGTGGGCATGGGCAGCATGCCCTGCTCTTGCAGAGGACCTGAGGTCAGTTCCCAGCACCCATAGGGTGGTCATGACCACATCACTTAAAACAAGGCACACTAATGTACTTTTGGCACTGGAGATGGGTAGGCAGGAAGACCAAGGTCAGCCCTAGCATGGTGGCACATGCCTTTAATCCCAGCACTTGGGAGGTAGAGGCAGGAGGATTTCTGTGAATTCAAGGCTGGTCTACAGAGTCCCAGGACAGCCAGAGTTCCACTCCGACTCAAGAAAGAAAGGAAGGAAGGAAGGAAGGAAGGAAGGAAGGAAGGAAGGAAAAGAAAATGAAAGAAAGAAAGAAAGAAAGAAAGAAAGAAAGAAAGGAAGGAAGGAAGGGAAAAAAAAGTTTAGGGTTATCCTTTAGGCCAGCCTGGATTTCAAAGGACACTGTCTCACAAATGAAAAAGTTGCTGAAAAGGTCAGTTCAGCAGTTAAGAGCACTAGTTTTTAGAGCGGACTCAGGTTCGATTCCCAGAACCCACATGGATGCTAACAATGACGGGTGACTTTAGTCCTAGGAGCTCTGACGTCCGCTTGTGGCCTCTGAGGGCATGGCACACCTGTAGTGCAGAGTCATAGGATGAGACCCAACACTTATCTGCAGAAATAATAAAAGTTAGCCCGGCATAGTGGCACACACCTTTTTAATCCTAGCACTCACTAGAGAGGCAAAGGCAGGTGGTTCTCTGTGGGTTCGAGGCCAGCCTGGTCTCCAAAGTGGACAGCCAGAGCTACATCATGAAACTCTGTCTCAAAGATAAATAAAATAATAACCAAAGATTCAGCTTGGTTATGTAGCTCTAAATGGTGCTTTTCCCGGCAGGAAAGCAGCTACTGCTGCCGGGGGCAGACACAGGAGGAGGCCTGTAGAGGCTGCTGAGACTGCTGCTGTCTTCAATCTCTGTCCTTTAGTATTGTTTATTCAAATGGGACAGAGCCTACACGGAATGAGTAATCATACTAAAATTATGACTTAGAAAGAAAAAGAGAAAAAGAGCCTTGCACTGGGGGTGTAGCTCAGCTGCTGGAGAGCTTGCCTACGATTCGAGAAGCCTCGAGCCGGACACAGGCCCCGAAGAGCAGAAATGGGGTGCCACACACCTGTAAGCCGGCCTCTGGGTGGGGAAACCAGAAGATGAGAGGCTTAAGGTCATTTTCTCAGCTACACAGTAAGATAGAGGCCAGCCTGGCTTGAAAGAGACCCCGCCTCAAAAACAAATCCAAAGCCTTGAGCTGTGACTGTCTTTGTGAGACCTTCTCAAGCTCTTTGGCATTCTGCCATAGAGAGGGACTCAAAGACCCTGCCCCTCCCTGGGAATCTAGGAGAGCCAACCTGCTGGGAGAGGTGTCTTCAGTGTTGTGGTGTCAGGTAAGTTAACCATAAGCCCTTATCCATGCCCCTGCTAGCAGCCAGCATGATCCTCATTCTCCCCCCCCCCTTCCTCTTTCTTTCTCTCTTTCTACACACACACACACACACACACACACACACACACACACACACAGAGCCATATCCCACACAGAAAAACAAAAAACCAAAAAAACCCCAAAGATAACAATAACAAAAACAACAAAACATGAAGCAAAAAAACCCATTAAAAAAAAAAAGCAATAACAAAACAACAAAACATGAAAGTAGGTCCCCCGTAGTGGTGGCACACGTTTTTAATCCCTGCACATGGGAGGCAGAGGCAGGTGGGTCTCTGAGTCTGAAGCTAGCCTGGTCTACAGAGTGAGTTGCAGGACAGCCAGGGCTACACGGAGAAACCCTGTCTCGGAAAAACCAAAAAATTAAAAGGAGCCTGTGAGATGGCTCAGTGGGGAGCTTGTCAAACCCGAGGACCTGAGTTTAGTCCCCAACAGACCCCTGCCAAATTGTCCTCTGACCTCCACACCTCTACAGTAGCTCCCAGAACTAAAGGAATAAATCTAGCCAGGGTTCAATGACGGTTCTTAAACGCTTTAACCTCCCTTGTTGCCCACCATCCACCAAGGGTAGTGGGAAAAAAGGATTCCGGGAAAGTGGACCTGTTTGGAAATGGTTCTTCTGGAGAGCTGGAGAGAGGTTGAGAGCACTAACTCACTGGCTGAGGTTTCCAGCAACCATTTGATGGCTCACAAGCAACTGTAATGAGATCTGCTGCCCTATTCTGGTGTGCAAATGTATATGCAGGCAGAACTCTATATATGTAATAAATAAATATTTTTAAAAAATGGCAGGGCGGTGGTGGCGCACGCCTTTAATCCCAGCACTTGGGAGGCAGAGGCAGGCAGATTTCTGAGTTTGAGGCCAGCCTGGTCTACAGAGTGAGTTCCAGGACAGCCGGGGCTACACAGAGAGACCCTATATTGAAAAACCAAAAAAAAAAAAAGAAAAAGAAAAAAGAAAAATGGTTCTTTGGAGCAACTATCATCTGTGTTGTCAGGCACAGGTCAGCAGCAGCTCAGTCTGCTCCAGAACGTCTTATGGCTAGACCAGCGGTCCAGTTCAGTGGTGTCTGGACAGCAGCAGGTGGCACGGCCTGGCAGGAACGCTCAGGCCTCAGCCTCAGCGCTGCTCAGCAGTGCTCAGAGAAGCAAAGATCAGTGAAGAGCGGATACCAACAAGCACTGCACAGCTCGCTGTACCGGCAAGCTCCGCCCCTCGCACTGCCTGTCGAGTCCTTTGAGGTTTTTGGTACATTTCTCTCTATGGAGTCCCGACAAATGCAGCCCAACTCCAAAATGTAAGGTGGAGCAATCCATGTGTGTCATTAGTGAAGAGTCCTTCATCACGTGTCCTTTCACATGCTCGCTTTAGCCGAACATCCTTTCCCGCATGTCTGCTTCAGCGAAACGTTCCTTCACATGTCTGTCCCAGCAAAACACCATCCAACACAGCTGACTTCCCAAAGAACCCTTAAATTTCCACTTCAGGTGGGTGTGCTTAGAACAATTAGGAGGAACATTTCAGAAGGTGATGGAGCGATCCGAGGCAGAGGAGAGGTGGCTGCAGCTGGGAGACTGCAGGAGGATGCCCGTGGTTGGAGGCTGGCCTGGCTACATGGTGTGACCTGTCTCACAAAACCAGGACGGCAGTGCTGGAGAATTCTGTCCCTGCCCAGTAAGTGCAGTTTTCTTTTCCCCTCTTCTTTGATTTCTCCTTTCCTTCTTTGGCTCTCTCTCCCTACCCTACCCTCTTTATGGCAGGCCATAGTCCTGCCTGACAAGGACCTACTTGTCTTTCCTTCCCAGTGCTGGGATTCTGATCTCTGGCCACGAGTGTCAGATCACCAACTCTCCAGCTTTTGTTTTTGTTTGTTTTTTGTTTTTTTGGATTTGGTTGTTTTCGAGACAAGGTTTCTCTGTATAGCCCCGGCTGTCCTGGAACTCACTCTGTAGACCAGGCTGGCCTCGAACTCAGAAATCCGCCTGCCTCTGCCTCCCAGAGTGCTGGGATTACAGGCATGTGCCACCACCGCCTGGCTCTCCAGCTTTTACTATTATCTTACTTCTCTCTCTCTCTCTCTCTCTCTCTCTCTCCCTCTCTGTGTGGGTGTGTGTATGTGTGAATGTGTTTTGCCTGTGTGTCTGTGTCCTACATGTGTGCAGTGCTCAAGGAGATCAGAAGATGGTGTCAGATCCCCTGGGATTGGATTTAGTGACTGTTGTGAGCCATCATGTGGGCACTGGGTCTCAAACTCTAGTCCCCTGCAAGTAGTCAGTACTCTTTAATTTTGAGCAATCTCTCCAGCCCCAACATACACACACACACACACACACACACACACACAATTTTAATTAATGCACCATACATTTAAATTTATTATTATTATTATTCTTGGTTTTAGAGTCTCACTATGTACTTATTTAATTATGTGAAAGGGTGGGGGTAGGGGTGCCGTGTGAAGGTATGTGCACATGCCTACAGAGTCCAGGAGAGGGCGCTGGACCGCCTTTGACCTGGAGTTGCTACCAGTTTGGCGCCATCCCATTAGGGTGCTGGAATCCAACTCAGGTCTTCTGCAAGAGCAGAAGATACATGAGTTCTTAACCTTAAGTCATCTCTCTAGGCTCATCTTCTCTAATAATACATTTTTATTTTAAATTATGTATATGGGGGGTATGTATACAGGGTTGCAAGTGTCTATTGCTCTGGTGCTACAGGTCATTGTGAGCCTCCAGTACAAATACTGTGACTCAGACTCAGGCCTGCTAGAAGAACTTAATTGCGGAGCCATTTCTCCAGCCCCTTGAGCGTAATACATTTGTTTTCTAACATAATTTTATTTTATTTACTTCTTGTGATAGGGGCTTGCTAGCTTTTCAGCCCATAAGACTGTAGCCCAGGCTAGTCACAAACTCACTCGGGATCCTCCAGCTCCAAAAGCCCGAATCATTTAGTCGGACTAGTGTAATATATATATACATACATATATATATATGTTATATATACATATATACTATGTATATATATGAATGGACATAGTATTGCTGATATAGCCTTTTATATTAAAAACTATATTCTTCCGATTATTTTATTTTCGAGATTTATTTTTAAATTGTGTACGTGTGTACGCGTGGTGGGGATGTTATGTGCACGTGCGTGCTGTTGCCGGGGGAGGCAAGAGGAATGGGAACTCCTGGAGCCGCAGCTGCAGGCAGGTTCGAGCTACCCGATGTGGCAGCTAAGAATTGAACTTGGATCCTGCGAAAGAGTACAAGATCTTGGCCCCTGAGTCAGCTCTGCAGCTCTTCCTCCACATATTTTTAAAGAAAACTTCTTTATCCTTCCCTGTAGTCCTTAAAAACAGGCCGACTGTTAAACTCCGTCTCTCAACCACAGTGATGTCTCTGGCCGGGAAAGGTTGGGGTCCCAGTCGCCCCAATGCAGAACTTGTTTGGAGAGGTCCCGAGTTACTTCCCGCCCAGTACAGTTCCACCCGCGCATCCCCGGGCGTGGCCGAGCGCGGCCCCTTTAAGAAGGGGGCGGAGCGCGAGTGGAAAGACAAAGCCCCTGGCCGCGCGCTCCCCCTCCCCCCTCCGGCGCACCACACGGACAGTGAGTGCCCGGATGTCGGTGTCGCCGTCGGTGACAGATGGCGCAATGTCTGTATCTATGACAGGGCTTTCTGCTCTGACCTCTTTGAGTCTTCCGCTTTTCGTCCTCCCCCTCCCACTCGCTGTCCCATTACTTTTTAAGTCCGCCACTGGAGGCCCGCACGCCAGTCACCGGCTCTTACATAACGTGACCTTTCACCTTTTCAGACTGCCCTCTAGTGCGCTGCAACTAAACTTCGCGGCTGGGGCCCAGGGGGCGGGATTCGACCGCGGAGCGGCAGCCTCTCTGAGCCAATAGGCTACGAATGCCGGCCAGCCCTCCGCCTATCGGAGCATCCGCCCCAGGGCGCCACGGAGAAGCAAGTTAGTCTGTGCGCTGGCCCGGCAGCGGGGGGGAGGAAGGGAATCTCCCGCCATTTTTCAATAATTTCCTCCCGTGCCCGCTGGAGAGGAGTCGTGACTAGCGGCCGCCTCAGCGGAGATCGGCGTAAGGTGAAAGCCGCCGGAAGGAGCGAGGAGAATCTCTGCGTTTTTTCCCCTCGAGGCGTTCCCCTTGCTTTCATGGCCGTGGCGCGGTCCCGCCAGCTCTGAGGGAAGCCGGAGTTCGCGCCGCCCTCTCACCCCTCCCCTCCCCCATCGCCCCGGGAGCCAGGCGCTTCGCTCGCTCGTTCGCCCGGGGCTGCCGGGGCCTAGCGCTGCGCAGCGGAGCGGCCGAGCCTTCGGCGCTCCGTCCCTGCCGGCGCCGCCGCGATGGCGCCGCTGCTGGGCCGCAAGCCCTTTCCTCTGGTGAAACCGCTGCCCGGAGAGGAGCCGCTCTTCACCATCCCGCACACTCAGGAGGCCTTCCGCACCCGGGAGTATCCTTTTTTCCGTGCGCGGGGTGGACGCTCGGCCGCGGCTGCGCAGGGGAAGGGATGGAGATGGCGAGATGCGAATGGGCCGCGCGCGGCTCGCGGGGCAGCTGTCACCGCACGGGGCCATCCGCGGGCCGCGATGCCTGGGCCCCGCTTGCCCGGGCTTGGGATTTCCGCGGCGAGATCGATCCATCCGGGCCGTCTCCAGCCGTCCTTCCCGGAACCGCGCGCCTCCATCCTTTTCCCCTTACTTTGTCCCCGGGGCCTCGGTGATGATCGCAACGCCAATCCCCTCCTCCCCAACTTGGCTTTGGGCCCTAAGTGACTAGGGAGGGTAGCCGGGTTTCCTTTGCACGTTTTATCTCTCTCTCCTTTCATAGAAATGAAACTGTCGAGTTAAGTTTTTGAAATTGTACCGGCGCAGCCGCGTGATCCGGCTGGTGGGCAAGCCTCTACTGCGTCTTGTCTGGGCTGTACGGGGACGCTGATGTGGCTTGTGGGTTTTGTTTTTCTCCTCCGGAGTGGACTTTAGGCCAGGATGAACTGACAGAACCGTAAATCCCAAAATATGGCCTTCACTACTTGCCCACTGAAGTTGGGAAGGAGCAGAAAGATGCATTGATGGTGCTCGTGACCTTTTATTTCCCAGAGAACCCAGAAGTTTGACGTTTAGAAGTTTCATTTTTCTGTCTTTTTTTTTTTTTTTTTTTCTTTGTGGGAGCGCTTCATGTAGCACCGACTGGCCTCGAACTCAGTATGCATAGAAGCTGGACACTGCATTCCCGACCCCAGCTGGCTTGCTTCTTCTCTCCTCTCCTCTCCTCTCTTCTCTCTCTTCTCTTCTCTTCTCTTCTCTTCTCTTCTCTTCTCTTCTCTTCTCTTCTCTTCTCTCTCTCCTCTCTCTTCTCTCTCTCCTCGCTTTCTTCTCTCTTCTCTCTCCTTTCTCTTCTCATTACTTTAAGATTTCTTGATCAAGTATAGCCTCTTAGTTAAAAGTTGTATTACTCGCCCCCACCCCCATGGTAGGGGGAGTTTTGAATGAATCCTTTAAGGCTTATTTGTTTTAAGAAGCTAGGTCTCTTTACCAAACTTAGGGGTCCTGCTAGCTTTACTACCATCCCCTTTCCTAGGCTTTCGTTGTGCTTCCCGCTGTACGGTAAGAGCAGGGAGGATCAGGTGAAGTCTTTCAGGTTGCTCTTGGCCTTGCCTCCTTTCCTGGTTTGGTTTTTGTCGTTTCATCTTTAATTGTCTTGTAGCCTAGGTCGATGTCTACCTTAGGGGTTGGAAGCTACGCTGGGCTTGAACGTGCTGTTCTCCAGCCCAACTTCCCAAGTGATGGATGGCAGACCAGCTGCGTAGATTGAAGAAAGTGTTTTGAATATTTAGGATACTTTTACACCTTTCCCTTCCTCAATATTTGGGGTATTTAATGTAGGACCCTGCGCTATTAGTAAGCCTCATCCAGGGCCCTCTGGTTTTTTATTTTGAGTCAGGGCATCATTAAAATTGCTGAGTTCTCCTGCTTTAGCCTCCCTAGTCTCTGGGATTGATAGACATCGGTACCAGCCAGTACAGCTTCAATCTCGCTAGCATCAGTTCTGAAAGGCAGTGTGCACCTACAGAGATTTTTTCCCCCCTCTTTTAATTATGTCTGTATAGCTGTTTGGCCTGCCTGTGTGTCTGGAGCACCCCTGGAGGCAGCTTTGGATTGTGAGCTACCTGGAGAGTGCTGGGGACTGAGCCCGGTTCTCTGCACTTAACCTTACTGTTGACTCTAGCCTTCAGTAAGGTCTCACTGTGTGACTCTGTTGATCATCGAACTCATTTTGTAGAGCAGATTGGCCTGAAACTCAAAGATCAAAAAGATAAATTCCTTACCTCTTCTAAGTTCTGAGATTAAAGGCTTGCACCACCATGCCCGACCTCCATGTAAGTGTTTTTGCTTATGTGTGCTTATAGCCTTTCGGAGCTGAAAGGGTCTTAGAGGTGGTCCAGATTTTGTGTCTGCTTGCCAAGTGGGCCCAAGGGAATTGAAGTCTGTGTGGGAAAGGTCATGGACTCGTAGTATAAATGAGAATGCTGGATTACAGTCCAGTGCTCTTTCAACGATGTCACTGTAAATAAAGGAAGGGAAGAACAGGAATTGTGGTACTAGGATGGAGCCTAGGGCCTTGCATGTACTGTACATGCCTGAGCTGCAGGGTCTGACAAACACCATGTTGCCCTTGAGCTCTCGAACCCTGCTTCAGCCTCCCTAGTGAAGGGTTTTCTGGGTTCTAGGACCATAGTCTTGTGCCACCGTGCCACACATCTTCCTTTGCTTTTAACTGAATAGAAACATTTTTTTAAAGATTTATATGTTTTATGGACATGAGTGTTTTGTCTACATGTATGTGTATGAATCTTCTGTGTGCCTATACATGTTTTTTCCTCCATTTGTTAGCTGAGAACTGAACCTAGATTCACAGCAAGTGCTCTTAACTGTTGAGCTGTCTCTCTAGTAACCACCGTACACTTGTATTGAAATACTAGTGTACCCTGTGTAGGTTAGTGGTATTAGATGATATAAGGTGTATTTGGTTCTATGAAGTACATTATTCTAAAGGTACCATGCTTGTTTTTTAAACAATTTACATGATGTCAGTAAAGACTCTGACATAGTCTCCATACATGTCTGTCTGTCTGTCTGTCTGTCTGTCTGTCTCTCTCTCTCTCTCTCTCTCTCTCTCTCTATCTAGGCAGGGTGTCACTATGTAACCCTGGCTGGCCTAGTCCAGGCTGGTTTAAACTCAGGGTTTTCTTGCCTTGGTCTTGTGGTTCCACACGCAGCTGGTTGATTCTTTTGAGCTATTGATGGTCATACTAATATTATCAGAGGTGGATTATTTTTTTCATTCTGGTTCTACTGCAGTATAATAAGTACTTTATAAAAGAGATAAAGTCCAAGTCTAACGGATATACTGAGACATTTGAAAAATGGCCTTAGCCAGCTAATTTAGAACTATTAACAAAGGTATTGTTTATTATTTATTGTCTGGGGGTGGGGTGGGTGTGGTCATGTGTATACTTTGATGTGCACTGTGGAGTGTGCTAGGCAGGCGCCTTCATAGTGCCATTTCCTTAGTATGGCCGACAGTTTCTTAGTGAAAACTGAAACCTGAACCATTTTAAATGGTCTACATCTAATAGATGTTTGTTTAAAATTTCCTGCACCAGTATTTAGAACTTTTAGACAAAGGATTTTTTAAAAATAATTATTCGTTTACTTTTTTTTTTTTTTTTTTCTGAGACAGGGTTTCTCTGTATAGCTCTGGCTGTCCTGGAACTTACTCTGTAGACCAGGCTGGCCTCGAACTCAGAAATCTGCCTGCCTCTGCCTCCCAAGTGCTGGGATTAAAGGCGTGCGCCACCACCACCCGGCTATTCGTTTACTTTTATGTGTATACTATAGCTGTCTTCAGACACACCAGAAGAGGACATCTGATCCCATTGGAGATGGTTGTGAGCCACCATGTGGTTGCTGGGAATTGAACTCAGGACCTCTGGAAGAGCAGCCAGTGCTCTTAACCTCTGAGCCATCTCTCCAGCCCCGAGGAATTCTTTTTTAAAAAATTATATTTAGAGGAAATTGCTCTTCTGGAAATTTCCAGAAGCAGGGAGCACGTTTAGAGAGCTCTGGACTGTGTGGCTGGCTGGTTGGCATGTTTCGTTATGAGGCTGTTAGTGGTTCCACAGAGGAAAGCAGATGTACGGTTAAGCAACAGCTGTGTTTGAAGTATTACCACTCCTCAACTTATACTTATGGTTATATTTTTAATAAGAATAATTTTCTTCTCACTTTGACTGCATGTATAGTTACAACAAAATTTTCTATTTTAATTTAAAGCCGTGAGTGAGTCAGTATGTCTTGAAAAGTACCTTGTACGTCTTCATTGAATTTACAGTAGAAGCTTACTGGTGGTTTATGGCTGTAATCCCAGCATTCCAAAGCTAAGGAAGGCTTTAGGCCAGCTTGGCTACAAGGGAGACCAGTCTCTAAAACAAAAGGGCTGGAGAGATGGCAGTGTTCAGAGTGCTTGAGAGAAGCCCCAGAGTGCAGGCTCAAAACCTCCTGTCAATCCAGCTCCAAGGGAGCGTAATGCCCTCTTCTGGCTTCTGTGGGTACTACACATACATGGCCCGCTTCATTCACAGACACTGGCACACACGACATTTTCTAATAATATTTTATTTTATGTACATGTGTACATTGTAGCTGTCTTCAGACACCCCAGAAGGGGGCATTGGATCCCATTACACATGGTTGTCAGTCACCATGTTGTTGCTGGGATTTGAACTCAGGACATCTGGAAGAACAGTCAGTGCTCTTAACTGCTGAAACATCTCTCTGGCCCTCAGATTTTTTTTTTTTTTGTTTGTTTGTTTGGTTGGTTTTTGGTTTTTTGAGACAGGGTTTCTCTTTGTAGCCCTGGCTGTCCTGGAACTCACTCTGTAGACCAGGCTGGCCTTGAACTCAGAAATCTGCCTGCCTCTGCCTCCCAAGTGCTGGGATTAAAGGCGTGCGCCACCACCACCCGGCCAGATTTTTTAATCTTAAAAAAGAAACCTGGAAGTTGCAGATAATACATGAATTTCGTAAGTGTTTATTTTCATTATCATAGATTATTAATTGTACTTTACCTTTGAACCTATGGATATTCTTCAGTAGGGGTAGTGCCATAGGCAAGACACTCGTACTAGAATAACATTAATTGATTAGAATCAGGTTTGCTGTATATTTTTTGTTGCTGTTGCTTTTAGATTATATTTTATGTGTCTGAGTGTTTACAGACATAAATGTATGTATGGTACCCACGGAGATAAGAATAAGAAAGGGTTGGGTTCCCTGGGACAGTAGTTACAGACAGTTTCAAGCTTCCAAGTGAGTGCTAGAAATTGAAACCAGGTCCTCCTTGAGAGCAGCTAGTGCTCTTAAACATTGAGCCATTTCTCCAGCTCTGTTTGTTTTGAGACAGGGTCTTTCTTACCATGTGGGCCAGGCTGGCCTTAAATTCACAGAGCTCCATCTACCTCTGCTTCCCAATGTTGGGGTTAAAGGCACGCACCACCATGTCTAGCCCTCCACCCTGTTTTTTGTTTTGTTTTACTTTTTTGTTTTGTTTGTTTGTTTTTGAGAACTCACAGAGATCCTTCTGCTTCTGCGTCCCTAGTGCTGGGATTAAAGGCATTTACCACCACTTACCCACCTGGGGTTATGGTCTGGCTTATGAAGTCCAGGCTGGCTTTTACTTGATGTTGACACAGTTATGACTGGCCTGGCGCTTTATGCAGCCCCTCCAGCTTTAGCCTTCTGGCTGGTGGAAATGCAGGTGTGTGTCACCATACCCAGCCAATAGTTTTTGATATTTGGTCATAGGATGATCTATTTTTTAATATTTATTTATTACTATATCTAAGTACACTGTAGCTGTCTTTAGACACACTAGAAGAGGGCATCAGATCTCATTACGGATGGTTGTGAGCCACCATGTGGTTGCTGGAAATTGAACTCAGGACCTCTGGAAGAGCAGTTGGTTCTCTTAACCGCTGAGCCATCTCTCCAACCCAGGGATGATCTATTAAGTAAAACTGCGTTTTAAAAAAAGCAGGAGCTGGAACTAGCAATATCCTTGTGTAGATTCATGCTTCTGTTGTGTGCATCAATTGTCATGTGTGCTAAGGTTTAGAAAAAACTGTTTTAGGAGCTCTGTAGTATGCTCCGGGAACTCTTAGATGGCTTAGTGAGGGGCTGAAATTGGTACAGTAAATCTGGCTCTAAACAGACTGAGTAGAACATGTGTGAAGAGTTGGGTAGCTGTAAATAGAGTTAGCTTAGAATTCTGAATACATTTTTTTTTTTTTAAAAGCCAGGGTTTCTCTAACCCTGGCTGTCTTTGAACTTGCTTTATAGGCCTGGCTAGCCTCAAACTCAAGAGATCTGCCTGTCTCTGCCTCCAAGTGCTGGGATTAAAGGTATAGGTCACCAATCCTGATTCTGAATAAATCTTTAAAACCAAAAAAAAAAAAAAAAAAAATTATCTGTGCTTTTCTGGCATATAATGTCTGTGTACCATGTGCATGTCTGGCGCCCTCAGAGGCCAGAAGAGATCAGATTGCTGGGAACTAGAGTTAAGGACGATTGTGAACCACTATGTAGGTGCAGGGAATAAAATCCAGATTATCTGGAAGAGCAGCCACCGCTCTTAACCCTGAGCCATCTCTTCAGCTCCCAAAATTGTAGTTTTGGTAGAGTTTATTTTTATTTTTATTTTTTTTGGATTTGTTTTTTTTTTTTTTTTCCCTAGACAGGGTTTCTCTGTGTGGTCCTGGCTGTCCTGGAACTCACTCTGTAGACCAGGCTGGCCTCAAACTCAGAAATCCGCCTGCCTCTGCCTCCCAAGTGCTGGGATTACAGGTGTGCGCCACCACCGCCCTGCCGGATTTGTTTTTTTTTGAGACAGGGTTTCTCTGTATAGCCCTGGCTGTCCTGAACTCACTTTGTAGACCAGGCTGGCCTCAAACTCAGAAATCCGCCTGCCTCTGCCTCCCAGAGTGCTGGGATTACAGGCGTGCGCCACCGCCGCCCGGCTTTATTTTTATTTTTAATTATGGCCCATGCTGGTTTTAAACTTTCTGTGTGGCACAGGCTGGCTTTGAACTTGGGCAGTCTTCCTGCTTCTACTTCCCATATATTGAGCTTACAAATGTATAACAATGCCCACTTAATTCATTACAATACATGATGCCAGATTATAGTTGATAATTGACACTGTGATCCAAAGAGAGAAAAGTTAGGATTAAAAAGCAAATGTGAGAGTTGACTCTTAGGATTATAGTTGTGTTTGTTTGTGACAGGCTCCAGCCTCAGGAATGATGGGATTGCAAGTGTGTACCACCATGCTCATCTGTAGTTGTGTGTTTTGGTTATGTATGGGGATTTTCCCTGCATGTATGTATGTGTACCACATGCATGTCTGGATGTCAGAGCATCAGGTTTCCTGGAGCTCTACAGATGGTTGTGAATGAGTTCTGGGAACAGAACATAGGCCCTCTCAGGAACATCAGGTGCTCTTAACCACAGCGCTCTCTCTCCAGCCCATTTAACTTGTGCTATTGAAGTCTCCATATGCTGTTGGGCCACTTTTCAGACCATCAGTGTCTTGGTTAGTGTTCTGTTGTTGTAATGACACCATGACCACAGCAGTGCTTATTGAAGAGAGCATTTGATTGGCGTTTGCTTACAGTTGGAGTGGCTTAGTCCATTGTTATCATGGTGGGGAACATGGCAGGAACAAGGAGGCACGTAGCAGAGGGTTCTGCACCCAGATCTGCAGTCAGTTGGATGAGAGGACTCTCCCAAAGTCCACCTCCTTTACATCCTTTATCTCACAAATCTACACCTGCCACCCACTCCTAATACATCTCAGGTAGTGCCTCACACTAATGACCAAGCATCCAATGTATGAGCCTCTTGGGGCCATTCTCAATTAAACTACAGTCAGTACTTTTGAAAGAAACAAGCCTTACTTGGTTGAAGAGAATAAAGCAGCATATTGTGGTAAGGAGTTCTTGGACTCCAGAAAAGTAAGTGCATAATGATACAGTTGAGGACTTCAAAGTACCTGATCAGTTATGGATTGCTTAACCTTTTGAGAATTGCTTTGACATTTTGTCTTGATTACATGTACAGCAGTTGCTGAAACAGAAGAACCTCAATTGACATTTTCTGTGAGTGGTTGGTTACTTGTAGTAAGTGACTTCTGGTAACCTAAAATCTAAACCAGAATTTAGGGGCTGCTGACTCGATATCCTTTAACAGCCTCCCCCCTCCCCCCACTTTTTTTTTTGTTTTGTTTTTGTTTTTTGAGGATTTCATTTTGACCAAGCTTGTCTCAAACTCCTCCTGTAACTGAGGATGACCTGGAACGCCTGATCTTCCTCCTCTGCCTTCTAGGTTCTCCTAGGTGGGTACCACTACTGGCTTTGAATACTTGGAGCTAAGGTGGAACATGTTTGGTGGAACATACTGGGATTGGCCGCTGACTCTAGTTGCAGCTCAGTTTGCTTGCTTTTTTTGTTTTTTGTTTTTTTTTGGATTTGGTTTTTTTGAGACAGGGTTTCTCTGTGTAGCCCTGGCTGTCCTGGAACTCACTCTGTAGACCAGGCTGGCCTCGAACTCAGAAATCTGCCTGCCTCTGCCTCCCAAGTGCTGGGATTACAGGTGTGCACCACCACCACCCGGCTCTCAGTTTGCTTTCTTGTATAGCATGTTACTATTGGTACACAGAAGTAAACTAGTTGCTTGCTGTTTGAATTTGAGTATGCCTGACTGATAGTGAGTTCAGTTGGGGTGGTAGGAATTCGCCATAGTAAGGCACTATTCTCTTCTCCCATCTCTCTCAGGAAGACTGAACAACTACTTAATGATTTGTGAGTTTTGTGATATCAGAGCCAACATGGAGACTGGAATAATAGTATATCGAAGCTAGGTTTAAGTTAGGTGTTCATGCAGGTGGCTTACTTTGAACTGTGATACTAGAACTGAACTGACAGTCTAGTGCATCCTTAGGCAAATGGCCTACTGAGTGATAGTCCCATTGGAATTTGTTTTTCAGGCCATGTGTCTCCAAGGTAGATGGAAAGGTTGGTGGTAATGAGTCCCTTGTCTGCATTACCTCAAACTGTAGTCATCTTACTGTAGACTGATTTTATAAAATCTGTTATTAGGCTTATTTAATTTTATATGTATAAATGAATGTTTTGCACGCGCATGTGTGTGTATGTTTGTGTATGTATGTGTATATGCACACACACACGTATGTGCTTGTACCACATTAGTGCCTAGTGTCTGAGGCGGTTCAAAGGAGGTACTGAAACTCCTGAAATTGGTGTTACAAATGGTTGTGAGTTATTATGAGGGTGCTAGGAACCTTATCTGGGTTCTTTGGAAGAACAGTAAGTGCCCTTAAATGATGAGCTGTTTCTTCTGAGTCCCTGTGGAATGGTACTTAAAATATCTGACTATCTAAGTTGTGTTAGTTTCACTTAATCTTACGTCCTTATTCCTGCTGGGAATGGTGGTACAGGTGAGTTTGAAGCCAGTTTTGTCTACAGAGTTCCAGGGCTACAAAGAGAAACCTGGTCTTGAAAAGAAACAACAAAAAATGTGACCAGTTATTATCATTTTTCAGTTATGATATACTTTGGATTTCTGACTAAATAAACTTCATTCTTATTTTCTCTTGTTCTAATTTTTTTTGTTGTTGTTCTTTTTTTTTTTCCCCGAGACAGGGTTTCTCTGTGTAGCCCTGGCTGTCCTAGAACACACTCAATAGACCAGGCTGGCCTCGAACTCAGAAATCCACCTGCCTCTGCCTCCCAAGTGCTGGGATTAAAGGCGAGCACCACCACTGCCCCGCTCTCTCTTGTCCTAGCTTAAAGAAAGGATACTTGGACATTTTTCTATAGATATGCCTTTTCTGAATGCGTGTTGGGTGTCTTTGTTGCATGAATATTGTTTTCCTGAGCCACTGCTGACAGAGAGTATGAAGCCCGCCTGGAAAGATACAGCGAACGCATTTGGACATGTAAGAGCACAGGAAGCAGTCAGCTAACACACAAGGAGGCCTGGGAAGAGGAACAGGAAGTTGCCGAACTGTGAGTAGCAGAAACCTTGCCCTTTGGCACCATCTTTGTCAGAAAAGTTAGGTGGGGATAATACCTGTAAGGTATTATCCTTACAATCTGTATTTAAATGTTTGGGACATGAATGTAATATGTTGTGCCAGTGTGCTGTGCTCGGAGTGCACAGTAGTTAGTAGCATTTTGCTAGTATTATGTATGTGTACTTACTGGGTATTTTACTAAGCCTTTGGGGTTTTCTTTGTTTTTGTTTTACCTATAAATATTTTGAAAATATAATTCTAAGTAAAAGACTGATATGATCTAGAAGTAATATCAAGGCAACAAAAAAGCAGATTAAACCTGTATTGACCACAACTTCTACAAAATATATGATTTGATAATTAAAAATGTTAGAAGTAAGCCGGATGGTGGTGGCGCATGCCTGTAATCCCAGCACTTGGGAGGCAGAGGCAGGTGGATTTCTGAATTCGAGGCCAGCCTGGTCTACAGAGTGAGTTCCAGGACAGCCAGGGCTATACAGAGAAACCCTGTCTCTGGGGAAAAAAATGTTAGGAGTAACAGGGGGTTATTGAAAAAGAGAGAAGGGCCAGAGGGGCGGCTCAGTGTTAGGGCACTTGTCGCTCTTACATGCGCCTGGGCAGGTCCCAGCTCTCACACTGTGGCTCACAGCCATCCGGGTCTCCAGTTCTAGGGCATTTTATACCTTCTTGTCACCTACTTGGGCATATGGTATGCATTTGGCGCACATACATTCACGTAGGCAAAACGCTCATAACATGTAAAAGAAAATTAAAAATATATTTTTTTTAAAGTTAGAGAAGTTTTTAAATTTTTAGTCAAGGTAAAAATCTTTCTTATCTTTCTTATCTTATCAAAGTAATTCTGGGGACTGCTGTTCAGGGTATCACACTTGCCTAGAATTAATTGCTAAGAAAAAGTAGGGTCCAATTTTATTTTAAAAAGGTACACGAGAGCCGGGCGTGGTGGCGCACGCCTTTAATCCCAGCACTTGGGAGGCAGAGGCAGGTGGATTTCTGAGTTCGAGGCCAGCCTGGTCTACAGAGCTAGTTCCAGGACAGCCAGGGCTATACAGGGAAACCCTGTCTCGAAAAAACCAAAAAAAAAAAAAAAAAAAGGTACACGAGCACTTGAACACTACTGTTCAGCTGTCCTAGACAGTGAGGTTTTAGAACTTGATTGACTTGACAAACTAACAGAAAGATAGTGGAATTGAAGAAGTCTGGGGACCTCTGGGGAGGAGGTTAATCTGGGAAGGGAGGGCTGTGGGAGGGATGCAAAGGTAGCTGACTGCTTCCTTAGCCCAGATTGGAAGGTCTATAGAGTGCGGTGCGAGCCATGACGTCCAGTAGTCAGAGACTGTAGGTAGTCATGGATAGCACAGAATACAAGATGATGCAAAACCTAACGCGAGGCTGGGGTGTGGCTCTTTCTTTGGTGGAAGACTTGTATATTTACATACCCCTGGGTTCAGCCTCTAGTAACTCAATAAAACACAGGTAGCACTGTCATTTCTAGTTGAAATTACATGTCTAGTTGTCCACTTAGTTTTTATTTTATTTTGGTTTTGGTTTTGGTTTTTTCGAGACAGGGTTTCTCTGTGTAGCCCTGGCTGTCCTGGAACTCACTTTGTAGACCAGGCTGGCCTTGAACTCAGAAATCCTCCTGCCTCTGCCTCCCAGAGTGCTGGGATTAAAGGTGTGTGCCACCACCACCCGGCTAGTTTTTATTTTCTGTTAAAGGAATTCAACTATGAATATCTCTGCAGGCCGAGCATTGGTGGCGCACGCCTTTAATCCCAGCGCGTGGGAGGCAGAGGCAGGCGGATTTCTGAGTTCAAGGCCAGCCTGGTCTACTGAGTGAGTTCCAGGACAGCCAGGGCTAAACAGAGAAACCCTGTCTCGAAAAAACCAAAAAAAAAAAAAAAAGAAAAAAGAAAAGAAAAGAAAGAAAAAAATTAAAAAGATATTCTTTGCATATATAGCAGTTTTAAAAACGTGTTATCCAGTTACTTTTTTTTTTTTTTTTTAAATTATATAAGTGAGTACACTGTAGCTCTCTTCAGACACACCAGAAGAGGGCATCATGTGGTTGCTGGGAATTGAACTCAGAACCTTCAGAAGAACAGTCAGTGTTCTTAACCGTTGAGTCATCTATCCAACCCATCCAGTTACTTTTTTTAAGATTAATTTTATTTTCTGTGTACAGGTGTTAAGCGTGTGTGTGTGTGTGTGTGTGTGTGTGTGTGTGTGTATGTTGCCCTCAGAAGCTAGAATCCTCTTGAACTGGAGTTATAGATGTTTATGAGCTGCCATTCGGGCGCTAGGAATTGAACCTGGGTCCTTTGAGACAGTCGCCAGTGATGGGCCATCTGTCTCTCCATCCCCACCTGCTTTTCAGAAGGATTGGAACAGATGAGTCATTAATGTCTGAGGGCCACCTTGTAGTATTCACTGCCATACTGTGATAATTAAAGTTACTTTTGCTAGATAAGTAAGTGAGGGAACTCTTATTTAAAGTCAATTGTTTTACTTTGCAAGGGCTTTAGACTCAAGTCAGGAATCTATCAGGTAACCTTTCCTGAAGCCTTTGTCCGTGAAATGAAAATGCCGGACTTCTCATGGGGTAGTGTGAGAGGTGAGGGAGTGCATTGAAACACATGGTCAAAGGACTGGAAGAACTTTGCACTTGGAATGAAGTGCACTGCAAAAGCAAAGTAATGGGGCTGAGCCTAATGGTGCCCTCCAGGAGGCAGGGCAGATCGACAGTTCTGAGTTCGGGGCCCACCTGGCCTACACAGAGTTCCAGGGCAACACTTTGACACCCTAAAAAGCAAAGTGATGGGGAAGTGTTAAACTTACTAGTAGTGTGCCTGTTATTTTCATCTATGAGTGGGGAAGCTAAGCTGGATGGATTAATCTGACAAGTATTTAAGAGTTTTTAGTTTGTTTTCTGTAAACTGGTGGGACTTTCCCTGCTTCTCCTGTTTATCCCTCTCTTCTTTCTACACTGGCCTAGAGCTGAGAGATCTTGCTTCTGCCACCTGAACTGGTTTGGTTTTCTTTGTTTTTTGTTTTTGGGTTTTTTTTTTTGTTTTTGGTTTTTCGAGACAGGGTTTCTCTGTGTAGCCCTGGCTGTCCTGGAACTTACTCTGTAGACCAGGCTGGCCTCGAACTCAGAAATCCGCCTACCTCTGCCTCCCAGGTGCTGGGATTACAGGCGTGTGCCACCACCGCCCGACCCCTTGTTTTTTGTTTTGTTTTGTTTGTTGTCGTTGCTTGTGAACTACCAAACCCCGGTAGCAGCACAGTTTATTTTTTATTTTGCTTTGCTTTGTTATTTTTTAAGATGTATTTACTTTATATGAGTATTTTCTCTGCACTATGTATGTGTACTACATGCTTGCTTGGCATAGAAGGAGGTCAGAAGAAGGCCTCAGATCCCTTGGAACTGGAGTTACAGACAGTTGTGAGGGCTTTCTTGGGGGGGGGGTTCAAGACAGGGTTTCTCTGTGTAGCCCTGGTTGTCCTGGAACTCACTCTGTAGACCAGGCTGGCCTCGAACTCAGAAATCCACCTGCCTCTGCCTCCCAAGTGCTGGGATCAAAGGCGTGCGCCACTACTGCCCAGCTCAGTTGTGAGTTCTTATGTGTGTGCTGGAAACTGAGTTTGGGTCCTAAGAAGAGCAGATGTTCTTGACTGCTGAGCCCATGCTCCAGCCCCGCTTCGGGCTTCTTAATCTTCCTTTCTTTATTTTCCAGTGCTCTGCGCATTTTTTGGTTTTTGGTTTTTGGTTTTTTTGAGACAGAGTTTCTCTGTATAGCCCTGGCTGACCTGGAACTCACTCTGTAGACCAGGCTGGCCTCGAACTCAGAAATCCGCCTGCCTCTGCCTCCCAAATGCTGGGATTACAGTTGTTCGCCACCACGCCCGGCTGCTCTGCGCGTTCTTGCTGAAGAAAGTTTCTTTTGGGGTGTAGGGAATGAAATACATTTGAAATTTTCAAATAATAGTTTTTTTTTTTTTTAAAGGAAATATTTGTTACCCTAAAGTTGCTTAAAAATGTTGTCTTTTTTTTTTTTTTTTTTTAACGTTTGAATTGAAATCTCTCAGAAAAGGCTTTTGTATTTCCTTGCTAACTGTTGCCATTTATTTAGTTTGAAGGAGGAGTTCCCTAGCTGGTATGAGAAGCTTGTCCTGGAAATGGTTCACCATAACACAGCCTCCTTAGAGAAGCTTGTCGATTCTGCCTGGTTAGAGATCATGACCAAATACGCTGTGGGAGAAGAGTGCGACTTTGAGGTAAGTGTCTGTATTCTCGTTTGTTTGTTTTTTGAGACAGGGTTTCTCTGTATAGCCCTGGCCAGGAACTGTTCATTATAGCTGAGGCTATCCTCAGACTCAGAGATCCACCTGCCTGCTGGGACTAAAGGTGTGCACCACCACCACCACCACCACCACCACCTGGCTTGTTTTTGCTTTGTTTGTTTGTTTGTTTGTTTGTTTTTATTTGCAGCTAACATTTTTAAAAAATACCTGTATGTTTGGGATAGCAGAGTCACTTTACATAAGGCAAAGACTCTGAAGAGAAGCAGTAAGGTAACATTTCCATAGGAATTCACATTGACATGTCTCAGATGAAGTCAAGATAAGAAAAGACCTGATTAACACCATTACTACTTTTTACTTTTGTCTGAGTGAAGAAAATGCATTGTTTCTTATGTTCATACCTGGAATGTTGGGTGGGTTCCTTTTTTTTTTTGAGACAATTTCTCTGTGTAGCTCTGGCTGTCCTGGAACTCTGAAGACCAGACTGGCCTTGAACTCAGAAATCCACCTGCCTGTGCCTCCTGAATGCTGGGATGCGCCACCAGTGCCAGGCTAGGGTGTGTTCTGAAACCTAGCCTCTCCTATTCTTCACTGATTCGTGGTCCTTAGCTTGGTTGTCTAATGATCTTTTTTATTGTTTTGAAAGACGTGGTCTGGATTTGGAGTCCAGGTTGGCCTGGAGCTCGCAGTCCTACCTCTGCCTCCTCAGTGCCCCACAGTGCCTGCGGCACTGTTTGATTTCTACCCCTCCTCCGTGCCCCAGGAAGGGACCTCAGGGCCTTGCATGCTTAGGGAGCCTCCATCACATCTCTAGACTCACTGTTAAATTTTGGGTCTGAAATTGTTAACCGTATTTGGAGTGAGGAAATACTGTTTAAAGAATTTGACTTTATTAATTTGTTGTTTTGACTTAGGATGTTGCTCTACACCCCATGCCGGCCCAGAACTTCCTACGCAGCCCAGGCTGCCCTCTGAACTGTGCCATCTTGCCTCAGCCTTCCGGTATTGGGATTATAGCTGAAGAAATATGTGCATGATTTCTTGTATTTTCTTTTCTTTTTTAAGAGCAGTGTGACAGATTTCTTTAACACAATTTTTCATTATATTCACTTACTTAGATGTTGATCCTTGCATAGTGTGCATACTCCTGTACAGCGGTACCTGTGTGGAGGCTATAGAACACCTGTGGGAGTTGCTTCTTGGCCTCCAGCACATGGGAATTGAACTCAGTTTGCCAAGTCGTTGGCACGTGCCTTTATCTGCTCAGCCATCTTGCCAGCCTGAACATAAGTTTATTTAGGAGAAGTGAGAAGGAACTTCATGAGTGAGAGTGGCTCCGAAGGAGGACTGTCCAGGAAATGCTCTTCCAAGTAGGAGAAGACAAGGGTTCCAGAAACAAAAATAAAGCAACCCCTGATCCTTGCAGGCTATTACCTAGATGTTGGTTTAAATAGCTACCCATCTTTGCAAACCAAGAGTGTGATTGTCAGGGTTTTAAGTGTCAGGCTGTCTACCAGAGGTAGAGTGTACTGTGGTAGCCATAAGTAGTGAGATCAACAGTCAGTTCGTTCGTAAATGTCCCACTCTGCTTGCACTTTATTTTACTGATGTATTTAATGAATTTACTCTTGTCCTGTATATTTTATATTTCTTATTTGTAGTGTGTGAGATTTTTCAGTGGTTTTGCTTATTGGTTGGTTGGTTGATTGGTTTGATCTTTTGAAAATCTCCCTCTGTATGCTAGGCAGGCTTTAATCTCTAAGCAGTTTTCTTGTCTCTCTCTCTGTTGTTGTTTAAAGAAAGGGTCTCTTTATATACCCCTGCCTGTTTTAGAGCTCGTCCTGTAGAGCAGGCTGGTTTCCAATGCAGAGAGATCTGACTGTGTGAAACAACTATACCTCTGCCTTGTGTGTCATTACATGCTATATAAATCTGGTTTATTAGTGAGTTTTAATCACATACTTGGTATCAGTTATATTTTGACAAAAAACAGATGGAGGACTTGAATGGTGTCATTGGAATTAAGTTTAGTAAGAGGGACTTTTGAAATCAGACAACAGTCTGATCAAGCACAAGCAACACTCCACAAGGAGACGTCCTGGTTGCTATGAGCAGTAGGGACATTGTCATTTCTAAACAAACCTCAGGGAAACAGGGAAGGCAGTGGGACCAAAACGTAGGAAGGGTAACTGTAGTTATTAGACTAATTTAGTGATCTGATCTAGCTAACTTACTTGGAATTTGTTCAGGGAAATATACCAGAAATAACCTCACCTCACTTCTCCCATGTCTGATGACTGTGCTTCCTATGGGCTGAGCTCATCAACATTTGGAGGGCACAGAAACCCAAAATAGTTAGCCTTTTAAACACCGAGCCAGGTAGAGAAGAAAGACCCGACTTAAAAGCAAAAGGAAGAAAAACAAAACACAACAAAAGTGACAAAAGGAAAGCATCGGGCATATCTGCACGATGGAAAAGGACTGGATATGCTTCAGTCATAGCCGTGCCGCACGCAGAGTCTGCCGGCCCGCTGGCGAGGGCCTGCGGGATATTGCCCAGCATCAGCAGGGCCGGAGACTCCTTCCTCAGCACTGAAAATGGAATACTCAAAGTAAGAAAATAAGACAAAACAAAGATGGAACAAGAGTATTTGAGGCAAATGATAGGACTAGGTATGTATGTATGTCCCGAACCATGAAAAGAGGTTTCAGTTCATTTGTACTTCAGGAATGAGATCAAAGCCACGGTCAAGATTGTTTTACACATATGAGGTGAGTAAATAAGAGCAACTGCCATAGCAGGAAGACGGAGCTGCCCGCACACCTCCCCACACTGTCCGCACTCAGCCGCACCTCTCTGAGCTCTACTGCCAACGGTCACTCACCACTCATTCACCACTATAGCTCTTTTGGTGAATGCTTTGGAATTGCTAATACCGTTGAATACGCATGTACCCTCGACTGGGCTTTCTTTCTTTTTTTTTTTTTTTTTTTTGGAGACAGGGTTTCTCTGTGTAGTCCTGGCTGTCCTGGAACTCACTCTGTAGACCAGGCTGGCCTCGAACTCAGAAATCCGCCTGCCGCTGCCTCCCAAGTGCTGGGATTAAAAGCGTGCGCCACCACCGCCCAGCAAAGTTGCACTTCCATATATATGTGTGGGTGTGTGTGCTGTTCTCCCTTTCCTTGTTTTTTGGAGCCGGGGTATGATTTAGTTCAGACTAGTCTCAAATTTGTTCTGTAGTCCAGGGTGGCCTTTAACTCCTGCTCTTCCTCAATACTTTGCAAGTGCTAGGACTACAAGTATGTGCTGATATGCTCATTGTCGTATGTGTGATTAAAAGATAGTGTATGTGGTGATGCAGGTGCCATAGTGTTGTCTTCATTCTATAATTGCTTGGCCTAAGTACTTGGTTTATGTGTGTGCCTTTAAAATTTTTTTTTCAGATTATGTATGTGGGTATGTGAATGAGTACAGGTGTCTGTAGATGTTTGATCCTCCTTGAACTAGAGTCAGGTGGATGTGAACAACTCCCAGATTCTCATCCCCCACCCCCCAACTCCCCAATTCCTGTTTCTGTGTCTCTCTGAGCAGGTTGTTACTGTAGCACAGGCTGTTCTGGAAATGCACAGGACTAGGCTTGCCTTTGCCTTATGTCAGTCCTCCTGCCTCTTCCTCTAGAGTTCTGGGGTTACAGTCACATGCTGCCATGCCCAGCCAATTTTCTGTGGTAAGACAGTTAGTGCAGTAGACTAACACCCAAAAATATACCCAGACAGCTGGTTTGTAATAATTACTGATTTGTAATTAAGTGGAGAAAAGATAGTCCTTTTTAGCAGATGGGTTCTGTAACAACTGGATATTTTATTTTTGAAAAAGAAAAGTTCTTATCTGGTGTGGTGATGCACTTGTAACCCTCGAACTTTAGAAGAAAAGACAGGAGGATTACGACAAGGTTTAGGCCAGTCTGCTCTACATGGTGAGTGTCAGGTTGGCCAGGTATACAGTGAGAACCAAAAAATGAAGTTCTTGAACTGTACTTGGCATACATGTTAGACTAGAACCACAGCTGCCCTTAGTATATTAGTACATGAATTATGTAATAGAATATTATTTATTTAAGGTATAATTTACTTTTTTTTTAAAAGATTTATTTATTTATTTCATGTATACTGCGAGTATACTGTCGCTGTCTTCAGACACACCAGAAAAAGGCATCAGATCCCATTACCATGTGGTTGCTGAGAATTGAAGTCAGGACCTCTGGAAGAGGAGATCCCTCCAGCCCTTATTTTATGTTTATAAATGTTTTACCTACACAAGTGTATGAACACCACATGTGTACCTACTAGAGTCCCTAAAACTGGGGTTACAGAGAGGTGTAAGCCATCATATGGGTACAGGAAATCAAATCCCTGTTGTTTGCAAGAGGAACTGCTCATTTTATTTATGTAGCTCCCCATTTTATTCTATTAAAAAAAATTTTTTTTTTTTTGTTATTGAAACACAGGATATTGCTATGTAGCTCAGGCTGTCCTTGAACTCATTAGGTAGGCAATGATGTTGGAGAAGTCCTGATCTTCCTGCTTCAGCCTCCGAGGGATTATATTGGCATGGTATTGTGTGGCAAATCTTTCTGTTTGTTTAGTTCAGTGGTCACCCTGTGGGTCATGACTCTATTGGGGCTGTATATCAGATATTTACAGTATATTTCATAACAATAGCAAAATTAGTTATGAAGTAGCAATGAAATAATTTTATGATTGAGAGTCACCACACATGAGGAATTAAAAGGCCACAGCATCAGGAAGACGGAGAACCATTGGTTTAGTTGAGTTTTGTTTGTTTGTTTTCCGAGACAGGGTTTCTCTGTGTAGCCCTGGCTGTCCTGGAACTCACTCTGTAGATCAGGCTGGCCTCGAACTCAGAAATCTGCCTGCCTCTGCCTCCCAAGTGCTGGGATTACAGGCGTGCGCCACCACTCCCCGGCTTAGTTGAGTTTTGAAACCATGTCTTTGTAGCCCATGTGAGCCCGGAGCTCAGTACTTTTTCAGGCTGGACTTGAACATGAAGAAATCTTCCTCACCCTTTCAGGTGCTGGAATTATAGGCATATGATACTGTGTCAAGCTCATTTTATTTAATTTTTAATGTATATTTAGGCCTAAAACTGAGGATCAAAGTTTACTATGCCTGAATACTTCAGAGTTTGCATGAATTTTTGTTTGCTAGGTATCTTAGTCACTGTTACTGCTGTGAAGAAACCATTGACCAAAGTAACCCTTGTTTTTGTTTTTTTGTTTTTGGTTTTTTTTTTTTTCTTTTGTTGTTGTTGTTGTTTGGATTTGGTTTTTTCGAGATAGGGTTTCTCTGAATAGCCCTGGCTTCCTGGAACTCACTCTGTAGACCAGGCTTGCCTCGAACTCAGAAATCCGCCTGCCTCTGCCTCCCAAGTGCTGGGATTACAGGCGTGTGCCACCACCTGGCGACCAAAGTAACTCTTATGAGAGAGCATTTAACTGGGGGCTGGCTTACAGCTTCAGAGGCTTAGTCCATTTTCATCATGGTGGGAGTATGGTGGCTCACACGGCACTGGAGCAGTTGCTGAGAGTTACATCCTGATGCATACACATGCAGATGGACAGACACACAGACACTGGACTGGTTTGCGTTTGAAACTTCAAAGCCCACTCCCAGTGATATACTTCTAATCATTTCAAATAGTTTCATTCCTTTGTGGCTCAGCATTTAAATATGAGCTTATGGGGGCCATTTTTATTAAAATCACCATATTAGGTATATTGGATCATGTTTTATATTTTTGTAGGTTTCTAGTTCTAGTTATTAAGTATCTCTTAATTTTCTCTTGTATTATATGCATAGGTTGGAAAGGAGAAAATGCTCAAGGTAAAGATTATGAAGATTCATCCTTTGGAGAAAGTTGATGAAGAAGCTGCTGAGAAGAAATCTGATGGGGCCTGTGATTCTCCATCGAGTGACAAAGAGAATTCCAGTCAAGTGGCTCAGGACCTCCAGAAGAAGGAGGCAGGAGGCAAAGAGGACGAAGGCAGGAGAGAGAGTATCAGTATGTATGATGCAGCCTTGCTCCTGAGCGGAGACGGCGCTCATTTGTTACATAGAAATCTAGCATTCTGTAGCAGCCACGTGTGCAGTTAGGGTTTTATATAGCCATGATTTTATTCATCATTCAGAAACCACTAACATACCAACAACGTGACTTAGGTCTTAAAACTCTCTAAATAATTAAGACCATTCTTAACTGGGATGGTAAAGAAAATTGGATTTCTTTTCATTTTCCTACCATTTTTTGTTGTTGTTCGTTTCTTTTGAGTCAGGGTCTGAGTATGTAGTCTAGATTGGCCTCAAGTTTGGAGTGGTCCTCTTGTCTGTCTGCTGAATTCTGGGATTACAGGTATGCACTAATACACCTAGGACTCTTTCTTACTCCTTTGTTCTTTTTTTTTTTTTTTTTTTTTTTTTTTTTTGGGTTTTTTTTTTGGTTGTTTTGTTTTTTGTTTGTTTGGTTTTTTTGTTTTTATTTTTTCGAGACAGGGTTTCTCTGTGTAGCCCTGGCTGACCTGGAACTCACTCTGTAGACCAGGCTGGCCTCGAACTCACAAATCCGCCTGCCTCTGCCTCCCAAGTGCTGGGATTACAGGCGTGCGCCACCACTGCCCGGCTGTTTTCTTTTTTTTTAATCAAGGTCTTAACAATGTGTAGCCCTGGCTGGCATGGAACAGAGATCTGCCTGCCTCTGCCTCCCAAGTGCTGGGATCAGTGATATGTGCCACCACACCCTGCCCTCTTGCCTTTACTCTTAAAGCCAAAACCATGTACACGAGTGTAGAGGGCAGTAATCCAGGTAGACAAGGCACATTCTAATCCCTCCCTATCCTCACAGAGTTAGTATGTGGCTTTCAGATACAGCTTTTCTGTTTGTCTCTTTTGACTTGACTCTCTCTGGTAGGAGACACTAGAATTCTGAAACACTGTTAACCAAATATAATTTTTATAGATCTGGAGACTAATACTTTACAGTTAGAAGAACTAATAGCATTGCTCACTTGGAAAACTTCTCAGAGTGTGCCTTAGTCTGGATTTCTGGTGCTTCGACGAAAACACCATGACCAAAAAGCAAATTGTGGAGGACAGGGTGTATTCAGCTTATACTTTCAGATCATAGTCCATCAGTGGAGCATTCAGGACAGGAACTCAAGCAGGGCAGGAACCTCAACTGGAGCTGATGCAGAGGCCATGGAGGGTGCTGCTTACTGGCTTGCTTCCCCTGGCTTGTTCAGCCTGCTTTCTTAGAGAATCCAGGACTACTAGTACAGGAATGGTACCACCCACCATGGGCTGGACCCTCCTCCACTGGTCACTAATTGAGACAATGCCTTGCAGATGGATCTCACAGAGGCATTTCCTCAACTCAGACTCTTCTCTGTGAGGATTCTAGCTCATTTGTCATGCAAAACCAGCCAGTACAGTTACCACATCCTAACTAAGCCCTTAATATTTAAACTTAAGACTCTTTAAATAATGAAATTAACTGTCCTAGAATCCTTTTGTCTCAAAATGAGCACATAGTATTTGGTATATGTGATCTATAACTGTTGATTGATTGAATGATTTTACCCCACTATTTTAATAGGCACTTTTCCTGCTGTCCTTTCTGTTGCCTCCAGATGTTTTGGATCCATGCTGATTATTTAGGAATTCTTAGAGTAGTAGTCTGCAGGAAACACCTGAGGCTAGTTGTAGCTGGCCTTTCGGTTTTATTTCAGCTGTGTTTTTTGCTTTGTTGAGACTGTATATCCATACCATTTCCATGAAACTGAATTTTTATTTCTTTGTAAGTTTTTTCTATTTTTATCTGTGAGTGTATGCCCTCTGTGTGTAGGGGCATAGAGAAGCCAAGAAAGGGTCAGATCCCTCTGCATCCAGAGTGACAGGTAATTGTGAGTCATGCAGCCGGGTGCTGGGAACCACACTGTGTCTTCTGAAGAACAGCAGGTGCTTTTAACTGCTGAGCTATCTCACCAGTCCTTAAAATGAGGAAATTCTCATTACCTGAGGTTGAAAATTGTTTTCATGAGGAGCTGACTGAGGAGGATATCTTTTTCTTCTCCCTCTGACTGGAGAATCCCCATTGGGATACCAGTGATACATGAAACTGTGGTCCTTCCTGAGACATTAGTACCCACAAATTGAGGAGTTTAGGCTCTGATTTCCTAGTTAGGTTTTAGTTACTGGGATCTAGTGGTATTTCTAATATGTAGAAAGGGGGATAGGCAGAATTTGAATTATGTTACAAAACACTGAATGTTTTCTCTAAACAGTTAAGATTCCTATAGGAATGTGATAAAATTCTAGTTTCCATAGTATATTCTTGGTGGGGGAAAAGGGGTACTATATTGGGCAGGACCATGTTAACTCTATATTCTTATTTTGGTTTGATAATTTATTCTTTGTTTTTTAACACTGGTCCTCCTATTCGTACCTCCCAGCAGTCCGAATTACAGCTAGGCGTGCCACCACACCCAATGATACTCTTCTGTCCTGTTTATTCTTGAGAAGATAGTCTTAAGAAGACTATCTTCTGCACGTACTAACCGGTAGTTGTTTCTTTTGTATTAATTATGATTTAACTTGTCCAACTTTTTGTTTACTTTTTTGCTTTTTTGCTTGGGGACAGTGACTCAAGTAGGCTAGCCTCAGCTCACTCTGTATCTGAGGGATCTCCTGATCTTTCTGCCTCTACCTGGAGAATACTGGGTATTGTTATAGGTTTATAGCGCTATCCTTGGCACTTTTTCTTTCTTTCTTTTTTTTTTTTTTTTTTGGTTTTTTTCGAGACAGGGTTTCTCTGTGTAGTTCGGGCTGTCCTGGAACTCACGCTGTAGACCAGGCTGGCCTCGAACTCAGAAATCCGCCTGCCTCTGCTTCCCAAGTGCTGGGATTAAAGGCGTGCGCCACCACCGCCCAGCCTTGGCACCTTTTCTTTGCAGGCTGTTATGACAGCCTAGAACTGTAATTTGCTCTCTGACCCAGACTGGCCTTACTGTGTTGAGTTCTGGGTTACAGATGTATCAAATGTGAGCTTCCATGCCTGTGTTAATTTTGGCCTTTTAATGACTTAAACAGTTTCTAATCAGGTTGCAGATGGCTTTTTACTTGCCAGATACAGAGATTATCTTTTAAGACTTGTTTTACTTTTTTGAATTTTCAGAGATTTCATGTGTGTCAGTATATTGCTTGCATATACCGCTGTGCACTACTTGCATGCCCACTGCCCTTTGAGGCCAGAAGGTGCCAGATTCCCTGCCATTAGAGTTACAGATGGTTGTGAGCTGCTGTGTGCTGGGAATCAAACCTAGGTCCTCTTGTTTGTTGTTGTTTTGGTTTTTTGTTTTTGTTTTGTTTTGTTTTTAATCTTAGATTTACTGTCTTTTCTGTGTGTGGGTATTTTGCATGTATGTCTGTGTACCACATGCATGCAGTGCCCATGCAGGTCACAAGAGGGCAGTAATTCTCCTGGAACTGGAGTCAGAGGTTTGAGTCATTGGGAGTGCTAGAAACCGAGCCCAGGCTGGTCCTCGGAAAGAGCACCAGTGCTCCTAACCGCCATGCCATCTCTCCAGCCCGGTGGTTTTAGTGCTTTTGTTAGATTTAACACTGACATATTTCTCCTGTTATGCTTTACTTTCTTTTATCCATTTCTTTATTTTATTTTTAGGTATTTTGTCTACATGTATGTGTATACCATACGGACGCCAGGTGCCACAGAAGTCATAGAAAGGCATTATTAGGTCTTCTGTACTGGAGTTACAGACAGTTGTGAAACACCATGTGGGTGTTGGGAATCTAACGCAGGTCTAAGTCATTTTTCCAGCCCATATTCTTTTAGGTGTTTCCTGCTTACCTTCTGGAATATTCCTTTTTCTGTACTTTCAGAGCATTCTTGTTTGGTAGCCTGTATTGTGGGATTGTAGGCATTTACTTACCTGGTTTTCTGCATAGTCTAGCTTGTGGAAGTTACAGGTATTACACCTCATCAGCCAGTGCCTGGTATAAGTGAGGGACTGAATGAAGTTATGAGTTGTAAGTAAATAAGTTGAATTACAATAATTTATTATTTTATTTGCTAATTTCCTGTTGATTTGACCAGATGACAGAGCGCGTAGGTCTCCACGAAAACTTCCTACTTCGTTAAAAAAAGGAGAAAGGAAATGGGCTCCTCCCAAATTTCTGCCTCACAAATACGATGTGAAGCTACAGAGTGAGGATAAGGTTGGTTAAATCTCTTACACTAATAGATGTTAAGAAACTCTTGTAGGAATGCTTTTCTTGGAGAAAATGTGCTAAGGAAAAATGTAAAGGAATGTCTTTGTCACAGAAACTTAGAGTTACACGTTAACTCAACTCTGATACTGCTTTCTAGATTTCAGGCTAGTCCGTACTCTTAACATAGCTTACTACTGCTGTTTTACCTTTTTAAAACTCCCTTGCTGGGTATTGAACTCAGGACATTGCTATGCTAGGCAAATATTCTACACTGAGTTACATCCCCACCCCTCTTTCTGTAATATAAGGTGTTTGGCTTTAACCTTTTTAACTCTTCATGTAGGACTAAGGCTCTTTTGTATGTTAGACAAGTACAATCATTGAACTATTTCCAGCTCTAGTTTTTATATATCTTTCAATATGTTCAGAGTCAGGATGTATTTAAAAGCAGGTGGCAAGAGTTTATTTCCTAGCTCCTGGTAACTGGGATATGGAAGCAGGAGGTTCAGGAGTTAAAGGTCATGTCACACAGTGAGTTTGAGGGCAGCTGGGCTACATGAGACCTTGCGGCAGAAAACAAAAGGTTTTTTTTGTTTGTTTGTTTTTAAAGATTTATTTGTTTTATACATTTGAGTACACCACTATGCTCTCTTCAGACACACCAGAAGAGGGCACCAGACCCCATTACAGATGGTTGGGAGCCACCATGTGGTTGCTGGGAATTGAACTCAGGACCTCTGGAAGAGCAGTCAGTGCTCTTAACCAATCATGTATTTGTTTTCATAGACAACACTTTCATACAAGCAACAGCTCATCCCCGAGGTTTAACCTTGGAAAGGTCTTCTATGGGAAGTCCCACTAGCTGGTTCTTTTTCTTCTGTTTTTGAGGAAGGGTCTTGCTGTGTATCTATTTGCTGGCCTAAAGCTGGCTGTGTAATCCAGGCTGGTCTCAGAATTTGTAGCAATCAGCCTCTGTGCCCTGACTGTTGGGATTAAAGATGTGCACCATTACTGCCAAGTTTCCTTTGGTATTTTGGAGACAGGGTTTGGCTATATGTTACCCAGGCTAGCCACAAGCTCACTATCTTCCCACTTGAGCCTCTGAATGCTGAGATTATAGGTGTGCACCACCAAGCGTGGATTCGTGAAGGATGGATCTCTAGGTAATACTCTCTCTTCCTCGTTTACTATTAAATGACTTCCTAAGACAAAGTTGTATCTAGATAAGTTGCTGGTGTGAAGTTGAATGATATACTTACTTTAATTGGTATTTATTGAGAAATAACTTATTTTGAAATTCTCAAAATTTTGCCTTCCCTTCTAATGTATAGTACCCCCTCCCCAAGACAGAGTTGTGATTTGTTGTTGTTGTTGTTGTTGTTGTTGTGGATATGTGTTTTGTTCTCATTGCTTAACTGCCTCCCATCGCAGGACTGATTTCTTGGTTGTTGTTTTTTTTTTCCACCTAGATCATCAGCAATGTACCAGCAGACAGCTTGATTCGAACGGAGAGACCACCAAATAAGGAGATACTTCGATACTTTATTCGGCATAATGCCTTACGTGCTGGTACTGGGGAGAATGCACCTTGGGTGGTGGAAGATGAATTGGTGAAGAAATACTCCCTGCCTAGCAAGTTCAGTGACTTTTTGCTTGACCCATATAAGGTAAGGTCACTATTAATGCTGGACACCTAGCTGCATAAAGCCTTACTAGATAAGATTATTTTCTCTACTAACTCAGTAGAATTAAGATTCGTGGCAGATTTTGAACCTTTAACTGCAGATAATTCATTCAGGAACTGAAGCAGAGACCATGGAGGAATGATACTCACTGGCGTGTTCCTGTGCTTGCTTGGCCTGCTTTCTGCTCACAGCCACCTGCCCAGCCGTGGGGTGGTGCTGTCCATAATGAGCTGCGCCTTCTCACAGCAATCATTAGTCAGAAAATGCTTCACAGGTGGTTCACCTGTGAGCAGTCTGGAGAAGCATTCTCTCAGTTGACATTCCTCTTTCTGGATTACGCTGGTCAGTGTCAAGATGACAAAATACCAGCCGGGCGGTGGTGGTGCACGCCTTTAATCCCAGTACTGTGGGAGGCAGAGGCAGACGGATTTCTGAGTTCGAGGCCAGCCTGGTCTACAGAGTGAGTTCCAGACAGCCAGGGCTACACAGAGAAACCCTGTCTCGAAAAAAACAACAACAAAAAAAGATGACAAAATACCACCTGGGATGTCAGAACTGAGCTAGACATAGTGGTCTGTACCTTTAATCCTAGCTCTGGGATCACAGAGACAGATCTCTCAGCTCAAGGCTAGCCTGGTTAAATAGTTTCAGGACAACAAGGGCTATGTAGAGAGAACCCTGTCTTCAGGAACAGGGTGGAAGGAAAACTGATTTTGTATATAAGGCAAGATAAATTTACAGTCCTATAAAGCTTAGAATATATATAAATTATGGGACGTGTTAATAGAAACCAAGCATTTCCCCCTTGAGACTACATTTTCCCCTCTTGATTTGTCCATTTTGATCTTCAAATCATTTTTATGTTATTTATGGTGTATCTATTAGTCTTATTTTATGAGTGGGAAATTATCTAATTAGAACCAAATAACAGTGGGTGATAAACTGACTTTGGCTTAGGATTTCTTTTTTGTTTGTTTGTTTTTTTCTCTTCCATTTTCCCTCTGGTCTCCATTTCTCTTTCCCTCTCTTATGAGGATCTGGGCTCAGTACCCAGGACTACAGCAAAAACAAAACTGAAAAATACCTTCCCAGCTAACTTCCTGGCTAAAAACAAAGGCTGAGGTAGTAAACTCTATATAAATTGCCCTCAACCTCCTGCTATGCTGTCATCAGTGAGTTAGTTAGAAGAGTAGAAAAGCATTGAGTTTGGTGATAGAATACCTGTCCATTGTGAGAGGCACTGGATTCCATCCCATATGCAGTAAGAAAGAGACTGGGGCTCTGTGTATGAAGTGTGCGTGCGTGCGTGCGTGCGTGCGTGCGTGCGTGCGTGCGTGCGTGTGTGTGTGTGTGTTGGCACATGACTTCAATCTCAGCACTCAGGAGGAGCCAAGTGGATCTCTTGAGTTCAATACCAATCTAGTCTCCATAGCAAGTGCTAGGACAGCCAGGACTGCATTTTTTTCAAAGGAAAACAAACTACAAAAACCAACCCACAGGAATAGAAAGAAATCAGGTCTGTGAGGAGGCTGGAGAGACTGCTAAGGGAGAAAGAGCACTTACTTGCTGTCGAGAGGCCCAGATTCAGCACCATCATCAGGTCGCTCACAGCTGCCTGTGGCTCCACTAATACAGATGTGACACTTGTGGCCACTCAGGTCCCCTGCATTGACAAAGTTTTCTAATTGGTCTGTTTAGATACGCTATTTTTATTATTAAATTCAGATTGAATTGCTGCAGATTGTTTCCTTGTTATCAACCAAGAAATGTTTTCTTTGACTTCTAGTCCTGATGGTGTTGTGTTCTTTGTGATGGGAACAAATAGAATACTATCCACTTTTTTCTTTTGGCCTTCTGTCTTACGTAGTTAGCAATGAGAAAGGACCTTCACCCAAACAAAATTTTTTCATTCTTTTTCCTCCTCTGTATTAATCTTGTAGATCTGTGCTGAGTGGGAAATAGAGGAGACCCTCAGCACATAAGTGGTTTTATACTTTTTCAGATCCCCCTGAGTCCAGCCATGCCGGCTCCCATTTGGCTGTGACTACCCAGCATGCTCCATGCTGACATGATCCAGCTCCTGAAGGACTGACTGCTCACGCCGGGAGCCGGCCTGTTGGGAGGGGGTTGGGTGAGTTCATTTCTTTCATTTTTTTTCAGAATTTTTTTTTTTTAATTGAAAATAGAGACTGGGACCCTTGTCCATATTATTTAACACTGTGCTTCCAAGTAGACGTCAAAGCACCTTATTGTAACTTTGAATTCTTTTAACCATTCTAATGACACCTATTTAAGGTATCTGTTTAAAATGTTAGAACAGAACTGCCTTTATTAGCCTCTTTTTCCTTCCACTTTAAACACCCACCCGAGCATCAGCAGGGGTGTTGGTGTGTGTGTCCTGTTGTGCTGTTGGTTGGGCTGCTTGAAGAGGGGCAGCTTGTGCGTGTGCACTAGTTTTCACTTGCTGCTGGCGTGCAGGAAGCCTCAGTACACTCTCTGCAGCACTCAGAGTGTTGCTGTCAATGAGGGGAACCTTAAGTCATCCTTTGTTGCTTATTTCTCATTAACATTTTGACATTTAGTCCTGGAAAACTACAAGTAGGAAATTCTACAGTGGGGAAAGGTATCCCGGGAGTCGGCTAGAGTTCTGTATGATGGTGAACCACTGTCCTGAGAAGGGGTTTTGGGGAACAGAATATTCACTTTTAATCAGGCACTAGTAACGAGCCAGCTAAAGGACTAACCCTGTAGCTCTTACCCTCCGAGGAGGGCCAGGTGAGGGGCCTGTGCCAGGATGGCCTGTAATTCTGAGAGGTCAGCTCGGCCTTCAACGTTGGCGTTGGCTCAATCAAAAGGAGAGTTTAGCTGCAGTCTCTTCTCAGATTCTTTTGCTTTCGGCTTTGTGTGGTTCTGTGGGCTTGTTTCTTTGATTCTGTCCTTAATGCTTGAACTGTTCCTCCTTTCCCTTCTGAGTGCGAGGATAACAGGCGTGCGCCACCACGCCTGTCCGTTCAAAATGGTTCCTCCTACATAGCTGCTTCCTGTTGTACAACCATCCAGTAGTCTGTTTCCCATTAGCTAGAATGAGTTTGACTCTTTCATTTAGTTTGTATTTTAGCTGTCAACTTTACTGTTTTGGCCTTTTTTAGGTTTTTTGTTTTGAGACATGGTTTCATTTAGCCCAGGCTGACCCTGTCCTTTCCCTCCTGCCCCAGTCTTCCAAGTGCTGGAATTATACACTTATAATTATGTTTAAAATATTCAAATCAGTTAAACATTTTAACATATTTTAAACAGAAACTCCTTTTGTGACCAATAGACTAGTAATACTAGTAGACTAACCTTTGAGGTCTTTTGTTTGTTTGTTTGTTTGTTTGTTTGTTTTTGTTTTTGATTTGGGTTTTTTCCGAGACAGGGTTTCTCTGTGTAGCCCTGGCTGTCCTGGAACTCACTCTGTAGACCAGGCTGGCCTCGAACTCAGAAATCCACCTGCCTCTGCCTCCCAAGTGCTGGGATTACAGGTGTGCACCACCACCGCCCAGCCTTTTGGTTTGTTTTTGAAACTGGGTCTGACATTGTAGCCTCGTTTGTTGACCATAAAGAAATTCTCCCACTTTTCCAAGTGTTGGAATTTCCCATGTGCCCTTTTGCTTTATTTTTTTTCTTTCTTTCTTTCTTTTTTTTTTATTTTCTATATTCTTTGTTTACATTCCGAAGGCTTTCCCCTTTCCCAGTTCCCCCCTCACCATATGTCCCATATGTCCTCTTCCCCCCACCCCCTGCTTTATTTTTGATACAGTGTCTCACATGATGTAGTCCAGGCTGACCTGACTCAAACATGACCTGGCAGTCTTTCTCCCTCACCCCTGGAGGTCTTGAATTACAGGTGTGAGCACGCATGCCACGCTCCTTCTTAACTAATTGTATGTGAGGGAAATGAGGCATGGGAGCTTGAGAGACAGAAGATGTGACTAGAGCAGTGGGGAGGGACAGGGACAGGGACAGGGGCGGACTGTGAGAGGGCCAGCTAGGTTCTTAGTGTGCCAGCGACAGACGTGTTGTAGTTTCTGTTCTAACCATGTTTACGATGAACCTGTACAGACGGGGCTTCTCCAGGAAAATGCAGAATATGAAGGAAGTTGTTTGTTTGTATGAGATGGATTGTAATGATTGCCTAGAATTAAGCTTAAGGATTTATTTATTTTTTGCATATGAGTACATTGTAGCTGTACTGATGGTTGTGAGCCACCATGTAGTTGCTGAGATTTGAACTCAGGACCTTTGGAAGAGCAGGCAGTGCCCTTAACCACTGAGCCATCTCTTCAGCCCAGAGATTAAGTTTAAGTGATGAAGGGTGGAAGGAAGCCAGTCGTGATGTTGCAGAGTCTTGATACTATATTGGGCAGTATAGTGAGACTCTTGTTTGGAGGGGATTTGTCAGCATGTTTCAGACAGGGCTCACTGGATTCCTGAAACTTGGAAGTCCTCATGCCTGTGTGTCTTGAATGCTGGGATCATAGGAGCAAGTCATTGTGCCTGGCTCTGACATCTCACCTCTTTAAAAAAAAAAAAGATAAACAGGTTAGGATCTTTAAAATGTGGTAAAGTTAATGGATTTAAAGTTTGTGGGATACTCTGGGTGGTGGTGGCACACACCTTTAATCTTAGCACTTGGGAGCCGCAGGTGGGAAGATATCTGTGAGATCCAGGCCAGCCTGTTCTACAGAGGTAGATTCAAGACAGCAGGGCTATATGGGAAACCCTGTCTCAGAAAACCAAGACAAGTCTTATGAGATTGGGGGATTGTAGACTAGAGCGGCTGAGAGAATGAAGTGTCAGGACTGGCAATACAGCTCAGGGAGGAAAGGTACTTTGTGTACTGAGCTCCTGAGTCCAATCCCTACAGCCCACAGGGTGGGAAGGGAGAACCAGCCCCTTCGTGTTTTCCCTCTGACCTCCTCGTGCATACCTTGGCATGTGAACAGCACCACCCAGCACACATATGCTCAACCCACATAAGATAAACAGTATAGGGATGTGTAAAAAGAATTTTAAAGAACTATATAAAATAAGTGGGAATTCATAGTACTTGCAGTTGATATAGTCATAGGAGTGAGTTTTTTCATTGTGGGAGAGAACAAAGAGTTCAAGAACCCAAGAGCCAAGGCCAGGAGGGGTCTTAACAGTATTATTATCGCTCTACTTAAGTGTGTGTTCATAGGGGTATTTGCCTTTGGGTTGAGACTAAGTGTTTATATAGTATATTCTACTTACAGTACAAATTATTGAAGCTGACATAAAAATTAAAGGTTGAAAATCTAACTGGTATTTCAAGAACGGGATTATTCCCTCTGGATGTGTGTGTGACCCCCAACGCCATTTTCAGGGACAGAATACAGGGTTTTCGTGTTAGGCAAGTGTTGTACATTGAGTCAGCCCCTCACTGGGGGCTTCTAGGAAGGTACTCTACAGTTGAGCTGCACCCTCAGGTTGAGAGTAGTACTTCTTGAAATCTTGAGGTGATTCTGTTTTTAGATCAGTTATTTCCTAATCTGGGGTCCATGGATTGGCTTTGAAAATTATATACATAATTTTTATGTGTTGTTGCTGGAGAAAGTGTTCATAGAATTCATTAAAATATTAGAGAACCACTCATGCATATGGAAACATAAAGCTGGCTGTGTATCAAAAGCATCCAGCATTCAGAGGACTGTAGGCTTCTGTTGCAGTGCTGGAGGTAGAACCCAGGTCCTCGCGTATTATAGAGAAGCCTCCTGCCACTGAGCTGTACAGCTCCACAGAGCACATTTGGGGCATGGGCACATGAGATAGTCTAATGTGAGTCAGGATGTCCCCAAACTTGGTATGTAACAAAGATAGACTTTACATTTTTGATTCTCTTGCTTCTACCTCCTGAGATTGGGGATTGCTGATCCTGCCTCCGCCACATCCGGTCAAATGTAGCTTTGCTGAATTTCAGACAGGTCTTGCTGTGTTGTAACGCTGGATGTGAGGCTTTACAGTGCTTAGATAGTGCTTGCTACACATAGTTTTTAAAAGTAATTTTGCTCCTGTTCTTAAATTTTAGTATATGACTCTCAATCCCTCTACCAAGAGGAGGAATACTGGATCTCCAGACAGGAAGCCCTCAAAGAAACCTAAGAGAGACAATTCTTCTCTGAGTTCCCCACTAAACCCTAAGCTGTGGTGTCATGTACACTTGGAGAAGTCGTTAAATGGCCCACCACTCAAAGTAAAGAACTCAAAGAATTCCAAGTCTCCAGAAGAGCATTTGGAAGAGGTGATGAAAATTATGTCCCCCAACAAGCTACACAGCTTCCACATTCCTAAGAAAGGCCCATCCACCAAGAAGCCAGGGAAGCACAGTGACAAGCCTCTGAAGGCCAAGGGCAGAGGCAAAGGCATCCTGAATGGACAGAAGTCCACAGGCAACTCCAAATCACCCAGCAAGTGTGGGAAGACTCCTAAGACCAAAATGAAGCAGATGACTTTGTTGGATATGGCCAAAGGGACTCAGAAGATGACCCGCACCCCACGGAGTTCTGGGGGTGTGCCAAGGTCTTCTGGTAAACCTCATAAACACCTGCCTCCTGCAGCTCTGCATCTGATTGCCTATTATAAAGAAAATAAAGACAAAGAGGACAAGAAGAGTGCTCTGTCCTGTGTTATCTCCAAAACAGCACGTCTCCTCTCCAATGAAGATAGAGCCCGTCTTCCAGAAGAGCTCCGGGCTCTTGTCCAGAAACGCTATGAGCTCCTAGAACATAAAAAGAGGTGGGCCTCTATGTCTGAAGAGCAGCGGAAAGAATATTTGAAAAAGAAACGACAGGAGCTAAAGGAGAGGTTGCGGGAAAAAGCCAAAGAACGGAGAGAGAAAGAAATGCTGGAGAGGTTAGAAAAGCAGAAGCGATTTGAAGACCAGGAGTTAGGTGGCAGAAACCTCCCAGCATTCAGGCTGGTAGATACCCCTGAGGGGCTCCCCAACACTCTTTTTGGGGATGTGGCCCTAGTGGTGGAGTTCTTGAGCTGTTACTCTGGGCTGCTCTTGCCTGATGCTCAGTACCCCATCACTGCTGTGTCCCTTATGGAAGCCTTGAGTGCAGATAAAGGTGGTTTTCTGTACTTGAACCGAGTACTGGTCATCCTGCTACAGACCTTACTTCAGGATGAAATTGCAGAAGACTATGGAGAACTGGGAATGAAGCTGTCAGAAATCCCCCTCACCCTGCATTCTGTCTCAGAGCTAGTCCGGCTCTGCTTGCGCAGGTGTGACGTCCAGGAGGACAGCGAGGGCTCAGAAACAGATGACAATAAAGATTCTACACCATTTGAGGACAACGAGGTACAGGATGAGTTTCTAGAGAAGCTGGAGACATCAGAATTCTTTGAGCTGACCTCAGAGGAGAAGCTACGGATATTGACAGCTCTGTGCCACCGGATCCTCATGACATACTCTGTGCAAGACCACATGGAGACAAGACAGCAGATGTCTGCAGAGCTGTGGAAGGAGCGGCTTGCCGTGCTGAAGGAGGAGAATGATAAGAAGAGAGCAGAGAAGCAAAAGCGGAAGGAGATGGAAGCCAGAAATAAAGAAAATGGCAAAGAGGAGAACGGGCTAGGCAAAGTGGACAGGAAGAAGGAACTTGTGAAGATGGAACAGCAAGTGGAGGTGGAAGCAGATGACATGATCAGTGCTGTCAAGAGCAGACGGCTGCTTAGCATGCAAGCTAAGAGGAAGCGGGAGATCCAGGAGAGAGAGACAAAAGGTAAAATCTGTCCTCAGAGGTTCAGGAAAGCCCTTTCATGGGTACAAGAACAGAAAGTACTAGAATAATGGTAGGGTATCTGTCATAAACTAGCACTCACTAAGATGTTTTTGTTTTCTCATAGTTTTGAGATAAGGTCTTAATTAGCTCAGCCTTTGTTGAAACTTACTTTGTAGCTAAGCCTCCTGCCTCAGTCTACAGAATGTTAGGATTGCAGGCCTGAGCCGCATGCTTAGCTCAGCAGCTTCGTGTGCTTACATGCACTTTGTGTGTGCTCGCATGCATGTGTGTTTAGATGTTGGGGAGATGCTACTGCAGGGGAAGGTCACAACTACTTCCAAAGAATCCAGCATCCCCTTCTTGCCTCCACAGTCATGCAAGTGGTGTGGAGACATATGCAGGCAAAACACCCATACATACTTACTAAAAGAATAAATAATGGAGGGACCTGAAGCTAGTAGTAAGCCATGAAGTAATAACCATGTATCGATAGCGGATAGTGTGCTGTGGCTGGTGCATGTACATAGACTGTGTCTCTTTTTGTTACTGTGTTTGTTTGTTTGTTTTTGAGACAGTCCCACACTAGTCCAGGTTGGCCTTGAATTTAAGGAAATTCCTCTGCCCTGGAATTGAATATGTATACCAGAGCATTTTTCTGAAAGGTTCATCTGTGTTATAGCATATAAAACAGTATGTTGGAAGAAATCAAGACATAAAAGAATAATCTTACTTACTTGCAAACTATTCTTACCATCCCAGAAGAAACCTTGAAAGGCATTCCTTGTTCTTAGCCTCTGACAACTACCGGTCTCTCTGGCTTTATGTGCTCTGTGCATTTCATTTAAATAGAGTCCCATTGGGCCAATAAAAGAACTCAGTGTCAGTTCCTGCCACATGTAGCAATTTGAGATTGCTCCTGGGACCCACAGAGCAGAAGGTTCGAGAACTGACTTCCACAAGTTATCCTCTGACCTTTATACACACAGGATAAATAAATGTAATATATGTGTGTTATATATATTAAATAGAATCATAGCGGGCTGGAGAGTGGTTCAGTGATTAAGAGAGCATACTGCTCTTTGAGAAGATATGACTTCTGTTCCCGGCATATCAAGTAACTTACAACTGCCTATAATTTCAGCTTCAGGGGATCTGTAACCATCTTCTAGCCTCCTTGGACAACTGCATTCTCATGTACATACCTTCACACAGACACATGCATACACATAATTAAAAGTAATAAAAATCATATAATCTACTTTAATGTTGTATTTCTTTCATTTAAATGGTTTCAGGATTCACATATGTTATCTATTCACTGTTCACCAGTCAGTGGACTGCATCATTTGGCTGTTACGCCTCTGTAAGCATCTCTAAAGGATTTGTCTGGACAGTGCCTTTGGAATATATGCCTGGGAAAGGACTTACTGAGTCCTGTAGCCATGCTTAACCATTTGAGGAGTTAGTTCCCTGGCCATTTATAAAGAGGCTGTATATTCTACATCCCTGTCCCCAGCGTGGGGGTTCTGGTTTTTTCCATGTTTTCACCAGATCTATCTTGAACGTTTACTGCCTTGAACGTTTACTTCTATACTTATCGCTTCTGTAACTGTTGTAATTATATAGTTAATCAGTCTTAACTGATTAGAGAACTTTATTAAAGGCCACAGATTCTATACTGGATTATATTTTTGTGGTTCAGGGCTCAAACTGAGAGTTTTAGATGTGTTAGGCAAAGCATTATACCACACCCCGGCATTTCTGTTTAGTTCTTGGGTGTTTGTTTTCTGAGACAGGGTTTTTTTGTATAGCCCTTGACATCCTACAGCACACTCTGTAGAAGAGGTTGGCCTTGAACTCAGAACTCAGATAATTTGCCTAGAGTGCTGCAAATAAACATGGTACCACTGTCCAGCTGTTGTTTAGTTTGTTGAGGTTGTCTCTCACTGCCTGGAGCTCTGCTCTCATAGTGTGTGCTCCTGACTCACCTTCCTGGCTCTGCCTTCCAAATGCTGGGATTCAGTGTGTGTGTATTATCAGACCCTGCCTGCCTCCCTTCCTCTCTCCCTCCTTCCCTCCCTCCCATCCTTCTATTCGTCCTTTCTTTCTTTTGATAGATAAGATTTTTACCTTATTTTTAAAATATCTGTTGACAAATGTATTATGACATTGTAAATAGCCGTCTTATGTACATTATAGTAGTAGAATTTGATAGACAAAAACTTAAATGCTAGATTGATAGATTGTTTTATTGAGCAAAATTCCACATATTAACCAAGTTGGAGACCACCTTGTTATATGAGACTGTCCCAACTCCATATTTTTCCCCCATTAATGACATAATAACATTAATTTTTGGCTTATTTTTATTTTTGTTTATAATTGCTTTGTCCTTATGTATGTTCCCCGTAGGCCTGTCTGGGGTCTTTTAGAACCCAAGTTACAAAGTGAACCGAGGTCTCTGGAAGATCAGCAAGTGCTCCTAGGCTCTAACATACTTCTCCAGCCCCCAAGAAATAACTATTTAAAAAAAAAATGTCGGGTTGGAGAGATGGCTCAGTGGTTAAGAGCACTGACTACTCTTCTAGAGGTCCTGAGTTCAATTCCCAGCAACCACGTGGTGTCTCACAATCATCTATAATAGGATCTGATGCCCTCTTCTGGTGTGTCTGAAGACAGCTACAACGTACTCATATAAATAAAACAAATCTTTTAAAAAAAAAAAAAGTCATGTGGTGATGGTAGATGCCTTCAAAGCAGGGAGGGAAAGGGGGACAAGCAGACAGATTGCTGTGACTTCTAGGACAGCCTGATCTAAGTAGTGACTTCAAGGATAGCCAGAGCTACACGAAGAAACCCTGTCTTGAGAGGTGTGAGTGGCACAGTGGCACCACATTTAATTTCCATACTCTGGGGGTAGAAATCCATGAGGTCAGGCCAGCCAAAGATATATAGTGAGATGCTGTCTGAAGGAGGAAAACTTTCTGACTAGCCACATGTTAGTTTGTGCGTGTGTGTCTGGAGTTTGGCTTTGCACGCTAGGCAAGCCCTCACTAAGCCTGTTCTAGTTCTGTGACTATTACTGCTGCTCTTTCTCTGCCCTCACTTGATTTTTTTTCTCTCCTGTCAGTCACATTAAGGAGCTCAGCACTCAGGAACAGGCAGGCAGGCAGAGTTGAAGGCCAGCCGGAGCTATATAATGAGACCCTGTATGTATGTATATCCATCCTTACATGCATACATACATACTTACATAAGTTGTCTCAGGTTCTTCTTGATTGAATTAATTTTTTTTTTTCCTGCACAGGCTTTCTGTGTGTGGCCCTGGATGTCCTAGAGCTCACTCTGTAGACCAGACTGGCCTTGAATTCACAGAGATCCACCTGCCTCTGCCTTCCTAGCACTAGGATTAAAGGCTGCACCACCCCTCACTCCCATGTGCACCCCCATCTTGACTGATATATTTCCTTTTTAATTCATCCTGGTCTGTTTAGGGATCCTGTGGCAGTGAGGGTTGAGACATCCTAAGGAATCCTAAGGAATATGTGAGGATCATAGATGATCATGTTCTACCTTACATGGCAAAGGAAGGAAGGTCCGCAAACACATGCTCATACAGACTCGTGTTTTTACTCTTCACCAGTGAGGTTGGAACGGGAAGCTGAAGAGGAGCGGATGCGGAAGCACAAGGCCGCCGCAGAGAAGGCTTTCCAGGAAGGGATTGCCAAGGCGAAACTCGTCCTGCGCAGGACACCTATTGGTACCGACCGCAACCATAACAGGTAGGTGGCTCAGTCTCTGTGTCTTCTGAGTGGTCATAGTTGTTACTAGTTGAGAAGCTAGCTAAGGCGCTAGAAGTGAGCTGTTGGAGTTTCTCGGTGTTGTTTGTAGCAGCGTTGCTCCTTGTTCAGTTATTGACTATTGCTGGGGTCAGATGGTAGGGTTACCAAGTTGGATAAGACAATCCCCCAGGCCTGCTGGTAGCTTATATCAGAGCTCTTGCATAAACCATGGGTTCTGTTCCCATGGTTAAGAAGGAAGTCCCCTCTTGTCCCGAAGGGTATCGTCGATATGAAATTAAGTAATGCAGATCGTTAATCCAAATACGAAAATGCAGATGTAATCCAAATAGTTAATTTTTAAATGGTTCAGTATTTTAGGAGAGGTGGTTCAGTGATTATGATCACTTACTGTTCTTGCATCTACTTTTCTTGGGTTTGGGTTTCAGCACCCACATAGTGACTCATAACCATTTGGAACTCTAGTTCCAGGGATTCTGATACCCTCTGAACTCAGTGGAGTGTCAGTCGTGCATATATACATGAAGGCAAAACACAACACACTTAAAATATTTTTTTTTAGGTAAGGTATTTTAAATTCATTCATTGTTTGGAAGGAACCTAATGAGACAGATTAGACATTACAGAAATGACACAGACATTAGATGAGGTCCAGATGCCAAGGTATCTTTGTTATCCTGTCTTTCCTTATTACTCTTCCATGTCAGGTGTATCAGCGGTGGCCAGTGCTACTCCTGCTTGTTAGGCAGCCTGTCTAGCAGTAAAGCGACCCAGCCTTCTTCCTCTCCACTGTCACACTTATCATGGGTGTTACTAATTAATCCTTGTTGTGCTTTGTAGGTACTGGCTCTTCTCAAACGAAGTCCCGGGATTGTTCATTGAAAAGGGCTGGGTCCATAACAGCATTGACTACCGGTTTAAGCATAACCGCAAAGATCACAACAATTTACCTGATGATGATTACTGTCCTCGAAGTAAGTATATCTGCTGCAGAGGCTGTTGACATAAAGCAACCCTTCTCAAGCGGGGGTGGTGGTCGAGCCCCCTTTGCAGGAGTTGATAATCCGGCTTTATGGTTGGGGGGTCACTACAACATGAAGAACTGTATTAAAGAGTTGCAGCATTAGGAAGGTTGAGAACCACTGCCTTGAGTGTGGTGTCAGCCTGCCACAGGCGAGAGGTGGTTATGCCAGAATGCTTTGAGTAAATCTGATCTGTGGAACAGCAGAGCAAAGCACTGCAGGGTACTGTTTTCCTTAGTGAGTGTGGCTGCCAAGGAGCTCAGGAACCGGTGCTGCTCATTGCTGTAGCAGAAAAGATTTAAGGACTGTTTCTTTTGTAAAGATGAAACACTTTGATTTGTTTGAAGCAGTGCCTTGCTATAGTTCAGGCTGGCCTAGAACTGTCAATCCTCCAGCCTCAGCCTCTTGAGTGCCAGGATTGCAGGTGTGCACCTCCACTCTGGCTTTGAAATATTTTAAGCAGGGACTATGGTTTAGGATCCACACTGAGCACTGACTTCCCTGTGTCCCCTTTTCCCAGCTGGGTGTTTTCTTTATTACCACCCAGCTTCTGAGTAGAGAAGAGCACCTAGAGAGGAGAGAACCTTGTAGCCCCGTTCCTAGCTTAACAAGGGCAGATAAAGAGTTAATATTTGTGGGTAGTGGATTTTACAGAAATAGCTTTCAGAGTTTGTACCTTGGAAATGTCTGTAGAGGCAAGACGTCATGCCTAAAATTGAGGTAGGAGACCAAGAAACAGTTATTTGTCCTTTTTCTCTGCTCTTTTTTTTTTTTTTTTAATTTTTCATTTATTTATTTTGTGTTTGTTTGTTTGTTTGTTTGTTTGTTTGAGACAGGGTTTCTATGTATAGCCCTGACTGTCCTGGAACTCACTCTGTAGACCAGGTTGGCCTCAAACTCAGAAATCTGCCTGCCTTTGCCTCCCACATGCTGGGATTAAAGGCATGTGCCACCACTGCTTTTTAAATTAATTCTGAAATATTTTGTATTGTGCAAAGGAAATTTAGGTGTGCTGGGGATTCAACTGCAAAAAGGACAGAAGAGGTCCTGAATGTCACTTCACTGCAAATCTAATAAGGAGAAAATAGGCAATATCTCATTTTAAGTCAGTGACTGCTCAAGTAATCTCAGCACTTAGGAGTCTGGGCAGGAGGTTGTGAATTTGCAACCACCCTGCTCCATAGAGAGACCCTGGAGTGGGCACAGGGGTGAGTCCAGAGATGTAGTTCCTTGGGAGCTGAAGCAGAGGGATTGCCTAAGCTCAGTTGTTGAAAAGGACAAACCAGGGAGACCACCTACCACCTGCCTGGGAGCTCATGTAACTTGAGGTGGTTTTGAAGTGTTTTTTTTTAAGTATGTGCGTTTTGTGTGTGCGTATGTCTGCACTGTGTGCATTTGGTGCCAGCGGAAGCCAGTGGAGGCACCGGATTCTACGGAACTAGAGTTACAGATGTTAGCTGCCATATGGATTCTGGGATTTAAACTCTTTTAACCCCTGAGCCCTGGCTTTGGACTCTTTGATGTAGCCCAGGACAACCATGAACCTTTGATTCTCCTGCCTCTACCTCTCAAGTTTCTGGAATTATAGGCAGGCAATGTCTTGCCTGATTTTTAGTCTCTTCTTGAAATAGAAATACATGTTTTTCAAGATTTATTTTATGTATATGAGTATACTATTGCTCTTTTCAGACACACCAGAAGAGGGCATCAGATTCCTTTACAGATGGTGGTTGCTGGGAATTGAACTCAGGAACTCTGGAAGAGCAGTCAGTGTTCCTAGCCACTGAGCCATCTCTACAGCCCCAAATTTTTTTAATTGATGGGTGGACATGGATTTTATTTTAGTTTGTGTGTGTGCGTACCACAGGCCTGGTGTCCTCAGAGGCCCAGGCAGTTGTGCGCCACCGTTTCTAACCAATAAAAACATGAACATAGGTGATTTAGAGTTATAAAGAGTCACTGAAGGCCATGCAGTGGTGGCGCACACCTTTAATCCCAGCACGGGAGGCAGAAGCAGGCGGATTTCTGAGTTCAAGGCCAGCCTGGTCTACAGAGTGAGTTCCAGGACAGCCAGGACGACACAGAGAAACCCTGTCTTGAAACAAACAAACAAACAAAAAAAGAGTCACTGATAACATTTTCATTTGAATAGTGGTTATGAGGTATCTTAATTGAAAAGATAAACGCAGCTGTACTTTTTTGGATAGATATACTCTTTCTTCAGCTGTGTGTATATATGTGAATATATTCAAGAACAGAAGAAACTTTTTCAGATCAAATGCTTGGTTTAGGTGGTTTCTTTGTAGTTAGAAAATGTCATGTGGGGTTTAGTAGGATATTTAGTGGCACCTCCTTCTCTGCCCACTAGATGTCAGTAGGCATGTCCACATGTCTCCAAACCTTAAGCCTCTGGCACAGGCCCTGTTAAGAGCCATTGGGTTAGAATAACCTGATAAAGATTGTTTCTCGAGTATTGTATTTCTCTAGGAATTTATTTTTTTTTTGTTTTAAAGTAGTGCTTGATTTTGGAGATATTCCTAATAGCAAACTCAATGCAGCATTATTAATAATAAACCAGTAATTTCTTTACACAACTGAAAACTTTAAGGCTTCTTCATGTTAAGTTATTTTAAGTGTAGATTAGATTTGGTGGTCTTCATAGCTATGTGAGTGAGGACCTGTCTGAGGCAGCTGAACTAGAGAACAGCTGACCCTAGAGTCAGGCTCTTTAGATTTGGAAGTGATTTCAGCAGAATGTGGGACTGTTCAACAGCTTACTAGAGCATCCTAGTGGAGGTTTGTTGGTTGTTTTTTGTTTTGTTTTGTTTTGTTTTGTTTTTTTGTCCCCCATTCCCCCCCCCCCCTTTTTTTTCTTTTGGGTGTTTTAAACAGAGTCTCTATGTAACCCTGGCTGTCCTGGAACTCTCCCTAGACCAGGTTGACCTTGAACTCAGAGATCTGCCTTCCTCTGCCTCCTGAGTGCAGGGATTAAAGGCATGCATGACTGGTGCCTGTCTGTGGATTTTTTTCCTGTATGATATTGATAAGTTTGTGTATATGTATGGGTTCGTGCATGTAGAGGTCAGAGAGCACCTTGTAGGATTGGTTCTCTCTGCTAGGTTGGTCCTGGGGATTGAACTCAGGTCTGCAGGTCTGGTAGCAGGCACCTTTACCTGCTGGGCCATTTCTCTGACCGCTAGTGGATTTTTAGGTTGATTTAAATTTATTTATTTTGAGTTTGGATCTTAATATATAGCCTTTAGTTGTTGACCTAGAGTGCACAGAGATCTCTCTGCCTCTGCCTCTCAAATGCTAGGATTAATGGTGTGCACTACCGTGTCTTCAAAGATGAGTTTGCTTAAGGCTTAAGCTGTGCAGCTGTAGAGAATTATTATAGAAGCTCTCAACTTCCAACAGGGTTGTGTCTGATAACCCCCCATCAAAAAATTTTAGTACAGTATGTTAAAAAAAATGCATGTGATACACCTACCCTTCCAGGTGTGTGGCTTAGCCCTATAGGAGTGCCAGCTGTTTGTGCTAGTGGAGGTATGGCTGCCTAGCACTGTGAAAGCCTCAGCCTCATACAGTTTCCAATATGAACTGTCTGCCATTGTTACTATAAAACAAAGTGTCAGGGACCATGTGAGACTAAACATACCACACGTGTCATATGACTATCCACTGCTTTAACACATTAGAATTTTTTAAGCAAACATTCTTTTTTTTTTTTTTTTGGTTTTTTCGAGACAGGGTTTCTCTGTATAGCCCTGGCTGTCCTGGAACTCACTCTGTAGACCAGGCTGGCCTCGAACTCAGAAATCCGCCTGCCTCTGCCTCCCAAGTGCTGGGATTACAGGCGTGCGCCACCATGTCCGGCCTCAAACATGCTTTCTTAATGTTTGGAATTTATTTTTTTAATATAACTGTATTGTGTAATGGTCCTATTAAATTATAAATACTAGTAAATTTGGGAATAGTTGTTTAGAGATTTCTTAAATTTTATTAATTAAAATTCAACAGTAATTATAAATGTATTCTGTGTTTAACAGGCAGCATCGGTCCACTGTTGTGCTGGACATGGAGTCTACTTAGGCTTTCTGAACCAGAAGCTGCCTTGTTAATGTATTAAACTACATTTGCATTTCTCTTAGGTAAGAAGGCAAACTTCGGCAAGAATGCAAGTGTGAACGCACACCATGGGCCAGCCCTGGACGCTGTGGAGACCACTGTGCCCAAGCAAGGACAGAACCTCTGGTAACCCAGCACCCATTGGCTCGCTCGCTTGCTCAGTTTTATTCCTCTCCAATGTTAAGGAAGAAATATTTAACACAGTATTTTAAAGATATTTTATGTTGCTCATTTTTGCATATCAGAGCTTACTGATGGACATGGGGTGTGGCTCAGTTTTTTGGGGGGGAGGGGGGTGAGACAGGGTTTCTCTATGTAGCCCTGGCTGTCCTGGAACTCACTCTGTAGACCAGGCTGGTCTCGAACTCAGAAATCCGCCTGCCTCTGCCTCCCAAGTGCTGGGATTACAGGTGTGTGCCACCACCGCCTGGCAAAATTTATCTATTTATTTTATGCATATGAGTACACTGTAGCTGTCTTCAGATGCCCAGCAGAGGGCATCAGATCCCATTACAGATAGTTGTGAGCCACCATGTGGTTGCTAGGATTTGAACTCAGGACCTCTGGAGGAGCAGTCGGTACTCTTAACCACTGAGCCATCTCTCCAGCCCCCGTCATTTTTCACTTAATGTCAACCTAAGATGCCATACACCTAACATGAGTGAGTGGACCTGGGAGTTGCATCTTAAGCTGTTTGTGGTAGTGCATTCCTATAATCCCAGCACTCAGGACATACCAAGTTCAGAACCAACCTGGGCCACATAATTCCCTTTCTCAAAGGAAAGAAAACCAAAAACCTCACTGTTACAAAACCAGATGTGATCTTTTCCTAACCAGCTATTTTTCTCAAAATTCAGGATTTGATTTTCTCTGCTTGTTCTACTTTGGTTTCTGTTGCTGTGATAAACACTGTGGTCTAAAACATTTGGAGAGGAAAACGGTTATTTTAGCTTATAGTTACAGTCCATTCTCCATGACTTCCTCCAGGCAGGAAGGAGTTCGTGGTGGGACTCACAAAGCGATGCTCTTTCCTGGCTTGCTCCCAGGCTCACTTTTAGCTGCCTTTCTTTCCATCCTCATAGGAGATGGTACTGCCCACAGGATGAAAGCAAACAAGAAATGCCCCACAGGCATGCCCACAGGCCTGTCTGATTGAGGGTACTATTAATAATAGTTATATCCATTTGACAGCCTAGATTAGCCATCAGACCTCTTTGTAATATAATTTTGCGCAGTATATGCTGGACTTAATCCCAATTCTTGAGACACATAGCTCAGGTGAACCTGGAACTCACTATGTAGCCCAGGCTGGCTTTGAGATCACTCTAATTTTCTTGCTTTAGCTTCCCAATGTATTGGTATTACAGGCATGCACCACAGGTCTGCTGTGTAATACATCTTATGTAGTGTTGCCAAGTGCTTCTGAATCAGTTTGGGAATATGAAGTATTTTGAATTTGATGATTACACTTTACAAAGTATGTGTAAAAGAAAATAAAGTACATAAATTTATTAAGTAAATTTTACCCATTGGGAAAAAAATTAAAAATAGCATTTGGTCTCTTTTAGGCAAAGAGCTTAGATTTTGAGAAGGTCTTTACTATTTTTGATTATATAAAATATACTCAGTGTAATCACTTAGCTATTTTTGATTGAGGTATAATTTACTTTTTGAAGTCGTATGGACAGATGTTCTGTTGCCTTTATAAAGTCTATCTCTGAGCAAGGTTGTTGGTGCATGCATGTCGTTAGTCCCAGAAAAGAGGCTGAGGCAGCTGTATCTCTGAGTTGGAGGCTAGTCTAGTCTACAGATTGAGTTCCAGGACAGCCAAGGCTACACAGAGAGAAACCTTGTCTCAGAAAAAAACAAATGTCACTGTATTGTAGCAGAAGACCCTCATTCCCCATAACCTATCATGTGTTTTAATGGTAGACATTAGATCAGAAACAGTTTGGAGGTCTGGAGCGATGGCTCAGCAGTTAAGAACACTGGCTGCCTCCTCCTCCAGAGGTCCTGAGTTCAATTCCCAGGACCTACTACCATCTGTAATGGGATCTCATGCCCTCTTCTGGTGTGTCTGAAGACAGCTACAGTGTACTCATAAATGAAATAAATAAATCTTTTATAAAAAAGAAACGAGAGCTGGGCGTGGTGGCGCATGCCTATAATCCCAGCACTTGGGAGGCAGAGGCAGGCAGATTTCTGAGTTCGAGGCCAGCCTGGTCTACAGAGTGAGTTCCAGGATAGCCGGAACTACACAGAGAAACCCTGTCTCGAAAAACAAAAAACAAAACAAAACAAAAAAAAAACAAACAAACAAAAAAAAGAAACGAAAAGGAAAAAGAAAACGGTTTGGAATTCTGCATTTTTCACTCAATGGCAACCTAAGACGCCATACACTGTTGGATTTTCATTGTTCTTCGAACTTGTAAGGTTTGTTTTTGCTTCTACAGGTTCCTGTGTGATAGTCAGAAAGACCTGGATGAGTTGCTAAATTGCCTTCATCCTCAGGGAATAAGGGAAAGTCAGCTTAAAGAGAGACTGGAGAAAAGGTAAGTGTTTCTTCTTGTGGCTCAGTTCTTCTCAGTGTTACTGTCAATATGTAAGTGTGTGCTTTTGAAATAGGGTCTCTGTGTAGACCAATCTGACCTAAAACTCAGATCTGCCTGCCCCTGTCTTCCTAGTGCTGGGATCAAAGGGTGCACTATGATACTCAGCAGCAGTATGGGTTTTGTTTGGGTGTGTGTGTGTGTGTGTGTGTGTTGTGTTGTGTTGTGTTGTGTTGTGTTGTGTTGTTTTTTAATTAGGTGCTTAGCAAAAACCTCAGTCCTCTGGAAGAGCATCTGGTGTTCTTAACAGCTGAGCCATCTTTCCAGCCTCAACTTGCATGCTTATTTGAAACAGGGTCTTCTGTAGCCCGACTGTATAGCCCAAGACAACCTTCAACTTCCCTCTCCTGCCTCTATCTATCCTCTGTGTGCTGGTGCTGATCTCAAGGAGCTCTTGACTAGAGCTACGTACAATCACACCTGACTTGGCTGTTGATAATCTTAAACTGACAAAGATAAGTCTGTAACCTTTGATGATCACATAACCTGTAATCTTTTTGAGCATCATGTTTATTTGGAAAAACACATTTTGCGTATATGATCCAGGGTAGCATACTTGTACTTTGCCTAGTGTGTGCCCTGCACCAAGCTATGAGCCATTATAGGTACGCAGTATTACAAAAATGCATTCCTGCCTGAGTTAGTGTTCAAAACTGATCTGTCATTGTTCATGATAGACAGGTTGATCAGTAGAAAGACAGAAGGTGATCTGTCCAAACAGCATGCTATTCACTTACAAAAGGCATGAGAACTGGAGAGATGACTGACTGCACAGAACACATTCAGATAAAAAAAATCCTGTGCATTGAATGAATGAATGAATGAATGAATGAATGAGTGAGTAAGTAAGTAAGTAAATAGTGAAGCACTGGTTTGTGCTGCCATATGGTTAAGTATCAAAACATTGTGCTAAGCAAAAGAAGGCAGACATAAAAGGCTACATGATATCTGATTCTGTTTGTGTGAAGCGTCAACGTCCAATCTTGGGTAATACAGAAACAGAGCCAGATATTGGCTGCTGGAGGATGTACAGAGTACTTGTAAGTTTCTTTAAGGCTGGAGAAATGGCTCAGTGGTTAAGAGCACTGACTGTTCTTCTAAAGGTCCTGAGTTCAAATCCTAGCAACCACGTGGGGCTTACAGCCATCTGTAATGGGAACTAATGCCCTCTTCTGGTGTGTCTGAAGACGGCCACAGTGTATTTATATACATAAAATAAATAAATAGTTTAAAAAAGAAAAGCTTCTATAATTTCCCCCCTTTTCCTGTAGATACCAAGAAATCACTCACTCCATTTATCTGGCTCGGAAGCCAAATTTGGGTCTAAAATCTTGTGACGGCAACCAGGAGCTCTTAAACTTCCTGAGGAGTGATCTCATTGAAGTGGCGACGAGGCTGCAGAAAGGAGGGCTTGGCTACATGGAGGGAACATCAGAGTTTGAAGCCCGGGTAAGAGTGCAAGAAACAATCCGGGAGAGCTGCTGCTCTCAGACTCAGCTTGACGTCCCTCCCTCCCAGAGCTGGGGTCTACCTGCTGGAGAAAGCTAGGGCGAGTTGTGGTTTAGGCTTGTTTTACATAATACATGATGAACCAAAAGATCATGTCTGCAATGTTTTCTTTGTCATCTCTTTTGTTTGCTGAGTATTTATCTGGAAATAGACCAAATCTAATTCTTTCTCTTGCTGACACTGGGTTGTTTTTCTTTCTGGCTTGATTTTTTTTCTCTATGGACCTTCCATATATAAGATGAAGCTGGCCTCCAACACACGTGATCTCTGATTCTGCGTCCTTAGTGCAGGGAATAAAGGCGTACACCACCATACTGGACTGTGTCCTTTAAATTGGTATTCCTCGTGTGACTGACAAGGTTGTAGTGCACAACGTTTAAGAACACAATTTTGTGAACCAAAGGGTTGGTTCTGTGATTACGAGCACGTACTGCTCTGGTAAAGTACCCACATTCAGTTTCCAGCTCCCGGATCAGACCCTTGGCCCCTGGGGGTACCTGTGGCCTCAACACGCTTAACACAGCCTCTTCGCCTCAACCCGCAGGCTTGTCCTGCATGTGGGAAGCAGTACTTCCTGAGTGGATGCGTTCCTTGGGACAGATGGACTTTCAGTGTGCTGGGCCCTTTCATTGGGGAAGCGGAGTAGTCAGGTGCTGCTAGATCCCCAGTTAGCATGGAAGGCACTCGGTAACTCATGGGACCAGCTCTGGATGTTAGGGAGCTCACAGGCCGACTTCTTTCTTGGTCTTGTCCTCTCAGTCTCAATTTTAAACCTTTCCTCCAGGTCATTTCCTTAGAGAAACTGAAGGACTTTGGTGAATGTGTCATTGCTCTTCAAGCCAGTGTCATAAAGAAATTTCTGCAAGGATTCATGGCTCCCAAGCAGAAGAAGCGGAAACTCCAAAGTGAAGATTCCATGAAGTCTGAGGAAGTAGATGAGGAGAAAAAAATGGTAGAGGAAGCAAAGGTATTGAGTTGCTGGGTCTAAGCACTGGGGTAGCTTTAGGGAGCTTCTATGAGTGTAAGCTTGAGGAAGAAGCAGAGCCGCTGCCTGTGGTAGAGCGGCCTGTTTCTAGTGAGCTGTGTGTTGAACACATCTTAAGGTGGAATGTGCACTGGATATGCTTGTCCTGTGGCAGGCACAGCATCACTTAGCGTTACAGTGTGCTGCCAAGCCCCAGGCCCTCCTCCAGCAGCAGTGTCGCCGATTGTCCTGTGTCGGCATGTCATGGCCAGCTCAGAAAAGATGGGCCTACCTGGGGTTCTAACCGAGGATCCCTTTCACACCATCTTAGAGCTCAGCCCGCCAGGCAGCTGATGGGGCTGCTCTTTAATCCTAGCAGGCTTGGCTCTGAGTTCAAGGCCAGAGCTACATAGAAACTGCCTCAAAAGGAAAAAAAGAATTGAAGCCATGTGAGTCCAGGCCTTCTGTGCTGATGGAAAGGAGTGACCCTTGAGCTAACTTGTGAGATGCCAGGGTGTCATAGCTTCCCAGCTGCAGGAATGGGGGCTGGCTTCTTGAAGGAACCTTAAGTGCACGTTAAAATGACATGTCTCACTGTCAGCTAAATCCATATAGTTTTCTTTTGTTTTTGTTGTAGCCAGTGGCCTCATTGTGCTGGCCTGGAACTCTGTGTAAACCAGACTGGCCTTACACTGAGAGTTCTACCTGCCTTTGTGATTAAAGGTGTGTGCCACCATGCCTGGCCTTTTGTTTTCTTTCTTTTCTTTGTTTTGTTTTGTCACAATTGAGGGTCTTAATGTCGTCCCAGCTGGGTTTAAACTCCTGAGTCCTCTTATTTGTACCTCCCGAGTGCTGTACAGGCAAGCACCACCACAGGCAGAGTTTTACTAAGTCTCCTCTCAGGGTTGCAGAAATAGCAGGCCCTTGAGAGCATTGGTTGCTCTTGCAGAGAAACTGGGTTCGATTTCCAGCACCCCCATGGCAGTTCACAACTGTCTGTAACTCCAGTTCTAGCTGGTCCAACAAGCCCTTTTATGTGTCAAAAATGCTTAAGAGTAAGTCTCCTGCTCCTCCTAAAACACCTCAAGAGTTTGTGCGCAGTTGTGTTTCTCCGTACTTTCCTTATCCACAGCAACTCTATAGACCAGGCTGGCCTTGAACTCAGAAATCCACCTGCCTCTGCCTCCCAAGTAAAGACTTGCGCCACCACTGCCCAGCATTGGTTTGTTTTTGCCTTAGTTTTTGTTTTTATGTGTATGTGTGTGCCAGAGCAAGTGAGGTCAGAGGACAGCTGGCAGGAGTCCGTCGTTTCACCATGTAGGTCTCACAGACAGATTTGATCGTTGGGCTTGGTGGCCATTGCCTTGTGAGCCATGCTGCCCTCTAACCCAGCTGTGTACGGACTTTTATTGGAAAGCTCCTGGAAAGGATCTTTCCTTGCTATTTATTTTCCTGTAACATGTTCTTCTTACTGAGGACCAACAGGTAATTAAGTCCCATTAAGGTCCCTTTGTGTACTAAACCCCGAGCTGGAATGAATGTGAGCCCTAGGCAGAGTGCGGAGTGGAGCTTCTTGGAAAATGAAGTAGGTGAGTGGCGCTGCAGTGTTCTCTCAGCAGCAGCCTGCCCTGCAGCTCCCACCAAAGGTCAGCTTTGCCACAGCTCGGAAGTTTCCACTGTCCTCTGCTTTGAAAGTTTCCACTTAGCAAGGGCCAGAGTTTCCTTGGCAGGGTGGGACCGGCTGCTTACTACATGAGTTTATGTCAGTCTCATCTGCGCTCCAGTTTCTTAGGATCTATGACATCATTTCACTGGTCCTTTTTGTAGTAACACATGAGCTAGGGTATGCGTTTTTAAAATTTTTTTAAATAGTGTTTATTTTCACCTACGTTGATATGTGTGTGCCTGCTTGCCTATGTGTGCACCATGTGCATACAGTTCTCTCAAAAACCAGAAGAAAGCATCAGCTCCCCTAGTTCAGGCAGTTACAGCCAGCTCCCTGACGCGGGTGCTAGAGACTGGCCCGTGGTTCTCTACAAGAGCAGACGTACGTTTTTAACTGTAAGCCAATTCTTCAGTCGTAGTCTATAAACATAACGCCAATTTTGTTTCTCAGAAACGAGAAAGATAATATATACTGTAGGAAAATCCTGGGGTTTATTTGGCATTCATTCACTCTTTCTGCCTCCATTTCTCTTCTCTCCATTTCTGCCTCTGTCTCTTTTGAGACTGGGTCTTTTTTTTTTTTTTAATTTATGTATATGAGTACACCGTAGCTGTCTTCCGGCACACCAGAAAAGGGCATCAAATCCCATTACAGATGGTGGTGGTTGCTGGGAATTGAACTCAGGACCTCTGGAGGAGGAGGCAGCCAGTGCTCTCAACTGCTGAGCCATCTCTCCAGCCCTTGACACCGGGTCTTAACCATGTGGTCCAGGCTTGCCTCAAACCTGTAATTGTCTCAGCCTCTTGAGTGTTGGAATAACAGATGTGTGTCACTATGTCTGGCTTTGTTTGTCTCTATTTTGTTTGCATCTGTTCTGACAATCCTATTGTCTGCCACTTTTTTGTTTTATTTTGTTTGTTTTTAAGAGACAAAGTTTTACTATATAGCCCAAGCTGACCTTGAACTCAGTGATCTTCCTGCCTTAGCCTCTCAAGTGCTAAAATTACAGATATGAGTTGCAGTGGGAGCCCTAGCACCACAGACACCAGAGAATGATCTGAGGGAGGCAAGAAGACAGTTGAGTTCAACATGATGGTTCAAACATCAGGAATCTGGGTAATTTATTTTAGGCATTTTTAAGTACAGTACAATTTGGTGAAAACTTTCCTGGTAAGAATTGACTCAATCTCGTGTACAATAAAGCACAAAGTAAGCTAAATTAAGATCAGAGGTGGCCGGGTGGTGGTGGCGCACGCCTGTAATCCCAGCACTTGGGAGGCAGAGGCAGGCGGATTTCTGAGTTCAAGGCCAGCCTGGTCTACAGAGTGAGTTCCAGGACAGCCAGACCTACACAGAGAAACCCTGTCTCAAAAAAACCAAATCTAAAAAAAAACAAAAAATAAGAAAGAAAGAAACAAACAAACAAACAAACTGCCATAAATACACAAATGAATGAATAAATAAATAGACTGTTTAAAGAAGGGAGGATACCAGCTACTTCGACTTGATTACTATATAGACTATACATATACTGAGTTATACTGCATACTATTAAATTTATACAACTAAAATAATGAAGAAAAGTTAAGCCAGGTCTGGAAGTTTATAGAAGGCAGGTAATTCCTTGTGCTCACAGACAAGCACCAGGGAACCTGGAAGGCTAAACTCATGGGGTTTTATTCACAGGTCGGGATATATACCCTGTTATCCCCTAGAATGTTGAGTAGACACACATCCTAGCCTGGTGACCTTTGTGATATTGTGTGGCCGGAGGCTACACCAGATCCTCCCTTAAACCCTTATCCTAAGCTTGTTTTTGTCAAGCTACGGAACCCATCTTTATGGAAGGTGTTGTAAGGAGTGATTTATCCTTTGAAGCCGTGATGGGAAGTATCTTATAAGTGGTTATAATGAAACTCTAGAAGGCAAATATCCTCTGAATTCTGTTTTTACCCATTCTTGGCCCTTTCTAATTTTTGAGGTCATGGTCATAATTCCAGGCTGTTTTACTCACTCGTAGGTTGCCTCTGCACTGGAAAAATGGAAAACAGCCATCCGCGAAGCGCAGACCTTTTCCAGAATGCATGTTCTACTTGGGATGCTTGATGCGTGTATCAAGTGGGATATGTCTGCAGAGAACGCTAGATGCAAAGTTTGTCGAAAGAAAGGTATGTGCTGAGGAGAGCTGCTCATTGACTGTCTGGGACTAGGCTTTCCACTCAGAGTTTGCTTTTTCCTTTGAAGGAATTTTGGTTTTTGGAGACAGGGTTTTCTGTGTAGCCTTGGCTGTCCTGGAACTTGCCCTGTAGACCAGCCTGCTGCCTGCCTCTCTCCCAAGTGCTGGATTCAAGGAGTGGACCACCACAACCCACCTTCTGAAGGAATGTTTTGTTGGACATTTAGCCCCTCTCCTGTGTGGTGTACCCGGTCTAACTGTGGTAGGGCGGATTGCCCCTTTGCGGTCTCCAGCTGGTGACTCAGCATGTGCAAACATCTCGGTCTTCAGACTTCTGCAGGGGCAAGTTAATTGATCTAAAATGTACAGACCCTCTGCAGGCAACCTTAGAGCATGTGCCACCTGTGAGGTGAGATGGGTGCTTCCAGCAGGGGGCAGTCTTTGCACATTGCACATACCAGACACCCCAGTCTTTAGCCTTGAGTCCAGAGCAGAGCATTTGGAAATGGTTTTTGCTTCTCCTTGACTAATTCTATCTTATGATTTAGATTAAGTCTCAGTTTCTAAAGCATGAGGCACTAGGTAGAGTTGGCATACCCAGCAACCACATGGTGGCTCACAACCATTCGTAATGAGACCTGATGCCCTCTTCTGGAGTGTCTGAAATAGCTACAGTGTACTTACATATAATAAATAAATCTTTTTTTTTTAAAAAAAGGAAGTTAATCAGATGAAGTTCATATAGTATACTGTCAACTGTACAGAAACCAGACCACTGAGGACCCATGCAGACGTGTGGAAGAGTTTGGGGGGTCCAAGAACAGCAAAGTCTCCAGCCACTGATTTTTTTTTTTTTTTAATTTTTTTTTTGTGCTGCCTTTTAGTTAGAATACCCATACACTTAAACACATTTATTTACTTATTTTGAGATAGGGTCTCATGTAATTCTGGCTCAGCTGAAACTCAAAAACACCTGCCTGCTTCTGACTCCTCAGTGCTGGCATTAAAGGAGCATGTCACTATGCCCAGTTAACTCTTAGTGAATATTAACTCTCCTGCCCTGGTTCTTGGTAGTTCTGAGGAGATAAATTAGGAACTCTGCCTAAATTGTCCAGTTTTCAGCAAATGCATTTTTAACAGAGCAGGCTGCAAAGATGTTCTAGCTGGTAAACCTCCTGCACACAAGCGTGACCAGAGTCCTGTGGCTGCACCCACATAAATGCCGGTGGGCACAGCGGGCCCCGTCCCGGCTCTAGGAGGTAGAGACAAGGGGTTTTTCAGAACCAGTGTCTAGCTCTGGGAGGCGGAAAGCTATCAAATACAATAAGTACTGTCAGCCTCTAGCCTCCATGTGCACACACAGAAGCAGCCGAGTGTGGGGGGTGTACCTGTGCTCTTGGCACTTGGGGGCTCCCCAAACTCCTGGCCAGTGTGGGCGCTACACTGAAACCTTGTCTTGAAAGAAAGAAGAAGAAGCTGGAGCGATGGTTCGGCTCTCACGAGTGCTTGCTGCTTGCTGTCTTAAGGACCCATGTCAAGCAGTTCTGGTAACTCCAGCTCCAGGGGATCCAGTGTTCTCTCTGGCGTCACTGACTCTCAGACATACATGGCACACGTTCCCACAGACACACATGGACATAAATAAAAATACATCTTTTAAGCTGGGTGGTGGGGGCACACGCCTTTAATCCCAGCACTTGGGAGGCAGAGGCAGGCGGATTTCTGAGTTCGAGGCCAGCCTGGTCTACAGAGTGCGTTCCAGGACAGCCAGAGCTACAAAGAGAAACCCTGTCTCGGGGAAAAAAAAAATCTCTAAGGAGAGAGAAGCGCTGCGCTGTTTGTTTTGTTGTGCTGCCAACAGTGCCGCGTGCGCCTGTCTTTGCAGGTGAGGATGACAAGCTGATCCTGTGTGACGAGTGTAACAAAGCCTTCCACCTGTTCTGCCTGCGTCCGGCCCTCTACGAAGTGCCAGACGGCGAGTGGCAGTGCCCAGCGTGCCAGCCTCCTGCTGCCAGGCGCAATTCTCGTGGCAGGTGAGAAGTTTTGAAAAGTAAGTTGGGGGCTGGGAACCTGGTTAATGTTCACTTCACATGTCACAGGCCTGGCCCGAGCACTGCAGCAGTCAGCATGGCTGTGCGGGTCTGTTATCCTAGACTAGGAAGGTAGAGGCAGGAGGAGCAGGAGTGCTTGGTCGACCTTGGCTACAAAGCAGTTCATAGCTCTTCTGGGCTGTATGAGACCATCAGATAGTTCATGGGAAGATTAGTTTCAGGTACTCAGAACTTGAGTGTCTCCAAGGAGCTTTCAGCTTATTTGGGTGCAAAGCTTGGTCATTTGTGGTGTGGATATAGGAGCTTAGATGCTATCACATGACTTTGCTTTAGGGTGTGTGTGTGTGTGTGTGTGTGGTTTCATTTTAATTTTACTTTATGTGTATGAATATTTTGCCCGAGGTGTGTCTATAAGTAATGTCCATGTCTTACCCATGGAGGTGAGAACTGGAGTTGTAGTAGTCACAGGCTGTCATGTGAGTGATAGGAATTGAACCTGGTCCCGCAAGGGCAGCAAGTGCTCTAACTGCTGAGCCATTTGGTTTGGTTTAGTGTTGACATTTCTGCTTTTCACTGTTAGCCCTGTCCCCTCCCTCTTTTATTTTTGTCTTTCAAGCAGGGATTCTCTGTGTAGTCCTGGATATCTTTGAACTCAAAGATCTGCCTGCCTCTGCCTCAGGAGTGCTGCACTACCACCATCAGCTGGCTCTTCTGGGCGCGTTGTGCATGTACACACACACACACACACACACATCATATTTAACTTTTTATTATGTTTTACTTGTGTAAATGTGTGTGTATTTTACCTGAATATGTCTATGCACTACATGTGTGCCTGGTGCCTCCAGAAGAGGGCACTGGATCCTCTGAAAGTCAAGTTGCAGATTGTTGTGAGCGTCTATATAGGTGTTAGGAATTAAGCCTAGGTCCATTGGAAGAGCTGCCACTGCTTTAACTGAGCCGTCTCTCTAGCCCCTTGATACACTTTGTTCTCAGATAGCAATAACGTCCTTTCCTTTCAGTTTCCCTCACTGCGTACTTTATAGCTGCTTCTCCAGGCAATCACTGCTGACTATCTGCAGCCAGACCATTGCCTTCTCTCCCCGTGCTCAGTCTCCCTGCCGTCTGTTTGGACACGGTTCCCCTGTCAGCACAGCCAAACAGCACCTTAAAGGCACCTAATATTTTCCCAGTTAGCTGCTGCTGCTGCTGCTGCTTATTCTTATTCTTATTCTTTTTTTTTTTTTTTTTTTTTTTTTTTTTAAATATTTTATTGTCCAGAACCATTCCTTTGGTTTTGGTTTTGGTTTTTTGGACAGGGTTTCTCTATATAGCCCAGCTGTCCTGGTACTCACTCTGTAGACAGGCCTGTCTTTGCCTCTTGCATTGACATTTGAGATTGTGAAAGGGCATCCGTACAGGCACTAGGCTGTCTCTTGTAAAGGGCAGAGCTGTTTGATTCTAGGCACACCTTAACAGCCTTGGTTAGTTCTCCCTCTCCCTCCATTACCATGTCCTCTTGTAGGGACAGGCGGGCGGCGTGCTGCTCTGAAGTAGTGTTTGGACCAGCTGCTCTGAGCTGGGATTAGTCACTTTGTTGTGTGGTCATCTGCAAGCTGTCTCAGCTCCTGGAGGAGAGCCATCAAGGTGTGCAGTAACACCTGCCGCTCTTAGCCCTCACACGCCCTAGTCGGGCAGCTTTGGTGTCCAACATGTTACCTTATCTGGCTTTTGTGAGACAAAAGTAATAGTGGTTTATGCTGTTTGTGAGAGGAAGTAGAAGGTGTATTTTGTTCTTGGCCCCCTTAAGCCCTTTTAGACTGAGCACAGGGAGGCATCCTGCTGAAGCACAGCAGAGCTGAGCTCGGGTCTGTCTCTCTCCACTGTCAGCTCAGTCTGCTCCACGGAGAGAAGCGCTGCGGACCCTCTGGCCTGCTAGTGCTCCGTAAGCTGTCCTGCACGAAACTAAGACCGGGTCTCTGGTGGCTTTCCCTTCCCACAGGAATTACACTGAAGAGTCTACCTCTGAGGACAGTGAGGGCGAGGAGAGCACTGAAGAGGAGGAGGAGGAAGAGCAGGAGGAGGAGGAGGAAGACTATGAAGTGGCCGGCTTGCGGTGTAAGTGTCTAGTGTGGCATAGTTGCCTCGCTCTCTCACACTCACAGCGAAGCCTGGCTGGCAAGAGGAATTTGGCCTTGCCATTTTGCTGTTTTCCTCTTCTCTCATCGGGCTGGGGGTAAATGAGCTGCCGTGTGGTTATATTGGCTTTCAAGATGGGCTGGGGTAGAGAGCTCGGTCACCACTTAGGAATCTGTTCTGCGCGGTGACCAGGGCCCACAACTGCCTGCAGCTCCAGTTCCAGGGATCTAGGCCCCTTCCCTAGACCCTGGGTACCTTCCTTCATGTGAACACGTGTACATGTGCACACTGGTTCACACAGAAACATAATTAAAAGTAAAATTATTTTTAAGCTGTCAGGAAGAAGGCGGAGCGACTTCACAGCATCAGCTCACAGCAAAGCTCTTGCTCTAAGACCTAGCGGGATTCAAGCATGTTTATGACAAGGTTTCCAGTCTAGCCCCATCCGTGCACAGTGACAGTGGCCAGAGAGGTCTTCTGCCTATGGTCCAGGGCTGGTTTCAGCGGCTTCTGCTCTCATCACATGCTGAGTAATGCTCCCCAGAGTGTGCACATCTATCTCCAGCTTTCCGTGTTTGGAAAAGGAAGGCTGGTTTTCCTGTGGTTCCATCGTAGGGATGCTGAGATCGAGTGTAGTCCTCGATGAAGTCCTGGCCCCAGCCATCCTTTCCATGGTATCCTCTTTATAGGCCAGTAGAAAAGAGCACAGGTCTCACTCTCTGAAGTGTGTCCATGCTGTGAGAAGAAAGCGGGTGTTTGCTGTGGCCCTTTCCTACTACGGCGGTGCATCCCGTGTGTCCTGGCCTCTGGGCCCGCTGTAATTCACCTTCCCCTCACACTGCACAGCAACTGAATGATCATCTCTCCCATCCCAGGCTCTGCTTTGAGACAGGAGCTCACGGTTTATCCGTGCCTTTCCTGGATACTACTACGGCGGTGCATCCCGTGTGTTCTGTGTGTATCCCGTGTGTATCCATGCCTTTCCTGGATACTACTGGATACTTTCCTGTTGGCCTCAGCTTTCACAGATAGCTGCCTGTCTAGGACTTCTAAATGCTCTGATTAAAGCTGCCGTGGAGTACCTCCACACTGGTGGGATTGCAGGCACATGCCACCACACTAGACTGTTGGTTCACTGCTCATGACTTTGGGGGTGCAGGGCCAGCCTGTGCCATGATCTGCACAGTCCGCAGACAGCCGAGTGCAGCAGCACTGACTGTTTATTCTCACCTCTGCTCAGGGAGGAATTGTTCTCTCTCACTGGACTCCTAGGGTCATCACCCAAGAATCTAGAGAATAGTTGCTACTCCAGAGCCCTTGGTGGCTTGCCTTTCCAGCCACCAGTGTTGTTTCCCCTGTGCAGTTTCAGGCCTAGGATCTGAGCCTCCGCTTCTTCCTCATGAACCTTGTCTAGAGCTGGAAGCCTTAAAATAGCCGCTGAAGGGTTAGCATGGTCCAGAAATAGAGTGCTTCTCCACATGGCTGCTTCCCTGGTCACACTCGTCCAGATATCCTCTCCCCCCCACTCAGGGTATGGGTGAGGAAAGGTCGTGGAAAATGTTTTAGTGGAAAAGAAGCTCTGAGCTAATCCTTGCAGAGAATGTTCCCAAGGGCATCCCAAGGAATGTCGGTTTGCCTGTCCTGAGCACCTGTCGCCAACCAGTGACATGAGTAATCTGCATGCCTTCAAGTTTATTCTCTTCAGAGACTCCAGGCAGGGCTCTTAGGGAAGAGCCCCCACCTACCATCTTGGTTTTCAGAGACATGAGAGAGCGGGTGCTGACTTGGATTTACAGAATGTTGTGGCCATTGTATGAGTGAGCTTTCCCCTGAAAGCACTGGGCAGAGGGCAGAGGGTAACTGGAAATTATGAGGCAATGTCAGAGTCCCTTGTACACGAAAGTATGTGCATTCTCTTGGGCTGAGTCTGGGCTGTGGGAGAGCCATGCTGCCGTGTTGACAAACATGTTTCCTACTGAGTTACTTGACAGTTGATTCCTGCAGAGACCTTGTCCTGAGTATAGCTGAACCGGGTGGAGACAGGGCAGAAGTGCGGGGACCCGGCCTTGTGCAGCCCCTAGAGTCACTGCCTGCTTGCTTTGGAGGTGTCACCCCTCTCCTGCCATTCACACACCATCTCCCCTCACCCCCACCCCCGCTGCTGTGCTCTGAGCCCAAGTTTCATTTCAGTGAGACCTCGGAAGACCATTCGAGGCAAGCAGAGTGTCATCCCTGCAGCAAGGCCAGGCCGACCCCGGGGGAAGAAGTCACATCCTGCCAGAAGATCACGGCCAAAGGATGACCCAGAGGTGGACGATCTGGTGAGAGTCACTTAGCCTCCTAGTGCTAGTGTCCTTTACGCTCTAGTCCACAATGGGGAATTCACAAGGCAACAGGTGGAGCCACCCCTCCCCACCCCTGGGTCGGGGGCTGGGGCAGCAGATGGACGGGCTCTGGGCAGACTCGGCAGCAGGCCCTCTAGGAGCAGCTATGCCCGGCATCCTGCCTAGCCTGCAGACAGTCTCCCCTAGTTAGCAGCAGCCTGCAGCTTGTTAGGGACTTTAAAATAGTATCCATGTGTCTCTGGTGGGCCAGAGGGGTGGGCCTCCCTGTGGGAATGCCAGCAATGCCAGAGCCACTGACTGCTGCTGTAGCCACAGTTGTTAGGACGTTGCCCCGCTCCTCTGATGGCGGCCACACTCCAGTAGTTTAGGTCTGGCTTGACCTGGAGCAGAAGGAAGCTCTCAGGAACTGGCTGGTCTGTGGTTCGGTGTGGCCTTGAGGACATGGGAGCCAACAGTCTTGAATCAGGTTCCTACTACTGGGGTTCCACTCGGCTGTGGCTCCTGGAAGGGTGCCCCACCCCTTACCTCCGTACCTACCTCCTGCAGTCTAGACTGGCGCTGCACTCCCACTGTTCTTCCTAAGCATACATATGTGTTCCGCAAGGCTGCGGTCAGCGGCTGCTCTCTCCGACTGCTTGTTTATGTCCCTAATCCTAGATTCCTTGCAGTCAGCCCTCTCCATTGCCCTCTATCTGTTCTGTCGGGAGCCCCCGCTGCTTCCCCTCTGCTGCCCTAACCACTCTCCAGCTCAGAGCGCCGCCTGCCTTGTCACCCAGCTGTGATGCCCAAGGAGTGAACTATCTGCCTTTGTGTTTTAACAGATTTTGTTGTTGTTGTTTTTAGTGTGTGCGTGTGCATCTGTCTGTGTGTTCTGTCTACTCTACTACTTTTTTTAAGTCCCATAGTGACTGGCACTCTTCTTCCTCTGGTACTAGGTACTTCAGACCAAGCGTAGCTCAAGGAGGCAGAGTCTGGAACTACAAAAGTGTGAGGAGATCCTTCACAAGCTGGTGAAGTACCGCTTCAGCTGGCCCTTCCGGTGAGTGCCCCCACCTCTCGGTTACTCTGGCCCCTTCTTTTTGAGACAAGACTTGGCAAGGGAATAGGGAGCCACAGCCCCGAGGGGAGCACCTCGTCTCCTAGCTCGGCTTGATCCATGGCTGCAAGCACCCTGGGCTAGTGCTTCTCTGGCCCGGGCATTTCTCAGCTGGTGTTTTCCTGCAGGGAGCCTGTGACCAGAGACGAGGCTGAGGACTACTACGACGTGATCGAGCACCCCATGGACTTCCAGACCATACAGAGCAAATGCTCGTGTGGGAACTACCGCTCTGTGCAGGAGTTCCTCACTGATGTGAAGCAAGTGTTTGCCAACGCCGAGCTCTACAACTGCCGCGGCAGCCATGTGCTGAGCTGCATGGAGAAGACGGAGCAGTGTCTGCTAGCTCTGCTGCAGAAGCACCTCCCCGGCCACCCCTACGTCCGCAGGAAACGCAGGAAGTTTCCTGACAGGCTTGCTGACGAGGAAGGGGACAGTGATGCAGAGTCTGTCGGACAGTCCAGGGGACGGAGACAGAAGAAGTAAAGAGGCAGGCCCTAGTGAGGGAGCGAGAGGGGAGGAGACCAGGAGGGTGTGGGGGCCGGGGAGCTGGGAGAACTCAGAGAAGTGGCCGGAGCAGCCAGAATGCCTGTCACGCCAAGCTTGGTCTTTTTCTGCCGCTCCCCATGGGGCCTTTTTCAAGCAAAACCAAGCTCTTCATGCTAGCCTGGTGAAGCCTGCCCAGGAAAGCTGGCAGCACAGTGGCCTCCCGGGTCCGAGGGTCGGAGAAGCCTGGGTGTGGCTTCTGCCAGCTCAGCCCTGCTCTCCTCCTCCTCCTCCTCCTCCTCCTCCTCCTCCTCCTCCTCCTCCTCCCTGCAGCAGTGCCAAGCCCCTGGTCTCAGAGGGTGCTGTGCCCGCAGTAGGAAGGAGCCTCATCTGGCCATGCCGGCTGAGGTGTGTATCTTTGAATTTATATTTATACACAGTCCTATTTCTTTACGTCCGCACTGTCTCTTCCTCCTCCTCCCTCTCAGGTGACAGTATCAGCGAGTGCCATACAGAATCCTGTGTTCACCAGCATCTTGGGACAGTGTGGGCTTTGAGTTGATGGTGGCAAAGTAGAGGGACATTTTCTGGAGCTGTTCCTGAGGACTCCATCGCGCAGCCCTTCCCCGCCCTCACCCAGCTCGCCGCCTCATTCAAAACAAAGCAAACAAGGCACTTCCGTAGACTGGAGTCCTGCTTCCAATCATGCTATGACCTGGGCTTTAATGGCTCTGGCCAGAAGGGTGTTGGAGCCCAGCCCACCCACAAACCAGACAAGCCCTTAGGGAGCCGGAAAAAGCAGGAAGAAGTTAAAATGTTTAATTTTTTAAATTGACTTTTGTAGTTATTAAAGTTGCTTGTTTCCGCAGTGATATTGTATAAAGATTATCTTGTAAAATACTTGTCCTCTTGCTTTGGCACATGTACAGTACAGTTTCTATGATATGTGTTCGCTTTCCTACCCTCAGAGGCCAGCGGGCAGCAGACCTGGGGTTGGAGCCCCCCTGCCCTGGCGGCACTCTGCCCGCCGTGGGTACCTGCTCCCATGAGGGAGGGCTCCTCGTAGCAGAGTGGACGGTGACTGGGGTCAGCGTCTGGACAGGGGGGGCAGCTCTGCCCCTTGTAGCCAGTCTAGCCTCGTGTTATATTTAGGCAAAAGTTTGTAGTCTGTGTTCCCTTTTATGACAGATTTTGATAAAAGTACAAGACAGGGTTTACTTTTCTTTTCCATTGATTTTGAATTTGGGGAATGTGAGTCCCTCAGCTCCTCTTGTCTAAAGGAAAGAAGTCCGCCAGGTCCGGGAGCTCACCATTCCCAAGGCGGAGGGAGGCCTTGCTGTGGCTCTGGGTGTGGCCCAGTCCAGTGGCTGAGGAAGGCTCCCTGTCTGCTCCTCCTACAGGCTTGGTTGAGGTTAGCGCTGACACTCATACACCATGGTCCCTGACACCGCTGCCGCCCTGCTTCCTGCCCTAGATGTTGGGGTTTTAACAGAAAGCTGGTGGTCCCACTGCAGTGACATCTACCTGCATAGTGGATTTTTTAATTGTCTTAAAGGAGGAAGGGCCACGGTAAAGGGTAGACTTGTAATAAATTGGAATTTCAAATAAACATTATGTACTGTGTTTATAAAGAGACAACTCTGATGGCTCCTTTCTTCTCTTGGGGCAGTGGTGGGCAGTGCGACCCTGGGAGCCGAGTATCTCAAGCAGGAACAATAAAGTGAGTTTTACAGCACCTGCCTAGAGCATACACCCAACCCCTGAGAGGCTATAGCCTGTTCCAAACACGTCCCTGCTAAAAAACAGAACAGGACCTAGGCACCTGAAGCCTTTGCTGGCGGGCCTGTCTGCCCTCCTGAGTTCTGACCACCGATGCGTCCTGAGGCACGCTCTTCCCTTCTAATCTCTGCCTCCCTCCCATTCCTCTGAGGCTGACACCAGTCTTGCTTCTATTGCACAGACAGCCAAGTACTGATCCCTTCCTTACCTATTACCTAAGGGAAAGGGAAAGGGGTGTGCTGGTTACACCTCTGCCTTTCCCTCAACTGTTAGCTGGCTGCCAAAGCCCCACTAAAGGTCATTGAGCAAACCCTGTGTCCCCGCTACCTTCTCACTCCCAATGTGGGCTAGGAGAGCTTTCTCACGCAAGAGAATCCTTGCATGAGATACAGGGTTGCTTGGCTTTATGGATCAGACAGGATGAATAAATGCTCCTTACAAAGAGGAGAACGAGGGCATTCTCTGCATAAAGAACTTCTAGGGAAGCCTGAGAGTGTGGGGGGACCATCTATCAGGCTTCTGGCCCTGGGTTCCAGCCCCAGCAAAGCAAAAGCAGTGTTCTGTGTACCAAGTATTTATCTAGTCCATGGCATGGTTCAGTTACAATCGCATGATATTCCCAGAGATAACTGCATGTAATAGAGGTGTTCTGTGTTTCCTACCTCTGATTGCAACAAGATAATGAAAGACATCAAGTGAGAGCTGAAATTTTTAAAAACTTCTTAGCCAATCGTGGTAAGTGCCTTTAATCCCAGCACTCGGGTGGTAGAGACGGACAGATCTCTTGAGTCTGAGGCTAGTGGGCATATTGAGTTCCAGGACAGCCAGGGCTATATAGAGAGACCCTGTCTCAAAATATACAAAAAGAAGAGCTTTGAGGGGCTGAACTCACAAATACTAGTTATGTGTAGAATACATCCACTCATCACCACCTCTGCCTGCAGCTGGGAGGATGGGACAGTGGGCAGGAGCCTATGCTGTGGAAACCAAAGGCCCTGAGGTAGAATCCCCAGCCGCACAGAAAAGGCTGGTGTAGAGCAGTGGGCTGATAAAGACACCTGCCATTCTTTCTGGCCCACGTGTCCATATATACGCATGCGCACACATACACAGAGACAACTTGGGTCTCATTGGCATCAACAGCCTCGATACAATTTCGGCTGATACAGACTTCCAGGATGACCACACATTCCTCATCGGGGACAGGGATGGGACAGGTCCCAGGAGCCTGAGCTTCCCTTGTACACCAGTACACACGTGTGCAAGTGCCCCAGCACAGCAGTGCACACCCCTACGGTCCTGCTCTCAAGCTGCTGTTCATGCCCCAAGTTCTGGAGTTTGGCGTGGGTGAGAAGGGACATGATTGTCAATGAACTCAACCGCTCCCTGCCTCCCAGACTGTACTACCAAGACACATGCGTCGTCCTGCCCGTCTTTCCCCTCCGTACCAAAATACAGCAATAGCTTGGAGCTCCAACTACTGAATATTCCGTTTCGTTGTTAGTGAAGGGTTTTATTGTTGGTGTTAATGCTGCTTTTGTTTTTTTAAGACAAGGCTTCTAACTTGCTGAGCAATTCTTTAAAAAATATTTTTACATCAGTTTACTGGGGGTCAGGGATTTGTGAGAGATGGTTCCCTTACCTAGTGGGTTCAAAGGCTTGAACTCAAATTAGACTCCATAGTAAACCACCTTTACCTGCTGAGCTATCTGGCCTACCCACTCCCTTTTTTATTTTTATATTTTTGTCCAAAGAATCTCAGGTAGCCAGGGGATACCCGATCTTAAATTCCTGATCTTCCTGCTTCTACCTCCCAAGTATTTGAATTACAAGCATGCTCCACCATGCCTCTTTTAAGCCATGCAGGAGACAGAACCCAGGGCTTCATGCATGCTAGGCAAGGACTCTGCCAATTAGCTTGGGTCCCAGCACAGCAATCTTCATAGATAATGAGGGCCATCCTCCAGACTAGGGAGAAGGGATGACTTGGAAACAGTTGAACTCCCTCCCTTTCTCTGTAAAAATCATCTTATTACATTTATGTATTTGTATAGTAGGAGTTGTACCACAGAGCACAGGTGGAGGTCAAAATGAGAATCTGTGAGTTGGTCCCCACCCCCCACGTGAGTTCCAGCGACTGAACTTAAGTCCTCCGTTGGTCCCCCCCTCTCCCCTCCCCCCCTCCCAAGCACCTCTATCCACTGAACCTGGGTATTCACCAGGAGGCTTCTTGTTTCACTTCAGAAGCATGGATCTCAGTCTTGAGACAAATGAGAACACACACACACACACACACACACACACATCTAGGACTCCTATAATCCACCATTGCCCCCACAGAGGAACTTCCTTGTTGACGGAGGAAGAACCCCAAGGCCTCCCACCCCCAAGCTCTGCTTATGAAGTTTCTCACCCTCCAGTCTTGTCTTCCCTCTTTCCAGCCCAGATAGGACACAGCAGTGCCACACGAGGGTTTATTCCAGTCACAGCTTCCAGAGAAATGCCACAATAAATTACATCATTAAATAACCTCTGCACTGGACCCTGTCCCCGTCTGCCCCTCCTTGTCCTGGGACCCTCTAGGCCCACTCCTTGCATGAGAAGGAAGGGCAAGGCCCTGAGTTTTACCGGGTCCCCACCCACCCGAGTCCGCAGCCCCCTGAGGCTCACTTGTCTGACCTTGACAGCTGGGCAGCTGTTAGTCAGCTGTCTCTGAGGGGGGGAGGGGAGGGCAAGGCGGGAGCAACCAGAACTCACAGCCCAGCCTAAGTTCTAGAGGTGCGTGGGATTCTCCAGAGAGGGGTCTGTCTTTGTCATGTGCAAGACCACCGTGGGGGCTTTGTAGTGGCAGTGGGTACCCCGGCCATAGCCCCCTGGGGTTCGGCAGGCCTTGGCCCGGGCTCGGCCGGCTGCCATTTTTCGGTAGCACAGGCTCTGCCAAGTCTGGAAAGTCTTGGAACTCCATACCCAGACTCCGCTGGTGATGCCCACCACCAAGGACATGAAGATTTTGAGCATGAAGACAGCCACAGTGGGCACCGAGCCCCCTGGCAGCGAGCAGTCTCTCCGGCCTCCAGGCACGGTGGCAGCGGTACATGCTTGCTCTGTGGCCCGAAGGCGCCAGAAGTCCATGTTGAGGCGTTCGTAAACATAGCAGACAATGACGCAGGTCGCCGGCACTGTATAGAGGATGGAGAAGACTCCGATTTTGACCATCAGCTTCTCCAGCTTCTCCGTATTGGTGCCGCCCGTCTTCATGATTTTGCGGATGTGGAAGAGAGCCACAAAACCCGTCAGCAGGAAACTGGTGCCCAGGACCAGGTAGCAAGACAGGGGTACCAGCACGAAGCCAGTGAGGGCTGCCGGGTCCATGCTGGCTACATAGCAGAGCCCAGTCAGCTCATCCCCAGCCACCTTGCGCAGAGTCAGGACCACGATCGTCTTGAGCGCCGGCAGGCCCCAGGCTGCCAAGTGGAAATAGCTGCCGTGGGCCTCGATCGCCTCGTGACCCCATTTCTTGCCTGCAGCCAGGAACCAGGTGAGAGTCAAAACCACCCACCAAAGTGAGCTGGCCATCCCGAAATAATAGAGCAATAGGAAGACCAGGGTGCAGCCTGTGTTTTCCAGACCCTCCTGGATCACATACAGAGCCCCTGCCTCCTGGTCGCAGGCCACACTCTGGGCACCTGCCACCGCTCTGATCAGGAAGGCCAAGGAGTAGACATTGTAGCACATGGAAAGGAAGATAATCGGGCGCTCTGGGTACTGGAAGCGGTGAGGCTCCAGCAGGAAGGTGAACACGGTGAAGGCCGTGGAGAAGAAACACAACGCGGACCACACAGCCATCCAGACCAGCGCGAAGTCTTTATCGCGCCGAGACCAGAACACCTCGACGCCCGGCCCGCAGCGCGGAGCGCACGAGCGACTCTTCTCCACGTACTGGAACTTCTCGGGGTTGTCGCAGGTGCCACCGCTGCCGGGACCTGGGGCTGAATCTCCCGGTGGCCTCGCGGGCCGAGGTGCCACAGGGAGCATGCCCAGGCCCTTGTGGGGTTCTGTGGGGCCTGCGGTAGCGTTCTCGGGTGCCTCCATGCAGAGCGCGTGCGGGTCGTTGCGCGTGGGGAGCCGGGCACAGTCGAGTGAGTCCGGCCAGCCGAAATTGAATTGCTCCATGATGGGGGCGCAGCGCAGGCGAGCCTGCTCGCACATGGGCCGGCAGGCGGGGATGGGAGTGGAGACCTGGTCGGTGCACATTGGGGCGTAGAGCGAGCAGAGGAAGAAGCGCAGGTGGCTGTGGCAGCCGTACTGCACGAGAGGCGAGAACTCGGCCAGCTGCGCGGCCGCCTCGCCCTGCGACGTGTGGCCCAAGAGGTTGGGCATGCGGGTCAAGTTATAGCCGATGCCCCGGCACATGGGGATCTCCATCGCTTGGCACGGTGCGGGGCCACGGCCGCGCTCCGGATCGAAGCGGCCGATCTCCAGCGCCGCGCCGCCCGTCGCCAGCAGCTGCCACAGCAGCAGCGCCCCGCGGAGCAGCGGTGGCACGGCCATCGCCCCGCGGCGCGGCCGCCCCGGCTCACTCGCGCCGCTCCATCCCGCGTCCCGGGATCTGCGCGCCACGTCGCGGCTCCCGCGCCATCTCTCGGCCGCCCGCGTGTGTCCCGGAGCGCGCGGCGCCTTCGGAAGAACAGCCGCTACCACCGCCGTCGCCGTCGCCGCCGCTGCCGCCGCCACTCCAGCCAGAGCCCGGCGCGGTCTCCGCCGCCAGCCGCCTCAGCGCCGAAACCCCGAGGGCGTGGTCAGTAGGACGGCACGCCCAGGGGCGGGGCATCCCATCAGGACACGCCCCCGTCGCGCTTTAAAGGTGCCGCGCCTCTCTGCCACGCTGGAGGCGTGTGGGCGACCTTGTAGGACAGCTCTTGTTCCCTTCTGCTCTTTTCTTTCCCTTTGCAGACTCGACAGTCCGCGGGAACACAGCTCCTAATGTACTCCCTCGCAGTGTCAAGTGCGCCCTCTTCTTCCCAGGTGGGAGGGGATCATGCCAAGCTCTCCAAGCTCCAGGCTAGCTCCCCCTCTCTCGCGCGCTCTTCTCCTCTTCGGGGTATTTTTGTTGATCTTGTTGTGTTTGAGACAGGGTCTCATATAACCCAGGCTGGCCTCAAGCTCCACTTGAATCCCTGATCCTCCTGCCTCATAAGGGCTGCCACCACATGAGGTTTTTTGTTTTTTTTTTTTTATGCCGTTCATTCTAGGGATGGAACCCAGGTTAGACAAGCAGTCTACCAACTAAGCCACTGTGCCTAACTCTGTTGATTTTGTTTTGTTTTCATTATGTTTATCACACATAAATCCTGTCAATTTGTGTGTGTGTGTGTGACATGCAAACACTGGTACACACACACACACACACACACACACACAGAGGCAAGCAAGGACAACCTGGGGAATCAGTAGTCTTCTTTGATCTCGGGGTACCTGCCCACTGAACTCAGGTCATCATAACTCCACACTGAGCCGTCTCTCTGGCTCCTCCATTTGTCGGTTTTGCTTTGTTTTTAATTTTTAAATTTTCTTATTGATGTATATGAGTGTTTTGCCTGTCTGTCTGTCTGTGCACCACGTGTGTGCCTGGTACCCTTGGAGGCCCGAAGAAAGCTTTGGAACTGGAGCTGTGAACCTCCATGTGGGTGCCGGGAATCGAACCTAGGTCCTCCGGAAGTGAAACCAGTGCTCTCAATTCCTGATCCATCTCTCAAACTCCCCATTTGGTTGTTTCCCAGACTGTTTCATGTCGTCCCAGCTGGCCTGGCACTTATCATCGTGGATCAAAGGATGACGCTGAATTTCTCACCCTCTCGCTTCCATCTCCCAAGCTCCTGAGCCTGGCGGTTCACGGTGCCGCTCTCAGCCCTTACTGTGGCCCTGCAGGAAAGCCCTTCTACGGTACAAATCTGAAGGGAATGAAGATACCCACTCAGACTCACATACCTCCTAGGTATCAGGGCTGGCAGGCACATTGTTTCTCTGCTAGAAGTTGCCTGTCACACACACACACACACACACACACACACGCACACGCGCACACACACACACACACACACACACACGCACGCACGACTTGGCCAATACCCGTCTGCTATATTTAGAGCCCGGATTCAGGAAGGAGCTGGGACAGGAGGACTCGTGGCCGCAGTGAGAAAATGGGGCGCTCACTTCCCAGTCTCTCAGCCCCCTGAGAACCAAGCTGCAGGCTCCTCGCTCGCTCCCGACAGGGACAAAGAAAAACATCTGTGTCACTGGAGTGCACCCAGCCCCTCCTCCCCTGAAAAGACTGGAGAGAAGAGGCTTTGTGAAGATGCAGCCAGCCCTGCACGCCAAACTCAGCCCCTGGGAGTCCCCAGGGCTCCGGCTTCAAGATCCTAAACTCGGGGCTGGGGAGATGGCTTAGGCAGGAAGGTGCTTTCTGGGCAAAGATGAGGGTGTGAGTTCGGATCCCCGAGCACCCACAAACGAAGCCAGGTGGTGTGATACACACCTGTTGATCACCCTTCTGGCGAGGAGACAAGAAGTTCTCTGAGGGTTACACCCCCGCCCCCCCCACTTCATATTCCTCCTCCCAACCCCCACCCCATGAACTATCCTCAGGTCTCCATTCTTTAAGGGTTTTTTCCCCCCCAAGCACCCCAGGACCTTTCTCTTATTTCATTGATCACAGTAGACTTAGGGGCAGGCTCTGCTTTGGGTCCCCAGTGTCCTTAACCCACCCTAGGAGCCCTTCTGCCTATCTGTCCCTTCCTTTTTGCAAAGCACTAACAAGCCGTGCCCGACCCCCGCCCGGGTCCGGGAGCACTTATTTCTGATCTCAAGGCTTAGTCTTGCCTCCTGAGTATCTGTTCGAATGACGGAGGCTCTCTTTGAGGAAAGTTGTTCTTTCCTCAAAGCCAGCTAGCCTGGGAGTCCTATTTTTTTTTATTTTTATTTATTTATTTTTTTAGTTTTGTATGTCCCTGCTTCCCACTCCAGGAGGCAAAAGAGTTGGGGGCTCCTAACTCTGGCAGCCACGGTGGGGAGGGCACTCCGGGGGCCAGTGGGAATGCGAGGCCTGCCTGTCACTATGGCAACAGCCAGCTCCTGGGAAGCCAGAGGTGTCTGTGTGCCTACCCCTCGGTGCAGATGCTGCTGGGGGAGAGAGGAGGAGAGGCCCCTTGGGCCGCCTGCCCACCCACCCGGCTTTGTTACCCGATCCCCCTCTTTACAAAAGAGGAACAATACCTCAGGCACACACTGAAAGGGAGCCGATGCGAAGGGGGCAGAGACGGAAGGAGGTCACCATCAATGCCCACCCCCACTGGGAGCCCCTCGAAGCTCCACCCTCCCCCCACTCCCCGGAAGATGCCAGCCTTCCTAGGGGCCTTGGCTAGGGGCCCGCTGTGGGAAGGGACAGCCTTCTGTCCTGAGTTCCCACCCTCTCCACGCCAACCTTCCCCTAGGCCTCTCTGGCATTGTAACCTCCCTCCCTCCCTTCAAGGATAAACCCGTAGCCCCTCCCCCAGGCCCCACCTCAGCTCTGATTAGCCTCCATCGGGACGCCTCCAGCCCGGCACCCCACTGCAGATTGCAGCTAACTGCTCCAGAGCCTGATTTCCCCGACAAAACCTGGGGGCTTCAGGAGGAAGGCACTGTGCCAGGCCCTACAAGGCTTTGGCGCCTGGCCTGGAGTCGGCGCCTATAAATTTCCATTGTGTCAATAGAACGTGTGAAAGAGAGGGGCCATTAAAGAAGCCGAAAGAGGGCTGGGGAGACGGCTCAATGGGTAAAAGTGTGAGGAGTTGGAGGAGCCGAGTTCAAGTCTCCAGACCCACTGGAAGCCAGGCACGGTAGACGCTGTGATCCCAAGGCTTCTACAGGGAGATGGAAGGTGGAGACTGGAGAGAGTCCCCGTAAGCCACCCTGGTTACAGACAACGGACAACCACAGAGCTCTGACTCAAACCCAAGGTTGTCCACTGACCTCTGCACGCATGGCAACACACACACACACACACACACACACACACACACGGTAACATGCACCTTTGATCCCAGCAGAGGTAGGCCCAGTACAGTGAAACTGTCAAAAGAAATTTAAAGAAAATTTAAAGAATTTCTTTAAAGAAATTTGAAGAAAATTTAAAGAATTTCTTTAAAGAAATTTGAAGAAAATTTAAAGAATTTCTTTAAAGAAATTTGAAGAAAAAAGAGTTTGAAAATCTGTTCCACGTAGTTATTTGGGGGAGGGGCCATATACCTGCCTCAGTGTGTAAGCTACAACGCACATGTGACGGGCAACCTAGAGTTTGGGTCTCTCCTCTACTATGTGACCTTTGGGGATAGAACTCAGGTCATCAGGCTTGGCGGCAGGCACCTCTACCCGGCAAACCATCTCGCCAGCCCTAAAAGAGCATCTTTTTTTTTTTTAATTATTAAAAAGTTTTCATTTTATGTGTGTGTAGCTGTGTAGGGAGGGCTATGTGCACATGAGATCTGGGGACCTCAGAGGCCAGAAGAAGATGTCAGGCACCCAGGAGCTGGAGTTATAGGGGATTGTGAGGTGTTTGACGTGGGTGCTGAGAAGCGGGGGTGGGGGGTGGGGGGTGGGGGGTGGAGGGGTGGGGGTGGGGGTGGGGGTGGGGGGGTGGGGGGTGGGGGGTGTCCTCTGAGAGAGCAGCATGTGCTCTCAGCTGCTGAGCCATCTCTCCAGCCCCAAGAAGCTTTTCTTTTTTCCTTCCTTCCTTCCTTTTCATTTTCTTCATTTTTTGTTTTTATGGGGAGTTGTTTGATTATCTTTTTCTTCCTTTTTTTGATTTTTGTTTGGTTTGGTTTTTTTTTTTTTTGGTTTGGTTTGGTTTGGTTTGGTTTGGTTTGGTTTGGTTTGGTTTGGTTTTTCGAGACAGGGTTTCTCTGTGTAACCCTGGCTGTCCCTGGAACTCACTGTATAGACCAGGCTGGCTTCAAACTCTCAGAGATTAAAGGTGTGAACCACTGTGCCCCGAAAGAAGCGTTTTCTTAAAATCTGGGCACGCTGAGCGCGCTGGCACACACCTTTGATCCCAGAGCTCAGAGGCAGAAGAAGGCCGATCAATGTAACTTGGAACCAGCCTGGTTCACCGAGTGAATTCCCAAAAATCCAGGCCTACACAGTAAGACCCCCATCTCAAAAGAGTCAGGCATGGTGGCACCTACTTGCAGTCCCAGCATTTGGGGGAGCAGAAGAATTGTCATGAGTTCAAGGTCAGCCTATGCTACACAGTTAAGAGGCCAAATCCAAGGCCAGGTGTGGCGGTAGAAGCCAGCCGTGAAACCCATCTGGACTGGACGCCAGAGGATCAAGAGATGAAGGGGTGTCCGCAGCTTCTTTTCTTTTTCTTTTATTTCCTTCCCTCCTTTTTTTTCTCCCCATGCTGGGCTCACCTTCTAAATGTGGGCCTTATTGAGAGACATTATTGGTGTTATACCATAAGTGGCAAATCTAGTTTTCTTTTAAAGTTTTGGGTTTTGCTTGTTTATTTTAAGATTTATTTACTGTATTGTATGAGTCAGCTGTGGCTGCCTTCAGACACACCAGAAGAGAGGGCATCCTTTACATCCATTACGGATGATTGTGAACCACGATGCGGTTGCTGGGAATTGAACTCAGAACCTCTGGAAGAGCAGTCAGTGCTCTTAACCGCTGAGCCATCTCTCCAGCCCTGGTTGGTTGTTTTTGAGGCAGGGTGTCTTAGTTTGGATTTTATTGCTGTGAAGAGACACCATGACCAAGGCAACTCTTTTTTGTTTGTTTGTTTTGTTTTGTTTTTGTTTTTTGTTTTTCGAGACAGGATTTCTCTGTATATCCCTGGCTGTCCTGGAACTCACTCTGTAGACCAGGCTGGCCTCGAACTCAGAAATCCGCCTGCCTCTGCCTCCCAAGTGCTGGGATTACAGGCGTGCGCCACCACCACCCGACTAAGGCAACTCTTATAACGGAAAACATTTAATTGGGGCTGCCTTACAGTGTCAGAGGTTCCATCCATTATCATCATGGCAGGAAGCAGGGCAGCATCCAGGCAGGCATGGTGCTGGAGGAGCCTAGAGTTCTGCTGCTTGATCCTGCAGGCAGCGGAAGGAGACTCCAGGAGCCTCTGGAATTCCACACTGGGTGGAGCTTGTACATAGAATCCTCAAAGCCCGCCTACACAGGGACACACCTCCTCCAACAAAGCCACGCCCACTCCAACAAAGCCACACCTCCTAATAGTGCCACTCTCCCTGGGCCAAGCAAAGACGTGAGCCTCTTTGAACTGCCACACAGGGTCTCTCTGGTTAACCCTGGCTGCCCTGGAACTCACTACGTAGACCAGGCTGGTCTTGAACTCACAGAGCTCTGCCTGCCTCTGTGTCTTAGTGCTGGGATTAAAGGCGCATGGCACCACCCTTGGTTCAGTTTATGTCCTATTAGCATAGATCAATGATAAATAATTGCATAATGATGGTCTCATATATCATTTCCATACACGTTCGGAATGTGCTTTTGTGTGCGTGCAAACAGGCACTATAGCGCATGTGTGGCGGCAGACGCCAGCTCGCAGGAGTCAGTTCTTTCCTTCCACCACAGGTTATGAAACATTTCTACCTCTACAGCCCTTGGCATTTAGTCAGTCAGTCTGTCTGTCCGTCTGTATGTGTACTGGGTGCACATGCCAGGAGGAGAGTGCAGAGGTCAGGGGCCGACCCACGTGATCAGTCCTCTCCTTTTACCGCATGGGACTGGGAAATCAAATTGAAGTCAGGGCAGTAGTCACTGCCTTTACCTGCTGAGCCATCCTGCTGCCCTGACGACACGCTTTTTTTAAAAAAAAAGACTTATTTTGCCGGGCGTGGTGGCGCACGCCTTTAATCCCAGTACTTGGGAGGCAGAGGCAGGTGGATTTCTGAGTTCGAGGCCAGCCTGGTCTACAGAGTGAGTTCCAGGACAGCCAAGGCTACACAGAGAAACCCTGTCTTGAAAAACCAAAAAAAAAAAAAAAAAAAAAAAAAAAAAAAAAAAAAAAACCACAAAAAACAAACAAACAAACAAACAAAAAAAGACATTTTATACTTATTTGTTTGTTCGGAGAGAGGGTCTCCTTGGGTCACCCTGGTTGGCCTAAAACTCACAGAGCTCCACCTGCTAAATTAAAGACTTGTGCCACTAAGTGGCTTCATTTTCTTCTCCTTTTTGTTTCTTTCCTTTCTTTCTTTCTTTCTTTCTTTCTTTCTTTCTTTCTTTCTTTCTTTCTTTCTTTGAGAGTGTTTTTCTGAGTAGCCCTGGTTGCCCAGCAACTAGTTCTATAGATCAGGCTAGCCCCCAACTCAGAGATTTCCCCCTGCCTCTGCCTCCCAGGTGCTGGGATTAAAAGCATATGACCAATAGCTTGATTTTTTTTTTAATTTGGTTTTTCCGAGACAGGGTTTCTCTATGTAGCCCTGGCTGTCCTGGAACTAACTCTGTAGACCAGGCTGGCCTCGATCTCAGAAATCCGCCTGCCTTTGCCTCCCAAGTGCTAGGATTACAGGCGTGCCCACCACCACCCGGTGGTCTTTCTTTCTTTCTTTCTTCCTTTCTTTTCCTTCCTTCCTTCCTTCCTTCCTCCCTCCCTCCCTCCCTCCCTCCCTCCCTCTTTCTTTCTTTCTTTCTTTCTTTCTTTCTTTCTTTCTTTCTTTCTTTCTTTTTAAATAAAGGCAGGTTTACTGGGAGGCTGCTCTCAGCAGGCTGGTTCACTGGCCTCAGGAGTCACCATGGGGAAGGATGCTGAGAAGTGATACTCCCGGCCCCGCTGGATGGCAGTCCTAAGGGAAAGCCACAGAGAAGAAAAGGGAAGGGCGTTCAAGATGTGCAGTGTGGGTGCACAACTAACTCCAGCGCTTGGGAGGCCGAGGCAGGAGGATCGTGAGTTTAAGTCATTCTATGCATGAGACTCTGTAAACTCCAAAAAGAAGGACTAGGATGTGGAGGGGGAAGAGGAAGAAAAGGGGTGGGGGGAGAGGAAGGGGAGGAAGGAGAGAACGGGAGAGGAGGGGACAGGAAGAGAGGGGGGAAAGGAGGGAGAGAGAAAAGCATCAGCCCTTAAGGACGCAGTGGTCGGGTACAGCGGAGGCCCCGAGCCAGGACTCGGGGATCCCTCTAGGGCCACAGAGAGCCAGGCAATGTTTTTTAAAAGGGCGAGCGCCTTCTAGCACCGGGACAAAGAGCCAGACCCTGCTGGGGGAGGCGGGGTCCCGAGAGGGGCCGGGGGCGCTGCTGGGAAAAGGCGGGGGCGAGCTCGAAGGCCAAGTGCAGCCTGGCTGGGCTGGGGGAGCCCCGACCGGCCCGGGCGGGAGGCGCCCGCCGCTGCTCAAAGCGGCTTTTGTGCAGCTGAGCCCGGAGCGAGCTCCTGTTTCGTTGACGTTGGACGCTCCTACTTATTTATCCAGTTCAGCAGCGGCCCGGGCGGGTGGAAAAAAAAAAAAAGAAAGAAAAAGCCTCAGATGCTGAGTTAGCGAAGAGGAAGGACGCCCTGCCAACTTCCACAGCCCCTCCCAGCCCGGAGGGGCCTCAAACAGCCTGGCAGAGCTGCCGCAAGCTGTCCGAGGTCCCCGGGATTGCCCACACCCCCTGAGGGCTGAGGGCAGTCCTCTAGGCCTGTAGTGCATTAGCAAGCCTCCCCCTGCAGGACACCAACTGTCCTCTGGGGTCGCTAGCCCAGGGTGTGTGTGTGGGGGGCAACCAGGTGGGCGGGGCACCCAGCCTTGGCCAGGCCTCCTCTTGTCCCGGTACCATTTGCCAGGGTCTGGCTGGACTTCTTGGCATTATAAAGATCTCTCCACCTTGCCTGGCCAGCGGCAGGAAGTCACCCCTCTCTACCCCTCGGCTGGATGAACTCGACTGTCCCAAGCCCCATCTTTCCAATCTAGTCTGAGCAGTTAGGGCTGCTAGGGACTGAATCTGAGCTGGAAACTCAGTGACCAAATTCACCCGGCACTGGCCGGTGGGGGTGGCGAGTACTGGAGGTGGATTGTAGCAGGTGACCGTGTCACTGGGACATGGTAGGGCATGCCTGTGTCCCCAGCACTCCTGAAGCGGAGGCAGGAGGGCTGGCATGACTTGAAGGCTGACTACAGGAGCATGGCGAGATCCTGTCTCAAAGAAGAGAAAAGGGGGCGGGGCAGTGTGTGTCTGTGTGCATGTGTGTGTCTGTGTATCTGTGTATGTATGTCTATGTGTGCCTGTGAGTGTATCTGAGTGTGTGTGGGTATCTGTCTGTGTCTATGTATATATGTCTGTGTCTTTGTGTGTGTGTGTGTGTGTGTGTGTGTGTGTATCTGTGTGTGTGTGTGTGTCTGGGTATGTATCTGCATGCATCTGTGTATATATCTGCAAGTGTGTGTCTCTCTGTGTGACTGTGTATGTCTGTGTGTGTGCCTGTGTATGTATCTGCATTTATCTGTGTGTGTGTGTGTGTGTGTGTGTGTGTGTGTGTGATGCCTCATTGTATAAAAGGGCTTGCCACCAGGCCTGAGGTTCTGAGTTCAATTCTCTTTTCTTTTTTTTTTTTTTTTCTTTTTTTTTTTTTCTTTTGGTTTTTTGAGGCAGAGTTTCTCTGTGTAGTCCTGGCTGTCCTGGAACTCACTCTGTAGACCAGGCTGGCCTCGAACTTAGAAATCCGCCTGCCTCTGCCTCCCAAGTGCTGGGATTACAGGCATGCGCCACCATGCCCGGCAAAGATCTCATGTTCCCACACTGGGAGTCGAACCCGGGCCGCCTGGGTGAAAACCAGGAATCCTAACCGCTAGACCATGTGGGAACTCTGAGTTCAATTCTCGTCTCTCACATGGTGGAAGGAGAGAGCTCACCCTGGAGAGCTGTCCTCCGACCTCCACTCACAGGTTGAGGCGTGTGTATGTTGCCCCAAAGAAAAATAAATGTGAAAAAGAACGTGCCAGGTGTGCTGGTGCAGGCTTTTAGTTCCAGCACTCAGGAGGCAGAGGCAGGAGAATGTCTGTGAGTTTGAGGCCAGCCTGCTCTACATAGGGAGTCCCAGGGCAGGGTTACACCCTCCAAATAAACAAGCAAACAAACACACACGGTGGTGGCCATTCGTGTGGGCCCCCACAAGGACATTGATTGTGCGACAGGGGAAGGACCCGACACTGGCAGCACACTGGCTCAGTGAGGATGGAAAGGGAAGTCCTGGGACCAGTGTGAAGGCTCCGCCCAGCGGTATGAGGGCCCCGCCCAGCAGCATTAGGGCTCCGCCCAGCGGTGTGAGGGCTCTGCCCAGCGGTGTGAGGGCTCCGCCCAGCGGTGTGAGGGCTCCACCCAGTGGCATGGGGGCCCCGCCCAGTGGCATTAGGGCTCCGCCCAGAGGTGTGAGGGCTCCGTCTAGCTGTGTGAGGGCTCCACCCAGCGGTGTGAGGGTTCAGTCCAGTTGTGTAAGGGCTCTGCCCAGAGGTGTGAGGGCTCAGTTCAGTTGTGTAAGGGCTTCACCCAGCGGTGTGAGGGCCCCACCCAGCGGCGTGAGTGCTCAAATCCAGCTGTGGGAGGGCTCCACCCAGAGGTGTGAGGGCTCCGCCCAGAGGTGTGAGTGCTCCACTCAGTGGTGTGAGGGCTCCGCCCAGTGGTGTGAGGGCTCTGCCCAGAGGTGTGAAGGCTCAGTCCTGTGTCCCCAGGGTCTCACCATTGTCAAAGAAAGAATTCAGAAACAACCACATAAGGAACCGGAACCGGGAGGAAGTAGGTTATAAAGCAATGTACACACTCAAATAGTGAATGTGGGATCCTTAAGAGTCAGGGTACGGCAGGCCTGTGGTCCCAGGTACTGGCAGGGACAGGGGCAGGGGCTGGGGCAGGGACTGGGGGAGGGGCAGGGGCAGAGGAGAAAAGAGACCTCAAAGCCTGTCCAGGATACAGAGGGAGTTCAAGGCCAAATGGGACAATTCAGGGAGGCTCTGGTAGTACAGTTGACTTGGAGGCACATTAAGGGGAAGATTCTGGAAGAAAAAAAAATATCCACTCCTGACTGGTGGCCTTCCACTGTCAACTGGACTGAGAAACCTGGCCAAGGACTTGCTCTCAGGAAGGCATTGTTGTTTCCCCCCCCCCTCCCCGAGATGGGGTTTCTCTATGTAGCCCTGGCTGTCCTGGAACTCACTCTGTAGACCAGGCTGGCCTCGAACTTAGAAACCCGCCTGCCTCTGCCTCCCAAGTGCTGGAATTAAAGGCGTGCGCCACCACCGCCCGCGAATGTGTGGTTTTTCTTCTGCATATCCACTGCCTGGCAATTAGCCCTTTAATGAGATAAAATACATTACCTTTCCAGAATTCCTGCCTCTAGCACAGTGCCTACGAGCCTCGTTGCTTCTGGGCTGCCTGGCCTTTGGTGGGGGGCTGGCCCCGGAGCCTAAGTGAGCCTCCCTGGCGCCCCGCCCCCTTTCCCCCCAAAGCTCCCCTCCCTGCCTTGTGCTGCTCCCTGCTGGCTTCACTCAGACAATATGGCTCTGAGTCCTTCCCTTCCTTCCCTGGGGCTCTGCCAAGGTCCACGGCCCTCCTGCCGCGTGTCTCTCCTTTCGGATTTACTTACATGCACATGCGTTTTACCTGTGCGTGTGTATGTGTCGATGCCTTCCAGGGCCAGAAGAGCGTTTTAGCTCCCCTGGAAGTGGAGTTATCATGTGCTGGCGGAGTTCCCACGAACCACCACCGGGTGGATATTGGGTCCCTTACAATGGCAGCAAGTGCTCTTAACCATTGAACCAACTCTTCAGTCCAGGGTTTTTCTTTAAAACAGTAAAAAAAAAAAAAAAAAAAAAAAAAAAAAAAAAAAAAAAAATTGTCCTCGAGTTTTCATTTGAGGCTGCTTTTAAATCCTTTCATTAATGATAAGTTGGTCCCAAGAGGAGACGCCAATTTCCTTAGCATCATTTTCTCAAAATAATAAATCAGTCAGGCGGTGGTGGCGCACGCCTGTAATCCCAGCACTTGGGAGGCAGAGGCAGGCAGATTTCTGAGTTCGAGGCCAGCCTGGTCTACAGAGTGAGTTCCAGGACAGCTGGGACTACACAGAGAGACCCTGTCTCGAAAAACCAAAAATAAATAAATAAATAAATAAATAAATAAATAAATCAGCCTGACATGATGGCACACGCTTTTAATCAGGAAGCAGAAACAGGTACCCCGCTGTGAGTTGGAGACTAGCCTGGTCTACATACTGAGTTGCAGGCTAGCCAGGGCTGGTGATAGAGCTAGCTCAGCAGTACAGGCTAGAACCTGTGAAGGGCTCAGAGGTCTTTTCGCAGAGAACCAGAGTTCAGTTCCCAGGACCCACACCAGGGGGCTCACTTCCATCAAACCCTCCAGCACCAGAGGGATCCAGCGCCTCTGAACTCTGAGGGCACCTCAGCTTGCATGCACCCCCAACTCCACACGCACAGTTAAAATAATGAAATAAATCTCTATTTAAAACCTAAGAGCTGGCATTCCAGCTGTGTTTAGATCAGTCTATGTGTATATATATGTGTGTATATATGTGTGTATATATACGCGTGTGTGTATATATATGTGTATACATCTGTGGCAAGAGTGTTACTGGTGATCTTGTATTTGTTTCTCTGGGATAGGGTCTCAATGAAGCTATGGCTGCCTTGAACTCATCAGGATCCTCCACCTTCTGTCCCTGGATGCTGGGATGAAGGAGCTGCCCGGGGGATGCGCTCTCCTTAGAGGAGAGTGCTGGATCCCCTGGACCTGGAGTTACAGAGAGTTGTGAACCACCACGAGGGTGCTGGGGACCAAGCCCAGGCCCTCTGACCCCACAGCCTGCATTCCCATCGCTCTTTAGAGGTAAAGACGACGTCATCAGAGCTGGGCGGGAGTTGTGCATGTCTTTTAATCCCAGCCCCCAGACTGATCCCTGAGTCTGAGGCCAGCCTGGTCTACATACTGAGTTGCAGGCTAGCCGGGGCTACCCAATGAGATCTTGTCTCAAAGTAGGGCTTGGGGGCTGTCTTCCAGGAGAGTCAGGGCTACACAGAGAAACCCTGTCTTGAAGAGAAATAATTAAAAATGAAATTAAAAATCAAGATGGTAGGGCTGGAGAGATGGCTCAGCGGTTAGGAGCACTGTCTGCTCTTCCAGAGGACCGGCGTTCAATTCCCAGCACCCACAGCTGTCTGGTACTCCAGTTTTAGTGAGTCCAACACCCTCACCCAGATGTGCATGTAGGTCAAACAACAAATGCACATAAAATCAATCAATCAATCAATAATAAAAGAAATAAATTTAAAAAAAGAAAAAAATCAAGATGACATTATCAGAGCCATATTTAGGTCTGGGGAAGTAACTCAGTTGGTGACATAATGAAGCCCTGGGTTTCAGCTTTGGCTCTGCCGGTTCTTCAGTAATGCCAGCAGCACTCAGGGGGTGGAGGCAGGAGATCAGAATTTCAATGTCACCTTTGACTACCTAGCAAGCTGGAGGACAGCCTGAGCTACATAAGAGCCCCCCTCCACCCCCACCCCCACCCCCACCCCCACCCCCACACACAAAAGGTGAAACCAGAGATTGCAGAGTCCAGAGTGAGTGAGCTAAGCCGGGCGGTGGTGGCGCACGCCTGTAATCCCAGCACTCTGGGAGGCAGAGGCAGGCGGATTTCTGAGTTCGAGGCCAGCCTGGTCTACAGAGTGAGTTCCAGGACAGCCAGGGCTATACAGAGAAACCCTGTCTCAAAAAAATAAAATAAAATAAAATAAAATAAAATAAAATAAAATAAAATAAAATAAAATAAAATAAAATAAAATAAAAAGAGTGAGTGAGCTTGCTGTCAGCAAGGCACAGAGGTGCATGACAGGCAGGGACAGGAGCCAAAGAAGGCGGCTACCATCTAAGACACAGGATGACCTGAATTGCACGCATGCTCAAAGGACCCAAGGAAGAAATCCATGCATAAATATATGAACGAATGGATGAACAGATTCCTACGGAAACGCACGAATGAATGTGCGTAAGTGAAGGAATGAGGTATACGAATGAAGAAGAGAGGAATGAATGCATGGGTGCCTGGCTGGGTCGGTCGCAGGCACTGGCTTGGCAGGAAAGAATGATCTACGGTTGGGGGTAGTCAGTATTCTCCAAGCCTCTTCACAATGTCCGCAGCGCTGTCCAGCCTCCCGCCTCTGAAGTGGACCGAAAGGGCCACCAGAGTTTGGCGAGACACGGGCGAGCGAGATGCTAGGCCGGACTGAACCCGGGCTAAGCACGGGGAGCGCCCCGTTAGCTGGCTCCGAGGGCGTCCCTCCGCCCCGGGCGCACAGGTCAGGGCTAGGGCCGCTTAGCCCGGGGCTGGGACTCTTTCTGGTCCCTGAATCCTTTCTTGCCTCTCCCTCAGCCTGGGTCCATCCCAAGCCGCATCGTGCGCAGCCCCGCGTCCCTCCCCACACAGAAGCCCTTTCACAGGGCAGGCTCTGAACGCTGGCAGCCCGGGTGCACGCCTCCTTCCTGCCCGGGCCCCCATGCTGCCTCCTGTCCCCAGGCCCCTGTGGCTGGCCCAGGGTGGAGAACTCGGGCAGGGAACACAATGTGGCTCCTTGTTCCCCGGCTCAGCCTGCTGGAATTGGCCCATTTCCTGCCTGGGCCTTGGGGCCTTTTCCAAGGTAAATAAACAAATACAGAGAAGTTGGGGCCTGGGGTGGAGAAAGGGGTGTTGGGGGTTTGCCTAGCCCTGGCACCCCACGGGCTGGGCCCTTACTCTCCTGAGGTTCTTTGACTTCTGGGAAGACAAGCTCTTCTTGAAGATTTGGGTGCTCTGCCCCTGGGTCCCCCCCCTCCAAGTGCTGCCCCCAGAGAGGAAGCCTGGGTCCGGGCAGGGGGCAAAAGCAACGAATAAGGTTTCCGGGAAAGGGATCTGGGGTGCACGGGCGAGCCCTGTGTTACTGCGCGCCTGCTGCTTGGCGTCGATTTCAGGAAGGAAATGACTGCCATCCAGCTGTGGATAGGGGCTCCTCCCGTGGGGCGCTTCCTGGAGAGCCTTGACACCTGGTCCCCAGCTCTGACGTGGATCAGTCGCTTGCTGTCCTCTGGATTGGGTTTCCATGGCTTCAAAATGGGGGCATTTCCTCTTTCGGAGTGGCTGGCTGGTTGCGGAATGCAGGCACTCGGCTGGCGCCGTGGGTTGGGTGTGGGAGCCCCTACACCTGCTCTCAAGGAACGCCCAAGTTGGGACTTGATTTTCTTGTGAAAAAAAAAGAAAAGAAGAAGAAGAACCTGATTGGAGGCGGGCGCCTGTCTCCCAGTATTTCAGAGGCTGAGAAAGGAGAACGGGCCAGCCTGGTCTACGCAGAAAAAAAAAACCTGACCAAAAGAAAGAAAGAGAAAAGGGGGGGGGGAGCGAAGGCGCCGGGGTGTAGCTTACAAGGTAGAGTTCTTGCCTAACACGCACAAAGCCATCACTAGGTTGTAACTGGACACGACGGGACACACCGACAAGCCTGGCACTTGGAGGCGGAGGCAGGGCGAGTGCGAACTAATTCAAGAAGAATTAGACTTCTTGTCTAATTGGAGCTTTAAGGCCAGCCTGGACCACGTGGGGCTCTGTGTTATTGAAAATGATGATGACGACTATGACTATGACAGTTATGAAGAGAGTGCAGAAGAGAAGTCCCTCAGCTCCCTCCAGGGCTAGGAGAGGGGGCAGGCCCCGCCCCCTCACCTCTGCTGAGCCCTCTCTGTCCAGTGGATCCCAGCTGGGCCTGCCATGGCCTATACGTGTCATCTGTCCACCACCCCTTCATAGTCCATCATCCACCCACCTGTTGTAGAAATTTTAGTCCCAATCTGGGTCCCCCCCCACCTGCCCCCGCCTTTGACCAAATGGTCAAATGACTAAATAGTTTTCGGGATAAAAGACACATAACTTGCCGGGCGGTGGTGGCACACGCCTGTAATCCCAGCACTTGGGAGGCAGAGGGAGGAGGATTTCTGAGTTCAAGGCCAGCCTGGTCTACAGAGTGAGTTCCAGGACAGCCAGGACTACACAGAGAAACCCTGTCTCGAAAAGCAAAAAACAAAAAAACAACAACAAAAAAAGACACATAACTTTTATTTACAACAAGCCCTAAACAGCACAGAGCTGGGCAGATATCTACCCTCTATGCTATAACCCCGAATGTTACTTACTGTGTTTTATCTGGGCTGCTCTTAACTCTAACTGGCCCTCAGAGCCGTGCTTTTTTGACTCTTAAACCATGGCGACTATTTTTTTTTCTCACCTTCTATCCCTTTCTGTGGTTCTCTGTTGCGGTAAGAAAAGAACCCACTCTATATGCATGGGTGTGCATGTGCGTCTCACTGTCACCCCAATGTTCTGGATTCCCGAAAGAAGGTCACACAGATGCAGCCTTATGTTTTAAATACCTTAAACGGCTCAATGGCTGGGCCACTCCCTCACTCCACGTGGCTAACACATACACCCCGCTTCCTGAGTTAATACTTCCTAAATCTATATTTTATCTTTGCTGCCCTGGTGGTCTGTCTCCTCCTGTGCCCTCCTCATGGTGGAATCCCTTCTTCTTCTTCTTCTTCTTCTTCTTCTTCTTCTTCTTCTTCTTCTTCTTCTTCCTCCTCCTCCTCCTCCTCCTCCTCCTCCTCCTCCTCCTCCTCCTCCCTCTCCCCTCCCCCTCCCTTCCCCCTCCCCTTCCTCCACCTCCGCTTCCTGTCCCTCCTCCTCCTCCTTGGTCCATTCCCAGGAATCCTAAAAGTCCCGCCTCTTTCTCCCTGCCTAGCCATTGGTCATCTCCAACTTTATTGACAAGTCAAAAACCAACTGGGGACAGGCTCCCTTTAGTCCTACATGCAGGACACACACTGAAAGGTTTTGGGGAAACATAATTAGCATGAGAACACAATCCAGCCACAGTTCTCCTCTGACCCCAAGCCCAGGGAATCCTAAACCCCACCTACGTCTTCTCTGCTCAGCTATTGGCTGCCAGCATCTTTATTCACCAATCAGAAATAACTTGGGGCAAGGTCACCGAGCATCACTTGGGTCTCTGTGCAGACTCTCTAGTCTCTGGGACAACCAGGTCTTGGGGGGCTGCACTTAGCATTCCAACACTCAGTAACGCCATTGCTCAGCGATCCACACACCTATCCACAATCCTCCCACAGTCCATCATCATCCCGCAGTCCCAGTCCGTCATCCTCCAGCAGTCCACCCTCCTCCCGCAGTCCGCCATCCTCCCACAGTCCGTCATCCTCAGAGATCTGTCTGCCTCTGCCTCCCAAGTGTTGGGATCAAAGGCATGCAGCACCACTGCCTGGCTCAGCTTTCTTTCTTTCTTTCTTTCTTTCTTTCTTTCTTTCTTTCTTTCTTTCAACTAATAAAATTTATTTTAAAATAGACAACTCATGGGGCTGGAGAGATGGCTCAGTGGTTAAGAACACTGACTGCCTCTGCCAGAGGTCCTGAGTTCAAATCTCAGCAACCACATGGTGGCTCACAACCATCCACAACGAGATCTGACGCCCTCTTCTGGTGTGTCTGAAGTCAGCTACAGTGTACTTACATATAATAAATAAATAAATCTTTCAAAAAAATACAACTCAGTATTGACATTTTTTAAGTCATCAAAATAATTTATAATAGTAAAATGCCTCTTAAATATACATGCTATCTTCTGAAGCTAAAAGTAATATCAACTCAACCAGTTTTTAAAATTATTTGGAACATTACACATGATAGAAGTAGAAAAAATCTCTTATGAAGTCCTCCATGAAAGGAAATTATGAAAAGTTTTTGAATAGACAGAAACCATTCCATCTCCAAGGGAGAATATACAGTGTAACTGTGGCTTCATAGAATGAATTGGGTAGTGTTCCTTCTGTTTCTATTTTGTGGAATAGTTTGAAGAGTATAGGTATTAGGTCTCCTTTGAAGGTCTGATAGAATTCTGCACTAAACCCATCTGGTCCTGGGTTTTTTGTGGTTGGGAGACTTTCAATGACTGATTCTATTTCTTTAGGGGTTATGGGACTATTTAGATGGTCTATCTAATCCTGATTTAACTATCTCTTTTCATTTCTGATTTTGTTAATTTGGATACTGTTTCTGTGCCCTCTGGTTAGTCTGGCTAAGGGTTTATCCATCTTGTTGATTTTCTCAGAGAACCATCTCCTGGTTTTGTTGATTCTTTGTATAGTTCTTTTTGTTTCTACTTGGTTGATTTTAGCCCTTAATTTGATTATTTCCTGCTGTCTACTCCTCTTGACTATATTTGCTTCTTTTTGTTCTAGAGCTTCCAGATGTGCTGTTAAACTAATGTATGCTCTTTCCAGTTTCTCTTTGGAGGCGCCCAGAGTTGAGTTTTTCTTTTAGCACTGCATTCATTGTGTTCCATAAATTTGAGTGTGTTGTGCCTTCCTTTTCATTAAATTCTAAAACATCTTTAATTTCTTTCTTTATTTCTTCTTTGGCCAAGGTATCATTGAGTAGAACATTGTTCAGCTTCCATGTGTATGTGGGTTTTCTGTTGTTTTTGCTGCTATTGAAGACCACCATTACTCCATAGTGATCTGATAGGAGGCATGGAATTATTTCAGTCTTCTTGTATCTGTTGAGGCCTGTTTTGTGACTGATTACATGGTCAATTTTGGAGAAGGTACCATGAGATGCTGAGAAGAAGGTATATTCTTTTGTTTTAGGATGAAATGTTCTATAGATATGTTAAATCAATTTGGTCCATAACTTCTGTTAGTTTCACTGTGTTTCTGTTTAGTTTGTGTTTCCATGATCTGTCCATTGCTGAGAGTGGGGTGTTGAAGTCTCCCACTACTATTGTGTGAGGTGCAAGGTGTGCTTTGAGCTTTAGTAAAGTTTCTTTCTTTCCTTCATTCTTTCTTTCTCTTTCTTTTTTTCAAAAATTTATTTATTTTATGTATGTGAGTACACTGTCGCTGTCTTCAGACACCCCAGTAGAGGGCATTAGATCCCATTACAGATGGTTGTGAGCCACCATGTGGTTGCTGGGAATTGAACTCTGGACCTCTGGAGAAGCAGTCAGTGTTCTTAACCACTGAACCCTATATCCAGACTGTTAAGTTTCCTTTATGAATATGGGTGGCCTTGCATTTGGAGGTAGATGTTCAGTTCTTCTTGGTAGATTTTCCTTTTGATGAGTATGAAGTGTCCTTCCTTATCCTTTTTTTTTTTTTTTTTTTTTTTCCGAGACAGGGTTTCTCTGTATAGCCCTGGCTGTCCTGGAACTGACTCTGTAGACCAGGCTGGCCTCGAACTCAGAAATCCGCCTGCCTCTGCCTCCCAGAGTGCTGGGATTACAGGCACCAGCACCGCCTGGCTCTTCCTTATCCTTTTTGATAGCTTTTGGTTGAAAGTTGATTTTATTTGATATTAGAATGGCTACTCTAGCTTGTTTTTTGGGACCATTTGCTTGGAAAACTGGTTTCCAGCCCTTTACTCTGAGGTAGTGTCTGTCTTTGACATTGAAGCATGTTTCCAGGATGCAGGAAAATGCTGGGCCCTGTTTACATATCCTGTCTGCTAGTCTATGTCTTTTTATTGGGGAATTAAGTCCATTGATGTTAAGAGATATTAAGGAAAAGTAATTGTTGCTTCCTGTTATTTTTGTTGTTAGAGGTGGAATTATGTTTGTGTGGTTCTCTTCTTTGGGTTTGTTGAAAAATTACTTTCTTCCTTCTTCTAGGGTGTAGTTTCCCTCCTCGTGTTGGCGTTTTCAATCTATTATCCTTTGTAGGGCTGGACTTGTGGAAAGATATTGTGTTTTGGTTTTGTCATAGAATATGTTGGTTTCTCCATCTATAGTAATTGAGAGTTTTGCTGGGTATAGTAGCCTGGGCTGGCATTTGTGTTCTCTTAGGGTCTGCATGACATCTGCCCAGGATCTTCTAGCTTTCATAGTCTCTGGTGAGAAGTCTGGTGTAATTCTGATAGGTCTGCCTTTATATTTGACATTTTTCCCTTACTGCTTTTAATATTCTTTCTTTTTTTTTTTTAAAGATTTGTTTATTATTATGTCTAAGTATGCTGTAGTTTTCTTCAGACACACCAGATGAGGGTGTCAGATCTCATTACAGATGGTTGTGAGTCACTATGTGGTTGCTGGGATTTGAACTCAGGACTTTTAGAAGAGCAGTCAGTGCTTTTAACAGTTGAGCCATCTCTCTAGCCCTTTAATATTCTTTCTTTGTTTTGTGCATTTGGTGTTTTGGCTATTATGTGACAGGAGGAATTTTTTTCGGGTCCAATCTATTTGGAGTTCTATAAGACTCTTGGTATGTTTATGGGCATCTCTTTCTTTAGGTTAGGGAAGTTTTCTTCTATAATTTTTGTTGATATTTACCAGCCCTTAATTCTTTTAAGTTGGGAATCTTCACTCTCTTCTATACCTTTTATTCTTAGGTTTGGTCTTCTCATTGTGTCCTGGATTTCCTGGATGTTTTGGGTTAGGAGCTTTTTGAATTTTGCAAAAATTCTTTGTTGCATCAATGTTTTTTATGGCATCTTCTGCAGCTGAGATTCTCCTATCTCTTGTATTTTGTTGGATACTTGCACCTATGACTCCTGATCTCTTTCCTAGGTTTTCTATCTCCAGGGTTGTCTCCCTTTGTGATTTCTTTATTGTTTCTATTTCCATTTGTAGATCCTAGATGGTTTTGTTCAATTCCTTCACCTGTTATTGATGTCCTTCTTAAAGTCCTCTATCATCATCCTGAGATGATGACTTAAATCAGAGAGGTGCTTTTCTGATGTGCTGTGGTGTCCAGGGCTCACTGTGGTCGGAGAGCCGATTTCTGATGATGCCAAGTAGCCTTGGTTTCTGTTGCTTATGTTCTTACCCTTGCCTCTCGCCATCTGGATATCACTGGTGTTAGCTGGTCTTGCTGTCTCTGACTGTGTCTTGTCTGTCCTGCAAGCCTGTGTGTCAGTACTCCTGGGAGAACCGCTCTCTCTCCAAGAGGAATTTGAGTATGGAGAACTGTGGCACAGGGTCAGCTCCAGGGTACAGACAGAAACCGGAAGGATCCTGTCCCAGGCTGCTCCTCGGTTCCTGTGTCCTGAGGGCTCCGGGCGGGTTCCTCTGAGCAGAAGTGGTGGTCTTACCTGGGCTCACAGGCTTGTCAGCCCTCCTGGGGAGACCCGCTCTCTCCCGGCGGTATTGGGGTATGGAGAGCTGTGGCACAGGATCAGCTCCCAGCATAGATGGAAACCTCGGCCTGCTTTCTTATAGCAACCAGGACCTGGGGTCCGCTCCTCACTGTGGGCGGGGCCTCGTACGTACATTATCCGTCAAGTACAAGCATGTTAGCCCACTGAGCCATCCCGCCAGCCCCAAGGATCAAAGAAACAAAAGAGAAACAGAGGTCTTTCCGGAGCTCTCACACCTGGCAAATGGAACTGGTAAAATCGTGATCGGCTGTGTGTGAGGGCAGACTGAGGGACGCGACAGGACCTGGGTAAGGTCCATTCGGGGACACCCCTTCTGAGGGGGGCCGTTCCTATGGGGACATTTTGGATAAGCGGCAAAGCTGGCTCAGTCAGCCACTCCGACTTCCTGCCTGGCTCCTGTCCCCCCCCCTCCCCCGTCTGTTGCCTAACTTCACCTCCATCCGAATCCAAAGCCCGTTTCTTCCTCTCTGCTCCCCCCCCCCTTCGCCCCTGCCCACTTATACCAACCCTGAGGGACTGAGGTGATCATTCGAGGTGGGAACCGGGCCATACAGGACAGGGCCTGGGCTTTCTCTTCAAATGAACAAGAGTGTGGGCCTGGGTGTATTTATAATCTGGCCTTGAAGGGGACCAGGCCGCACATAAATCACAAGTGTTTCCTAGCACGAGTAAAAATAGCCTGTGGCAGGCGGCTCAGGCCGGAGCACATGGGACAGAGTTGGCCTCGACAATCTCCCCTCCCCGCCCCCCCGCCTTGGCCCCACCCCACCCCTCCCCCCTTCTCACCCCACCCCCCCTCCCCCCGTCATGCCTGCTTTGACAGTCGGGGCCAGGTTTCCGTTCCTCTCATGGCACCAGCTAGTTCATCTCCCAAGACAGGGGTGCCCCCCAACAGGGCTGGAAGGCTCACTTGAAGAAGGCGGGGTTAGGGGAAACTGGTTAAGAGACTGGTAATTTGGGCTGTCTCCGGCCTGCTCGGCCTGCTCGGAGAGGGACGAGTGACAGCACACAGTCTGATGGAGGGGAAGGTCGAAGCCAGGTAGCCTGCTCAGCCCGCCAAGCCGGCCTCCTGCCTCAATCCTTCTGGACGTCCATTATCCTACCCTGTCCCTTGAAAGGAGGTGTAACAGCAAGGTGGGGGTGGGGAGGGTATGTGCTGAAGAACCCCGAATCAATACCCTGGTGCATGTGGGGACTTTCGTGATCTGACAGTAGGGGAAACTGAGGCAGAAGGACTGGAGGACCTTTGTAGAACCCTAATCAAGATTCCCTTTGCAGCAAGGTCTTCTGGGGATGCTCCATCATGGGCCCTGTCAGTGGCCCCCAGAAGCCCTTGCGGCATGGACTCTGTGGGGGTGTGTGTGTGACCAAGACTGTTTTTTATTTAATTTGGGGGGCTGGCCGTGCTGGGGGTCCCATGTCAGGGCTTCATACCATGCTTGCTAGCCTACTTACTTTTTTTTTTTTTTTTTTTTTTTTTTTGGTTTTTCGAGACAGGGTTTCTCTGTGTAGTCCTGGCTGTCCTGGAACTCACTCTGTAAACCAGGCTGGCCTCGAACTCAGAAATCTGCCTGCCTCTGCCTCCCAAGTGCTGGGATTAAAGGCGTGCGCCACCACGCCCGGCCCCTACTTACTTTTTGAAACAGGGTCTTATATAGCCCAGGCTGTCTCAAACTCACTATGTAGCCGAGGGTGACCTTGACCTTCTGACCTCCTGCTCCTGCTTCCTGAGCGCTGGGGTTACAGGCGTGTGTCCCCACATCCAGTTTTATCAAAGGTGAGGGGTTAACCCCAGGACTACGGGGACGCTGAGCAGGCACTCCATCAACTGGGCCACATCCCAGGCCTCACTTGTTTTAAGACAAGGTCTCACTAAGTAGCCCAGGCTGGCTTTAGACTCATCCTGCCTTAGTCTAAGGCTCCAGTGACAATGACATTTTTTTTTTTTTGTACATTCCAGAATCTGAACTCTGGTCCTCCAGCTACTGACTGGAGGCATAAAGGGTGTGGAGGGATTTGGGGTGATGTGGGGTACATGTGTGGGCTTGTCCCTTCTTTCAAGCTACATTTGTGATCTTGCTCGTGGCTCTGCCAGGAACTGTCCCTGCCCTCACGGATGTGCCAGGAACTGGAAGGCAGGACAAGGTCGGGGCCTCTTCTCCCACCCCACCCCCTTCCCCGTCCCTCAGGTCCTTCCCCTGGAGCCGGCCAGTTTTCCAGCTGTCTGTGGGTCAGCTACTATGGAAAAAAAAGTGACCTGCTGGAAAAGTGACCTATTTGGGGCATGATCACACCCTGCCCAGGCCTGCAGTTGTGCCAGTCTCTCTCTGGGGGTCAGGAGAGGTGGCCTTGGGTCACATCTGGGAGGGGTCACAGAGAAAGACCCGTGGGACAGCACCTCTAACTGCAGTTCTCTCTCTCTCTCTCTCTCTCTCTCTCTCTCTCTCTCTCTCTCTCTTTTAAATACTTTTTTTTTTTTTTGAGACAGAATCATCTCACATAGCCCAGGCTACCCTCCAACTCACTATGTAGCCAAGGATGACAAGGAACTTCTGGTCTTCCTGCCTCCACCTCCTAAGTGCGGGGATCACACCACACACAGTGTGTGCAGCCAGCGCTGAGACTGGACTCCAGGGCTCTGTGTTCATCGGCTAGCGCTCTGCCACCTCCCAAGCCACATTTAAATTTTTGCTTTGTCCTGTTCATTTTCTTCTCGAGACAGGGTCTCATTACGCAGCCCAGACTGGCTCTGAACTCCTGGTCCCCCGATGTCTGCTGCCCGAGGGCTGGAATCCGGGCCTGCTCCACCACACCTGGCTGGCTCCATTGTCTCTCTACACAGAGGGGTCTCAGCCTGGGTCTCTTTGATAGTTATCCGCACGGTCTGGCTGCGGTGTCTCCCTGCTGGGATGTTCGGGATGTGGGCATCCAGTTGAGCTCAGGCCAGCGGTGGCAGCGTGCCCTGGGCCTTCTCCCTTCCCTGGGCACCAGCCTCTGCCAGGCAGAACTTCATGGCGCCCCTGGCGCGGAAGGCGTGCCAGAGCCTTCGGGTACTTAATTCACCTCATTAGACTCGAGCAGCGGTCCTGGCCACACCACGCCCTGGGAGACCTCGGGGGAGTTAATTTTCTCCCAAGTCTGACACATTCCTCTCCCGCTGACGGCCTGCTCGTGACCAGCCCCAATCTGGAACATTCTCTTGTCTCCTACACGTGCCCTGGGTGGGTGAGAGTGAGAGGAGAACGCTCCTTGTCCACAGGCATGTCTAAGGAACATCGGATAACTAAGAGCAGAGACTCGGGAACCGGGGAGGCGGCTCACTCAGCCAGGGCTCACTATGCAAGCATGAGGACCCGAGTTCAATACCCAGGGCCCTCTCTCCCCCGCCCCCCGCCCCCCCGCCCCCCCCCACCCGTCAAAGTCAGGCGTGCACCTGTGACCTCCAGGCCGGGAGGCTTCGACGCAGGTGGATCCCCAGAACTGGCTGGCAGGCCACAACGGCTGACTTGATGAACTCTTGCTTCACTGAGAGGCACGTGTGCGCGCGCACACGCACGCACGCACGCACGCACGCACGCGCACACACACACTCATACACACGTGTGTGTGATCACATCCTGCCCTGGCTGGCGCTCACGGGTGCACACGCGCGCGCACACACACACACACGCGCGCGCGCGCGCGCGCGCGCGCGCGCACAGGCTGGCGGGATGGGGAACTAGATCAGCTGATAAAATGTTTTCCTTTGGAGAATGAAGACCTTTAGGCTGGGCATTGGTAGTGCACGCCTTTAATCTCAGTACTCAGGGCAGAGGCAGACAGATTTCTGTGAACTTGAAGCCAGCCTCGTCTACATAATGAGTTTTAGGACATCTCTAGGTTGGGGAGAGAGGGGGGTGGGACTGTCTCAAAGGAGGAAGAGGAGGAAGAAGAAAAAGAAGGAAGAAGGACAAATTGGTGAAGGAGAAGGAGGAGAAGAAAGCCCCTAAGCTTGATCACAAAATACATTTTAAGAAACGGGATGTGTCTGGACACATCAGTGCGTAAATATGCTCATTGCAGAGGGCCTGGGTTCAGTTCCCAGAGCAGAACCCACACCGTGGCTCACAGGGATCTATAACTCCAGGTCCAGAGGATCTGGAGACACCCTCTTCTCATCTCCGAGGGCACCAGGCACAGGCAAACTCAGGTAAAACAGACACATACAATAACATGAAATAAAATAAAACAAAACAATTAAAAAGACGATTACTCTACTAGGATTTCCCCTTTACAATCAACCCAGGACCAAGGCCAGACGATAATGTGGTTCTCCCTTAGGGCCGGTCTCCTCAGTTCAGGTACCCCGAGCGTGGGCATCCTTCACAGGTATCCCAGAGACTAAGCCATCTAACGGCCCCCTCAGGTGTGCCTAGAGGCTGGCCTCTTAGGCGATGCTACATTCTGCTGAGTTAGTAATCAGTATCGACCCCCACAGGATATATTAATAATGCCGAGGTTGTTTCAGTTCTGTTATCCTGAGCACGCGATAGCCGTATTTGACAACTCGTGGAGGTCTTAGGGAGGTAACGCTATTACTCTGACATTTGCCCTCCACCACCGCAGGATGCACCCCAGAGGCCACCTGTGACTGCGCTCCTGGCCTGCCTCAGGAGCTGCCCTGGAATGGGTCAGAACCCTGATTTCTCAGTCTGCTCCGCCATCGGATCTGGATACTCCATGGGTGGAGCCTGTATTTCCTACGGTAACATGCTTAGAACCTCTCTCTCTCTCTCTCTCTCTCTCTCTCTCTCTCTCCACTCCATACTCTTTATCCCCCTCTCTCCCCTTCCTCCTTTTTCTCTCTCTGTGTGTGCCAGTTTGTGCAGATGTGCGTGGGCTGTCTGTGAGCGATGTGACATTAGATCACCCCTGCAGGCCAAGGCCATCAGATGCTGCCCACCTTGTTTGATACAGAGTCTCTGGTTGCTACATAGGTCTGACCAGCCGGCTCAAGATCTGCTCCTCTCCACCACGGCTGGGGTCAGAGGTGTAGACCACCGGCCGGCACCACCACCCTTGTCTGCCTTCTTAGGTGAATTCCTGGGATCAGAACGCAGGTCCTCATGCCTGTAAGGGAAGCGCTTTACTGAACCATCATCTCCCTAAATCCTTTCTCAGTCTCTCTCTGTCCCTCTGTCTGTCTCCCTGCCTCCCTCCCTCCCTGTTTTTTATTTTATGACTGAGTCTCGTTTTGTCACTCGGTCTTGCCCAAAATTCACTATGTAGACCAGACTGGTCTCGAACTCACAGAACTCTGCCTCTCCCCCCACTCTCTGAGTGCTGGATTAAACGTGTGTATCACCACACCTGACTTTCTCTTAACATTTTTTATTGTATCTATTTATTGTTAGGGTGTAGGCGTGGGTGGAAGGTACCGGCACCAGAGGTCAGAGGACAACTTGCAGAAGTCAACTCCATGTTCTCCGTGCGGGCCGTAGGTCTGGAGCGCGGTGGCAGGAGCCTTTCCCTGCAGAGCTATTCCCCCTTGCTCTCCTCTTTCCCTTACTTCCTCTTTTTGTTTCCGAACATCTCCTTCTGTAGCTCAGTTAGTCTCGGATTCTCTAGGCCAGCCTTGAGTGTTCTCTCCTTCGCCCTCGGCCTCAGGAGTGCGGGGATCACAGGCCTGCCCACTACCCCAACCTCTTTGGTCTATTTCTGGCTCCATTTTGGGAACTCCTAGACCTAGATCTGTGATGTCAGCAGAACCTCCCTCCTCCTGGCAGCAGAGGAACGCGCCTTCCTGGTCATCTGGGGTACAGACCGGAGCGGGGGCACTTTGCTTACCGCAGCCCCCTTTGGAATGGGTCCGAAAGGCATATAAAAAGATGAATAAACATTTATTCAAGAAAATCTCCTGACACGTGGGAAGCACAGCGAGAGCCTGTGGTTTCTGAGCTACGATCCACTCCCCACTCCCTGTGCAGGACAAGATGGAAATTCCACTCCCGGCCACACGGCCAAGAACACGGCGGCCCCTCTCCCTGGCGTGCATCGCTCCCACTTGGAAAGCTTTTCCCCAGGAGGGGAGCAAAGGATCCTGGACTCCAGCCTCTTCTCTGGCTTGAAAGACAAAGAACCCACTGTTTTGGCTTTCTTGAAAGAGGGTCTCATGTAGACCAGGCTGGCCGTAAACTGTCTTTGTGTCAGAGAATGATGAAGTCTTGAGTTTGGGGATTACAGGGGTGTGCCACCCAGCAGAACTCCTCTCTGTCAGCCTGGTGCTGCTGCGGGGCCCAGAGCAGTCCGTGGCTGGGGCTCGCTGACCACTGGCTTAGCTGATTACTGAACTGTAGGTTCAAAGAGAGCTAGGCGGCCCGTAAAGGAAGGCGGAGGGACTGGCGAGATGGCTTCGTGGGTAAAGATATCTGCTGCCGAGTGTGACAACCCCAAGTCTGATCCCCGGGTCCCCACATGGTCCCCTGTTCCGCTGGAGGAGACCACACTGTATGTGGATGTCCCTGAGTAGCCTCAAAACAGCGTGGGTGGTGAACTGTGGGTAACATGCCTGAAATCCTGGCACTCAGGCAGTGGAGGCAGAAGGATGGGGGGGGGGAGTTGGGGGGTGTTAAGGCTAGCCTGGGCTACCTGAGGTCTTATCTTTTAAAACAAAATTTAAAAGGCTGGGAATGTAGCTTTAGCTGACAGGAAGCCCTGGGTTGCTTTGATCCACCTAGAATCTCAGCACTCAGGAAGTAGAGATGGACTGATCAGCTGTTCATGGTCCAGGAGGACGGTGTGTGTGTGTGTGTGTGTGTGTGTGTGTGTGTGTGATAGTATCAGGTGTCTTCCTCCACTGCTCTCTGCCTTCTTTTTAGTTATTTTTAAATTACATTCATTGGTTTGTGTACGGGGGAGTGTGGAGGTCAGAGGTCAGAGGTCAGAGGTCAGTTTGTGCCTTCTCTCCTTCCACCGTGTGTAGTGTAGCCCGGGGACCGAACTCGGGTTGTCATACTTGGTAGCAGTCACCTTTCCCCACAAAGCCAGTCCCTTCGTCTATGAGATGGGCTTTCTCACCGAAGCTGCAATCCACTAGATGATCCTGTCGGATGAATAACAGGGACCTGC